>JARQOC010000005.1:449897418-450126562 GCA_033576535.1 Allobates femoralis | reverse complement strand
GGCCTCTGCCCTCCAGCCTCCTCTGCCCTGGCCTCTGCCCTCCAGCCTCCTCTGCCCTGGCCTCTGCCCTCCAGCCTCCTCTGCCCTGGCCTCTGCCCTCCAGCCTCCTCTGCCCTCCAGCCTCCTCTGCCCTGGCCTCTGCCCTCCAGCCTCCTCTGCCCTCCAGCCTCCTCTGCCCTGGCCTCTGCCCTCCAGCCTCCTCTGCCCTCCAGCCTCCTCTGCCCTGGCCTCTGCCCTCCAGCCTCCTCTGCCCTGGCCTCTGCCCTACAGCCTCCTCTGCCCTGGCCTCTGCCCTACAGCCTCCTCTGCCCTGGCCTCTGCCCTCCAGCCTCCTCTGCCCTGGCCTCTGCCCTCCAGCCTCCTCTGCCCTGGCCTCTGCCCTACAGCCTCCTCTGCCCTACAGCCTCCTCTGCCCTGGCCTCTGCCCTCCAGCCTCCTCTGCCCTGGCCTCTGCCCTCCAGCCTCCTCTGCCCTGGCCTCTGCCCTCCAGCCTCCTTTGCCATGGCCTCTGCCCTCCAGCCTCCTCTGCCCTCCAGCCTCCTCTGCCCTGGCCTCTGCCCTCCAGCCTCCTCTGCCCTCTGCCCTCCAGCCTCCTCTGCCCTCCAGCCTCCTCTGCCCTGGCCTCTGCCCTCCAGCCTCCTCTGCCCTGGCCTCTGCCCTACAGCCTCCTCTGCCCTGGCCTCTGCCCTCCAGCCTCCTCTGCCCTGGCCTCTGCCCTCCAGCCTCCTCTGCCCTGGCCTCTGCCCTCCAGCCTCCTCTGCCCTGGCCTCTGCCCTCCAGCCTCCTCTGCCCTGGCCTCTGCCCTCCAGCCTCCTCTGCCCTGGCCTCTGCCCTCCAGCCTCTGCTCTCCTCTCCCTGTCCTCTGCCCTCCAGCCTCCTCTGCCCTGTCCTCTGCACTCCAGCCTCCACTCTCCTCTGCCTGTCCTCTGCCCTCCAGCCTCCGCTCTGCTCTCCCTGTCCTCTGCCCTCCAGCCTCCGCTCCCCTCTCCCTGTCCTCTGCCCTCCAGCCTCCGCTCCCCTCTCCCTGTCCTCTGCCCTCCAGCCTTCGCTCTCCTCTCCCTGTCCTCTGCCCTCCAGCCTCCGCTCTCCTCTCCCTGTCCTCTGCCCTCCAGCCTCTGCTCTCCTCTCCCTGTCCTCTGCCCTCCAGCCTCTGCTCTCCTCTTCCTGTCCTCTGCCCTCCAGCATCCGCCCTCCTCTGCCCTCCAGCCTCCGCTCTCCTCTCCCTGTCCTCTGCCCTCCAGCCTCTGCTCTCCTCTGCCCTCCAGCCTCCACTCTCCTCTCCCTGTCCTCTGCCCTCCAGCCTCCACCCTCCGGTCTTCTCTGCCCTCCAGCCTCCGCTCTCCTCTCCCTGTCCTCTGCCCTCCAGCCTCTGCTATCCTCTGCCCTACAGCCTCCGCTCTCCTCTCCCTGTCCTCTGCCCTCCAGCTTCCGCTCTCCTCTCCCTCTCCTCTACCCTCCACCTTCCGCTCTCCTCTCCCTCTCCTCTACCCTCCACCTTCCGCTCTCCTCTCCCTCTCCTCCGCCCTCCAGCCTCCACTCGCTTCTCCCTGTCCTCTGCCCTCCAGCCTCCGCCCTCCTCTGCCCTCCAGCCTCCGCTCTCCTCTCCCTGTCCTCTGCCCTCCAGCCTCCACTCTCCTCACCCCTCCATATGCAATGTACACTATGTGTGTATATGTGTGTATGTACGCATTTCCGTCACTTTGTCCACACTTCCCTCAACTTTGTACACACACACACATACACACACACTCCGCTATACTTACCACCGGCCCTGCGTCCGCTGCCTGGATCCTCAGTCGACATGTCGCTGCCCCCAAACTACTGGATCCAATATAGCGTCCAAGATGTCTTGAAAAACTACCCGGACAACATATTGGATCCAGTCGTCCGGGGGCGGCGACATGTCGACTCAGGATCCAGGCGGCGGGGAAGACGCAGGGTCGGTGGTAAGTATAGCGGAGTGTATGTGTGTGCTTACCACTCTGCCCACGGCGCTGCGCTGACCACTCTGCCCACGGCGCTGCGCTGACCACTCTGCCCACGGCACTGCGCTGACCACTCTGCCCACTGCGCTGCACTGACCACTCTGCTCACGGCGCTGCACTGACCACTCTGCCCACGGCGCTGCACTGACCACTCTGCCCACGGCGCTGCACTGACCACTCTGCCCACGGCGCTGCACTGACCACTCTGCCCATGGCGCTGCACTGACCACTCTGCCCACGGCGCTGCATTGACCACTCTGCCCACAGCGCTGCACTGACCACTCTGCCCGCACCGCTGCGCTGACCAATCTCACCGCACTCACTACTAACCACTGAGCCACCCCACTCACTGCTACTAACCACTGAGCCACCGCACTCACTGCTAACCACTGAGCCACCGCACTCACTGCTAACCACTGAGCCACCGCACTCACTGCTAACCACTGAGCCACCGCACTCACTGCTAACCACTGAGCCACCGCACTCACTGCTAACCACTGAGCCACCGCACTCACTGCTAACCACTGAGCCACCGCACTCACTGCTAACCACTGAGCCAGCGTACTCACTGCTAACCACTGAGCCAGCGCACTCACTGCTAACCACTGAGCCAGCGCACTCACTGCTAACCACTGAGCCACCGCACGCAGTACTAACCACTGAGCCACCGCGCAGTGCTAAGCACTGAGCCACCGTGCAGTGCTACCCACTGAGCCATTGCGCAGTGCTAACCACTGAGCCACCTCTATACACACAATTAATTTCACCGCACTCCCCTAACTATTACTAAATAAACTATATATGGATGCTAGACTACCCGATTCTTTAGAATCGGGCTGCCATCTAGTATTAATATAAATGTATTATTAAATACATTAAGTTAATAAAAGCAATTTTTCATATTTGTTTGTGATATTAAGGAAAGGGTGTTTTAATTAGCCCATAAAAGGTTCTGTCTGCAACAACTTCTAGCAAGAGTTTACAATGGTTGTCCACTCCTCAACTACTGATAATAGCACACAAATGTCCTTAGCTTGTATATTTCATTGTAGTACTTTACATTCTTTTTATATTCTGCATTTCCACCTGCTGATATTTCTAGATTGGATTAAGGTTACAGTTTCAATTATGCTTCACAGCTCTGTATCTCCTCTTTTCCCCACCCTAGTTCCATAAATGTTCTGCTGGCTTCCAGTAAGGCAAATTTATAATTTAGGAAGCTCTTTGAGAAGGCATCTAAAATGGCTACCATCACATATTTCAACTTTAAACCAGTCCTAGGCATGGGAAGTCTGAAGCTTTCAGTTTAGGAGAAAAGACAGAACTGCACACAGGATTCCTTAGGATGTCTTCTTTATTGGTGCGCAGGGACTTACATGGTGAGGGATAGTGGGTGGGAGGACGGGGATTAAGGCACGATGGCCGTTTCACGCCGTGAGTGGTACTTCCACAGGTACAAGTCTGAGTATGGGAAGTATGGGAGATCTTAAGAAACACTGCTTCAATGAGATGTCTCAGCTCAAGTATGTCAGAGAGAGAGCCTATAAGGCTGAGGAGCAGCACGATAAATGAACATAATGGATCTGTACAAGTGCCTTACAGGTTTGCAAACACACATGGAACAAAGTTGAAGCTGTAGAAAAAAACTCTCCTTGGCAGACTTGACAGAATTACTATTTCATCTTAATGAATTAGAATAACATCAAAAAGTTAATTTATTTCAGTAATTTAATACATAAAGTTAAACACATATATTACAGTATATAAAGTCATGACAGAATGATCTATTTCAAGTGTTTATTTATGTTAATGTTGATGATTAAGGCTTACAACTAATTAAAACCCAATTTCAGAAAATTAAAGTAGGGAGGATGAAGGTTTAAAAACCGCGCTGCCATATTCCACGAGATATCTAAGGGTGAATATAATATTGATTTATTGGTCAATGTGCTTCAGGGCTACACCCTGAAACATGACAATATTACATTCAATTTTGGTGATATTCTAATTAGTTGAGATACTCTAATAACTTTTTTGCTTCTGGTTTTAGGCTAGAAACTATGGCAAAGTGATCAAGGGACTGACATGGATAGCCTGGAGGGTGATACACAACCGCCACTCACAGGAAGAAGTGCCTGTAAAGTTTGACAGAGTGAACCTCAAAAGAAGGGAAATATCTTGAGGAACATGAGGGATAACCTTAAAACACATTTTGTTGAAAGCAGCAGACCAATATCTCCATATGGTCTTCTTTCAGGTTTAGGAGCATGAGAAAATTGTAAGCCAGCATAGGAGAGAGCAGCAGCAGCAGCAGTGGTGTCCTACGACTGAATTTAGGTCCCTGTAAGAGCAAGGAAGTTAAGAGAAATTGAAAGGAAAAATTTGAGGATGTAAGAGAGATTGTTACATGCAGAGCAAGGGTTTCTAAGGGTGCAGTTAAAGGAGACAGAAGGCATGCAAGGAATACTAATGAGATTCCTAGGGTGTCTGAGTGTAGCAGGGAAAGTGTTAAGCTTACTATTATAAGATGGGCCTTGATTTGGTTCATTATCTCCTGCAGTCTAGGGGAAGAAGAATAAAGAGAGTGAGAATGAGAAAATGATTAAGTGATTTGTGAGAATGTCTCTTGTGTTGTATGGAGGGAGTGAATGGATCTGGATCTATTAACATTCCAAAAAGAGCATAAGAGCTGTACATAGAACAGGAGAGGAGAGAGGGACTTATATGGATTTAGTGCACAGAGTGTATAAAAGGACAGTAGGTATGAGGAAATGAAGCAGCTAGCACATAAATTATACAAATACACATAGTGAATGTATTTTGCAGCACAAGCGAACAAGATACATGTTTGTTTGTTTGTCTTGCATGATCTCCCAATCTCCTGCCCCGTCTCCCTAGTTTATTTTCAATTTTATCTTCAAATTTATTTAACTACTTTATTGATGTCAGCAATGTAATGAATTCACAACATCTTACTTATGATATATTTTTTTCATTAAGCATTCCTTCCTTAATTACATCACATACATCTTCTATATTAATGTTACTTACTTTAAGGAAGGTATTGTCCTTTTTGCCCACTGCATTAATATCTTAGTACTAATACAGGTTCAGTACCTGTCAATAATTTAGAGATACATATATAAATCATTTAGTTTTAATGCATTATTAGCTTTTGGTGTACCCATTCTAATGCTGTCTTTTTTGTTTGACCATCCCTCAATAAATGATCTAGGTTTCTTTTACTTTGGTATTATACAAAGAAAAAAGGGCGAGACAAAGAGGCGCAAATTGGTCTTATCGTTTTACTGATAAGGTAGTACCGTCATAGGTATATGTGCTCACCTGATCCAGTTGTGTTTCCCCACAAGTGGTAAATTTGCTCAGACAGCTGCTGCTGGATCCGCACTCCCACGTAGCAGTGGTGATCTATCCAAGAAAAAGACCAGAGAGAGATCATGCTTTAGTGACCCACGCTGCCGTCCCACCGTACCAGAATAAATGCCAGGGAAGCCAAGAGTATGCAAGCTGCTTCTTTATTGCATCCAACGTGTTTCAGTACACACCTTGTACCTTCCTGCATCAAGGAAGGAGGGCCCCTAGTATAAGTATAACGTATAAGTTTGGATGCATCAAGGAAGGGGGGGTCCTGGGGCCCCAGGCCCCCCCTCTGGAAGGGGGTCCTGGGGGAGAAGCTCAGCTGCATCAAGGAAGGGGGCCCCTAGGACTCGTAGGGACCCCCTCCTTCCTTAATGCAGCTGAGCTTCTCACCCAGGACCCCCCTAGGGCCCCCCTTCCTTGATGCAGCCGAGCTTCTCCCCCAGCTAGGGGGATAAGCTTGGATGCATCAAGGAAGGGGGGTCCTGGTCCTGGACCGGATGTGCCCAGATGATGCCCGGATGTGGCAATCCCCATGCATTGTGTATGGCGCTTGCGGTTCTGCCAGGTGCGGCAGAAGCGGCACTTGCAGCCGCGAAAAAAAAAAGCATGGGGCTTGCCGCATCCAGGCCACAAGTCGGCCATTATGCGGACCACCTGCTGGATCGGCCACAAACATCAGCTTGCCGCTGATGTGAAAGGGGCTTAAGAGCTGTCTATTGACATGAAGCAGCAGAATCACTGGCTAGAGAGGTTTGTGACAGACCTATGCAAGTGGTAGGTAGAACCGGCAGGTAGGGAACAACTATCTTCCTATTAGTTCTTAGGATCATATTAAAAAAATTAAACAACTTTACTATTTAGATTTGATAGTAAAAAAATATTACAATCTATATGTTTACATTACTTTGTTGCCACTATGAGGGGCGAGGGGCGAAAGATTTCTTGCAACGGGGCCCACTACAGTCTGGGTCCGCCCCTGGGCCCAAGCATGGGTTAAATGTATTTATTTTTTTAAAGATCCATCTGGATTCGCCCATCTCTACTAAGTATGTCTCCAGACTTAAACTCAATTGAGCATCTGTGGGGCATCCTCAAATGGAAGGTGGAGCCTTGTATTGTCATTACGGAGAAGAAGAGGATTTCAGTAGAAATCTGTGAAGCTCTAGTGACTTCCATGACCAAGAGAGCTAAGACAGTGCTTGAAAATAATGGTGGACACACAAAATTTTCACTGCTGTTGCTAGTGGTTTACACATTAATGGCTGCTTGTTGAGTTATATAGAGGGCACCCCAAAATTACACTGCTGCACAAGCTGTACACTGACTACTTTACATTGTATCAAAGTGTCATATCTTCAGTTTTGTCCCATAAAGAGATAAAATGAAATATTTACAAAAATGTGAGGAATTTAATCACTTTTGTGATATACTGTATAGAGCATGAATAATTTTATTACCATGAATATTAGTAGTTAGCATGACTATATGCAATGAAATATTATGTGTTCGTATATATTTTAATAAAGTGAATATTTTAATTTCTTAGCTTGGAATTTCATTTGCCTTTATTAGCTTTTACTTCTTCCACTTTTCAGCAGTACACTTCCTAATATATATGCTTTGTGAGCTCCATTGCCAGCATATCTTGACAACTGCTAAATACAAAAATAAAATATTCAGCTGAAGGTATCATTATATCTAAATATCATCATAGGAGCCACAAAAGTATTGAACCACACTACATTCCTAGTTGATTTGTAATTTTGTAGTAACTCAACTAGTATTTTATGTAAATATGCATACAGCATGTACGGATAATTGCTATTACAGTGAGGCACATTACGCATTGTCATGCTGTATCCATAACTTTCTCAAAATGATAAGAACTCAAGATAATACATTTAACATTGATTTTCCAGACATGAGAAATTGTTACCACGGTATTTTTCATCCTATATGGTTAGGGAAAGTAAGAGTATTAAACCATAAGCAAATATTTTATCATTAATTCCTTGCTTTATTGATTTACAAAATATATGCTTCAAAACGGATTACATGGAAATAATGGTGATTCCATAATCAAATTTGTAGGTTATTGTTGTAGTGGAGAAATCTAGAAAGTATCGACACAGTTGTGTTGTATTTGTTTCTTGGGATCAAATCCCACCAAGAACAACATCTGTATGAAGTTTGTATGTTCTCCCCGTGTTTGCGTGTTTCCTCTGGGTACCTTGGCTTACTCCGACACTCCAAAGACATACTGATAGGAATTTAAAATGTGATGACAACCTCTGTAAAGCATTGCAAAATATGCTGACATGGTATACAAGAAAATAATGATGGTTGTGTATTGCACAATAGGTCTGAAGAATAGGTTAGAAAACGGAACAGAAGTAAATAATTCTACTGCTTTTGTGTTCAGACCCTATGCATTAACAAATGATCACATAAATCAAATGAAGCAGTAAAAAATATTACAGAACATAATAGGCGCTGATCTCCAGAAGGAATACCCTTGATCCAGAAGTAATTTTAAAGCCTACCAGTCATTTGAATTGACTTTTCAGAATCAGCTATTGTGTGTACATGAGGAATAATGCTAATTTTGGTCAATGCATTTCTTGTATCTTGAATTTTTGATCAGTTCCCCGTTTGCAGGTTTCATCGCTATTTTTCAGGTATTGAGAGGATACTAACTACTCTGTTACCTTCCTGTCACAACCCCACCTTGACCCACTGCTCCTATATCTGTTCTATCATAAGGAGTCACAGTTTTTTTTTTATTATATGGGAAGTGTTGGAGGAGATATCATGACCAGCTCTGGGTTGTGCAGGTCACGTCCAGCCAGAGATGCTAGTGTGTTTGAGACCTGTAGTGCCACCCAGTCTGGGTGCATGAGATGTTCAGCAGGATTAATTAGCTCCCTGCTTTGGCCAATAGGACAGCAGCATACCCTTATTGCCAGTTATAGTTTATACTTGTTTTGTTGCTCTTCTGTTATTCTTATGTTCAGGCTGCTTGATTTTCCTTTCAGAACTGGGCCCATGATTAGACTTTCCTTCTGCTTGATGATTTGTAATTGTCCCTTACCTCATAGTATTGACTCAACTTTCTGACCATCCCACATTCCCTGCCAACCAGCAGCTACTCCATGGATTTAACCAAGGATCCATGCAAAAGTCCAAATCCCTCCACAGGCATTAAAGGGTAATAATATTCAGTGTCCCCTTTGGATTAAAGCTAATGTAAAGTGTGTCTGTGGATCCTTAATAAGAACTGCCAGGATAACATGTACAAAAGCTAATTTACACTTCTAAATATAGTACGCAAAGATGTAGTGTATTCCTGCTCTATTGTTACTATATGTATACAGGACTTTGAACACATTTTATAAATGGTCATAAACTTGTAAATAACTTATGAAAGAATAAAATTACGTTCAAACCAAGCACAGCATTGTTTTTCTTATGAAATTCTCAATGAGTTTGATGTGTCACATGACCCTCTTCCCACTGAAAAAAATAAAGTTGGATCCAAAATGGCCAACTTCAAAATGGCCGCCATGGTCACCACCCATCTGGAAAAGTTTTCCCCCTCCCATATACTACTGTGCACAAACAGGAAGTTGATATCTCCAACCATTCCCATTGTATTAAGACTTGTTGAACAGGGAAAGTTTTTGGATTCTTTGTCTTAATACAAGATTTCCAAAAGGGTTAAACCATAGAAATGATCTCATGTATTTTTATTAAGTTCTTTTATTATTCCCTGTTCGTTCTATCGGACTTAACCTATACCTCCGTATTTGTGGATAATTTCCTTTTAGTTTATGTACATGTACTATGGGCACTTTACATGCTTATATTTTTTGCACATGATTATGAGCTTTTGTATCTTATTGATTATGCTGGGCCTTATTAATATGAATACATCTGTGCTTTATATACAAAGATATTGTAAAATGGTCCATGCTCTCGTGTTCATTTATCCATATATATATGCATGTATATATTTAATCCTCTTATCTTTGTCACTAACATCCTTGTATTGTGTTTGTTTATGAACAAATTATTGTAATTAACTCCAACTGAGACTATATATATATATATATATATATACACAAACTGAAATATATATATATATATATATATATATATATATATACAGTCATGGCCAAAAGTTTTGAGAATGATACCAATATTAATTTTTACAAAGTCTACTGCTTCAGTTTTTCTAATGGCAGTTTGCATATACTCCAGAATGTCATAAAGAATGATCAGCTTAACAGCAATTACTTGCAAAGTCAATATTTGCCTAGAAAATGAACTTTAACCCCCAAAACACATTTCAACATCATTGCAGTCCTGCCTTAAAAGGAGTAGCTAACATCGTTTTAGTGATTGTTCCATTAACACAGGTGTGGGTATTGATGAGGACAGGGCTGGCGATCAATCAGTCATGATTAAGTAAGAATGACACCACTGGACACTTTAAAAGGAGGCTGGTGCTTGGTATCATTGCTTCTCTTCAGTTAACCATGGTTATCTCTAAAGAAACACGTGCAGCCATCATTGCACTGCACAAAAATGGCCTAACAGGGAAGAGTATCGCAGCTACAAAGATTGCACCTCAGTCAACAATCTATCGCATCATCAAGAACTTTAAGGAGAGAGCTTCCATTGTTGTCAAAAAGGCTCCAGGGCGCCCAAGAAAGACCAGCAAGCGCCAGGACCGTATCTTAAAACTGTTTCAGCTTGCGGGATCAGACTACCAGCAGTGCCGAGCTTGCTCAGGAATGGCAGCAGGCTGGTGTGAGTGCTTCTGCACGCACTGTGAGGCGGAGACTCTTTGAGCAAGGCCTGGTTTCAAGGAGGGCAGCAAAGAAGCCACTTCTCTCCAGAAAAAACATCAGGGACCGACTGATATTCTGCAAAAGGTACAGGGAGTGGACTGCTGAGGACTGGGGTAAAGTCATTTTCTCTGATGAATCCCCTTTTCGATTGTTTGGGACATCTGGAAAACAGCTTATTCGGAGAAGAAGAGGTGAGCGCTACCACCAGTCTTGTCTCATGCCAACTGTAAAGCATCCTGAAACCATTCATGTGTGGGGTTGCTTCTCAGCCAAGGGAATCGGCTCACTCACAGTCTTGCTTAAAAACACAGCCATGAATAAAGAATGGTACCAGAATGTCCTCCAAGAGCAACTTCTCCCAACCGTCCAAGAGCAGTTTGGCGCCCAACAATGCCTTTTCCAGCATGATGGAGCACCTTGCCATAAAGCAAAGGTGATAACTAAATGGCTCAGGGAACAAAACATAGAGATTTTGGGTCCATGGCCTGGAAACTCCCCAGATCTTAATCCCATTGAGAACTTGTGGTCAATCATCAAGAGACGGGTGGACAAACAAAAACCAACAAATTCTGCCAAAATGCAAGCATTGATTATGCAAGAATGGACTGCTATCAGTCAGGATTTGGTCCTCCAAAGCGAGCGAAGCGGCTCGCGGCTTGGTGGGAGATTTGAATCCCACGCCGCTCATTGGCTCAGCCGGGGGCCAATAAGTGACATGGGATTAAAATTCCCTGCCACCATACAGTGCTAACCAGTGAGCCACCATATACTGGGCTAACCACTGAGCCACCATTTACTGTGCTAATCACTGAGCCACCATACAGTGCTAACCACTGAGCCACCAGACAGTGCTATCCACTGAACCACCATACAGTACTGAGCCACCATATACTGTGCTTACCACTGAGCCACCATACAATGATAACCACTGAGCCACCATATACAGTACTCACCACTGAGCCATCATACACTGCTAACCACTGAGCCACCGTATACTGTGCTAACCACTGAGCCATTGTACACAGTGCTAACCACTGAGCCATCGTATATTGTGCTAACCACTGAGCCACTATGCAGTGCTAATCACTGTTCCACCGTATACTGTGCTAACCACTGAGCCACCATATACTGTGCTAACCACTGAGCCTACGTATACAGTGCTAACCACTCAGCCACCATATACAATGCTAACCACTGAGCCACCATATACAGTGCCAACCACTGACCCACCATACAGTTCTAACCACTCAGCCACCTTATACTGTGCTAACCACTGAGCCACTATGCAGTGCTAATCACTGTACCACCGTATACTGTGCTAACCACTGAGCCACCATATACTGTGCTAACCACTGAGCCACCATACAGTGCTAACCACTGAGCCACCATACAGTGCTAACCACTGAGCCATCATAGACAGTGCTAACCACTTAGCCACCATACACTGCTAATCACTAAGCCACCATATAGGGCTAACCACTGAGCCACCATATACAATGCTAACCACTGAGCCACCGTATACAATGCTAACCACTGAGCTATCGTATACAGTGCTATCCACTGAGCCACTGTATACATTGCTAACCACTGAGCCACCATACAGTGCTAACCATTGAGCCACCATACAGTGCTAACCACTGAGCCACCATATACTGTGCTAACCACTGAGCCACCATATACTGTGCTAACCACTAAGCCACCATATACAATGCTAACCACTGAGCCACCATATACTGTGACAACCACTGAGCCACCATATACTTTGCTAACCACTGAGCCTCCTTATACAATGCTAACCACTGAGCCACCGTATACAATGCTAACCACTGAGCCACCATACAGTGCTAACCACTGAGCCACCGTATACAGTACCAACCACTGAGCCACCATACAGTACTAACCACTGAGCCACCGTATACAATGCTAACCACTGAGCCACCATACAGTGCTAACCACTGAGCCACCGTATACACCATATAAATCCCGCAACAACAGCATACTTTCTGGAGAGACGGCTCTACTATATTATTTCTACGGCACCTATTCATTTCACTGCACTCCCAATGCAATAGCATCGGGCCTATTTCTAGTGCTGTATAATTTGACTCAAAAAGAGCATAACATCAGTAAAATGTTAACTAAGTTTTCATATCATTAGACGACAAGCTTCCCCAACTATCCTCCCCCCACACTCTAAACTACCTTCAAGTTACAAAAAAATGAAATCATGACCAGCCCATTTTCTTTACTCTCCACTCAACCATCTTCTATCTCGCCTTGCTATTGTTGCCTCCACCATTGTCTACCTTCAGTCTGCCAAATTGCCTTGTATATCTGATAGCAAGTACCACTCGGTCTGGGTAAATAGCGACACTACATTTTTTATCTCCTCTTGGCTGAAAATATTTGTTAAAAAGAATTTCCATTTACTAAAAATCTTTTCTGTCAGTTTCTTTAACCCCTTTTTCAGCTCGCCTATCGTGGGTCTTTCTCCAGCGCTGTATACGAATTGGTTCCGTCAGGTCCCATGAGTGTCTGATCTCTTTTTTTCTCAGGTAAAATAGGCTAAAAAGAAATTTAACTGACCCTGAAATGGCAAACATTTTTACAGAGGGATGCAGCACTACTAATATTGTGAGATATTGGGCCATGTTCACAGAACTATGAAAAGACTTGTTACAAATAGTCAACAGTCATAAAAATGTGCTGAGAAAAAAATATGCACATATACTTCCAGATGTTGGAGAAAAATCAAATGTGAAGCGATGAGGAGCCCATTATCCTAGAATGCAGTCAAAATCTAAATATACAACCTTCCTGGGATGCTCAAAAGTACAAGGGATTCACTGCACAGAGACATGACCTAGGTAAGAAAGACCAAAACCCGTCCACCGCTGGACAAGACACTGAAATTGAAACATCAGACTAGGCCAAAAGATATTTGAAAACAGTTGTTCAAATGTTTTATGGAATGATGCCATGAAAGTGACCCTTAATAGACTAGATGGACCAGTGGGTTCCGCAGCAACTCAAAGGCAAGCGAGGTGGAGATGAAGTATTGCTATGGGTCAGTAATAATAAAAATGAAGTATTCAGACCTTTTCAGGTGGAAGATGGACTTAATATCAACCTCCAAATGAACTGCCATATTTCAGAAGACATTTTCTTCCAGCAATGGTCTAGAAAAAATGTTGCATCTTTCAAGAAAACCATGATTTTTATGAAGGACAATGCACCATCTTAGGCATTAAAGTACTCCACTGCTTGGCCAGCCAGTAAAGAGGCTTTAAGGCCTCATTTACACGGCTCAACATCGTTCAAAAGTGACGTGTTCAACGATGTTGAAACAACATTGTTAGTGCGTCGTTGCGTGTAACCAAACGATTCAACTACGATAATTAGTCAAGTTGAAAGGTTTATGAACATGTTCAAAAACCTGACAACCAACCTGCTGCATCGTACTGTATGACACCGCGATAACGATGTCACGGACGACTTCGCCCATACACAGCAATGAGCAGGGATCGTTTGCGGGGTTTGCGAACGATCCCTGCTCACAACATCGTTGATGAGTTGTCCACAATATCTAGACGTGTGACAGCTCACCAGCGAAGTTGAAATTATGTAAAAAAAGACAGCGAGTCCCCGAGATCGCAGCCAACATCATTACAATGTCATCTCGTGTAACAGGACCTTTAAAGATGAAAGAATAATGGCATGGCCCCATCATCACCTGGCCTAAATCCTATTGAGAATTTGTGCACCCTTGTTGAATGTGAGATTTATGCTGAAGGAAAATAGTACACCTCTTTGACAAGTGCTTGAGAGACTGTGGGTGGTGCCGCCCAAAGAATTAATCATCAATAGATTAAGAAACTTACAGACTGCATGAATTGAGGGTTTTTGACTGTTATTGAAAAGTGAAAAGGATGGTTAGCTTTATTGGTCACTGAAATTTTTTGTTATAAATGTCAGAAATGTAGTGCTGTACATTTTGCGTTATTTTATTTTATTAGCACTTAGAGAAGTTTTTCCTTAGTTGCATAATAATTCTACACATTTATACTTGCCCAATAATTGTGCAGATATAGACATTCTCCTAAGAAAGAGAGAACCTCACTTTTGCTTTCTAAACTAATCCGATTTCAGAATTATTGCTTTTTTGGATTGACCGACAGCACTGCAGTTAGTTGTTTGATAATAAAATGAATCATCAAAAAATGTGAAATTGCCTAATAGTTATGCATGCAGCATTTCTAATACCCAGGTATATGCATCATTATGCCATTACTTGTGTATGTTTTCCAAACCTTTACATGTTAGTTGTAGCATCCTTGTATTTTTTTTTTTTAATGTGATAAAGAAATTATAATACTCTGATGAGATTACAAAATGTCTTATATTTACTGGTAAAGTTTATTGAGATGCGAGTGACCATTACCTTTCTCAGAACAACATTAAAGGGATCCTGTCACCCCCAGAACACCTCCTAAGCTACCAAAACATGTCCCTGCAGCATATTATCACTAATCTCACACTCCTTTTGTCTCCTAAAAGCATCCTTTGAAAGTGCATAAAAACGTTTTAATACTCATTAGTGATTATAATTAGTAGGGGCTATATTATTTAGCCCTCAGGGTGTGTTGTTTTGCAGGGTCCAGGATCCACCCTCTCTGTCTGTGTTGCTTTGCTTGTTCAGGCATTACCCTCCCCCTCTCTATCACTCACAGAATGCAAATCCTTAATTTTGCCTTCAGCGCCACATCACAGCAGCACAGACAGAGAGAGGGTGGATCATTCAGGCTGCAAAACAACACGCCCTAAGGGCTAAAGAATATAGCTCCTGCTAATTATAATCACTAATGAGTGAGTATTAAAATGTTTTTATGCACTTTCACAGGATGCTTTTAGGAGACAAAAGGAGTGTGAGATTAGTGATAATATGCTGCAGGGACATGTTTTGGTAGCTTAGTAGGCGTTTTGGAGGTGACAGGATCCCTTTAAGTGTTTCAGCGAGAGTCAAATCCCCTGAACTAGGACATTTGGGACTGATAAAGTAACTCTTGTTTGTTTGATAGAAGGGATTATACTTCTCTAAAATGCATTACATTTTCCTGAGAACTAAATCCATCATAATTATGGAGCACATGCTCATGATTGTAAGAATAATCTTATGCATTAAAGAATTGGAAACTCTATCTTTTAGAAATGTTGTTCATACACATATTTAACAGTCATATGCAACTTGCTTTCTGTTTAATTATTCCTGTGGTACATGACACTGTACAAGGAAACAGTAAATACATTGAACTCTGAACATTTGCTGCTTTTATCTGCAGCCAATTATTTTTAACAGCAAAATCTGTACAATTCTCTACATAAAAAATTCTTCTAGTTCACACTGGAAAAACAGTAATACATTATTAGTAGTCTAACCAATCATTCTATTTTAAATAACCTCCTTTGCACTTTGGTTTTGCTCCTTTTTTATGAAGTTATTACAAGGTCTCTAATACAAAGAAAATACAAAAACAGAATGTTAGAAATACAAAAAAATTAGAAATATCTATGAAATAAATACCATAAATAAACACCTAAAACCACCATCCATGTAGATGAAACCAAAAAGCATAACTATAAAAAACTACAATAAAGAAAAATAAGTTTTTACTCTGGGAAAATATACAATCATCTTATTTATACAAGTACTGTACGTACGCACGTTTCATAAAAACATAACGAGATAGCACGGAGGACCTTACACATGGATACACCAGGACATTTTGTGAATATCCTACATAAATAGGTATGGAATACTAAATCCTCTAAGACAATGACAGATATGTTAATTTATAAGATCATCTACAGTAAATTAGACATTAATAAATCTATCAGAAAAATGGCACTGCTGGTGGATTGGAAAAGCATCATAATTAATTACAAAGGCAAGTATCATAGTGAAAAAAAGTGAGAAATTTAATCAAACTAGATTAGTGTATTAGAAAAAACATATATAATATAAATGACCAAAGTGAAAAAAGCAAAACATTGGTAATATGCGTTTGGTTTTCCTGCCCTAATTCATCATGTACATAAACATCAAGAGCCATTTACATAATGTGCATAATGATTACTCAATAAACACAAATGTGATATATGAAAAAGCAGAAAGCATGTGGGCATGTATATAAACATACAACATAATGTGGGAAAAGTATTTGATACACTGCTCATTTTGCAAGTTTTCCCACTTACAGAGAATGGACAGGTCTGTAATTTTTATTGCAGGTACAGTTCAACTGCGACAGACAGAATAAAAAAGATCGAGAAAATCACATTGTGTCTTTTTTGAATAATTAATTTGCATTTTATTGCATGAAATAAGGATTAATGTCTTGCAAGGCACACAAGGTCCCCTAGCTTAAGCCAGGACATATCCAGGCCCATTTTAAGTTTGCCAAGAACCATCTGGCTGATCCAGAGGACGCATGGGAGAAGGTCATAGTGGTGATATGAAACCAAAGTAGAACTTTTTAGTATCAACACCACTCGCCATCTTTGGAGGAAGAAGAAGGATGAGTACAGCCCCAAGAACACTGCCCCAACCATGAATCATGGGGCTGGAAACATCATACTTTGGGGATACTTTTCAGCAAATTGAACAGAACAATAGCACTGCTTTGAAGGGTGGATGGATGAGGTCATGTATTGTGATATTTTGGCCAATTACCTTGTTCCCTCAATAAGAGCAATGAAGATGAGTTGTGGCTGAGTCTTCCAGCATGACAATGATTGGAAACACACGGCCAAGGCAACTAAGGGGTGGTCTGTAAGAAGTATTTCAAGGTCCTGGAATGACCTAGCCAGTCTCCAGACCTGAAACCAATATGAAATCTTTGGAAGAATTTTAAACTCAGTGTTGCTGAGCACCAGCACCACAACCTAAAAGGTCTAGAAAAGATGTGTATGGAGGAGGGGGCGAAAATCCCTGCTGCAGTGTCGGAAAACTTAGTCAAGAACTACCAGAAATGTCTGACCTCTGTAATTGCAAATAAAACAATGGTTTCTGGACCAAATATTAAGTTATGTTTTTCTATTGTATCAGATACTTATTTCATGCAATAAATAGCAAATTAAATATGTAAAAATCATACAATATGATTATCTAGATTTTTTTTAGATTTTATCACAATTGAAGCGTACCTATGATAAAAATGACAGGTCTCTTCATTCTTTGTAGGTAGTGTCATAAACTAGTCAGGAATTTGCAGCTCACTGCATCCTCTTGTCCTGCTGGCTAATCAGGTTATTACCAGAGGATAAGAAAATGAGTGCAGCTGCTCTAATTTATGCATAATATTGAGGTAGTTGATGTGATGGGTTGGATATATACCACCAGTTCTGGCTGCGAATATCACACAATGGCACAATGTCATTACGATCCTCCTTGCTTGGATATCCCAGCCCATACCCTGCTTTAGCTTGGCCATATTTCAATTTTTGGACAGCAAAGCCTGTATTATGCTACATGCCATGCAAAAAGGAGAATTTTGTGTACTCACCGTAAATTCCTTTTCTCTTAGCCTCTAATTGGGGGACACAGGACCGTGGGTGTTATGCTGCTGTCCACTAGGAGGCGACACTAAGCAGAATCTGCAAAAGAGTTAAGTGACTCCTCCTCTACAGCATATACAGCCTAGAGCAGGAAGTGCTTCTCCAGTTTTGTGCTAAAGCAGTAGGAGAATTAACAGAAGAAAGACAAGAATCACAGTAACATAAGGCCTGTTAAGTAAACAGGCAGCCACATAATAACAGTAAGATAAAACGTGTAACCGAACAGGCAACTACGTAATAACAGTATAAGCAGGCCTGTAAAATAAACAGGCAACTATATAACCTCTCAGGAGTAATATGAGAACCTAGTTATGGCCCGAAACGGGCAACAGGGTGGGTGCTGTGTCCCCCAATTAGAGGCTAAGAGAAAAGGAATTTACGGTGAGTACACAAAATTCTCCTTTTCTCCTTCGCCTCATTGGGGGACACAGGACCGTGGGACGTCCTAAAGCAGTCCCTGGGCGGGAACAGCAATGGAAAATCACTACTGATAAAAATAACAATGCACCTACAGGTGGGCTACTGCCGCCTGGAGGGTACGGTGCCCCAGATTGCATTTGCCGAGGACTGAGAGCACTAAAGCGCTTGGTAAGCCTGTGCATGCTGACCGCGTGACTACCTTACACACTTGTTGTGCTAACTCCTGGTGCCTAACAGCTCAGAAGCCCAGTAGGTTTCGGTGGTCATAGTAGAATGTGCTGCGCCCGCAGCCGGAAAGGATACAGCACCATGGAAGAATGGTTCTGTATAAATATATAATAAGTATAAGAATAATAACATTAATGATATAATAATGTAATAAGCACCCTGGAAGGTAGATTTAAGCTATCTGATCAAAGTATCTGTAGAGCCCGGCCTGCCTGCTACGTTATCCTTCTGGGAGAAGAAAAAGAGGTTTCTAAAGGAAACTGTTCTGGGCGAGGATATGTGCAGGGCTCTGACGGAGCTCTAGAAACGTCGAGCCTTCTGGCCCGATGAACTGGCGGGACTTAGCGCCGTCAGAAATATATATTCAGGTAGGCGGACAAAAAGGACACCCCCAACTTGGGAAAAAAAACCAACTGGACGTAGGACAACCTTGTCTGGGTGGAAGACCAGAAAAAAAAGGTGATTTACATGAAAACGCTGCAAATTTAAGACTCTGCGGAGAGAGGTAATTGCCATCCAAAAAACAACTCCCTGTGTGAGAAGACGAAGGGAATTTTCGTCCATGGCTTAAAATGTGGGTAGCGTACAGCCGTGAGAACGAGGGTCAGGACCCACGGTTCTAGTAGACTTTGATTGGGCGGAACAGGTCGGCAAAAACTCCTTGAAGGATGTTACTTGAGGCCTGGCAGCAAGACGTTGTTGAGAGAGAATGAAAAGGGTTGAAACTTGTCCTTTGAAAGGACATAAGGACAGTCGTGAGTGTAGATCCGATTGGATGGAATTGGGAACCCTTGGGAAGGAACAGTGCTAAGGTGAAAAACCACGAGAAGAAAGGAAAAAAATTTTCCATATTGATGGGACATCTCTTCTGAATCCGGTGTCCGTGCTCGGATTGAGGTCGCGAAACCATTCTGTGAATACCCGGGTCTCCAGGGTCACATCGTCGAATTTAGAGTCGATGAATCATGATGGTAAGATGGCCTTGAGGGGGCAGGTCTGGACGATCCAGTAGGTGTCATGGCACGTCTACTATGAAGTGGACGAGATCGGCATACCAATCGCGCTTGGGCCAGTGTATGGCCACAAGGATGAGTTGCTGACAGTCCAGTTTGAATATCTTCACTAACTTGGGATAGTGGAAACCTGGAGAGAATGTAGTGGAGTTGGAATCGGGTCCAGTCCAGGACCAGTCAGTCCCGCCATCCATGACTGTGGGTCGTGGGACCCAGCTCTGAAGCTAGGAACCTTGGCAATGAGGTGTGACACCATTACGGATACTTCCGGAGTTCTCCAGTGATGTCAGCTTTGTTTGAAGACATCTGGATGTAGGAACCCTAATCTGAGGTAATTTCTCAGCGACGGAGGTACTGTTTTTCCTAATCATCTACAAGCGGTAGAGCAACGGCTGATAGGACTGAGTTCGTGAATTCCGCGCCGCCTAGTGAAGAATGTGGTAAACTTCCTTCATTGCCTGGGAACTGCGGGATTCGCTCTAGTGAATCGACATATGCCACAGCCGTGGCATCATCAGCCTGCCTTCTGAAATTGGCGGGCGGCCAGAAGAAGAGATAAAATCTTCAGTGTTGGGAATCTCGCCCAAATCTCCGAAAGGATGATGGGATCATTGATTCCGATCAGGACCAATTGTCCCGAGTGTGGAGATGGAGGTACAGCGCACCTCATTCTGTCCGACTCAGTAGGTGAATAGTAACCTTCAACTTGGTAGAAGAAAATACTTTCCCCGCGTACTAGTGAGTGGCTGAGTCAGTGCAGGAGATACTGCATGGCTGTTACTGGAAGATGACACCTCTGATGCGAGATTGTACATTCTTGTCTCATGACGTGAGCATGGATAACTGGGGAGGCCTGAGGAGCAGCTGCATCAGATGAATGGCTACCAGTGCTGCGACCGTCCTGCCTCTGACCGTCATGTCAGCTCTGAAAGGCTGAGGTGACTGTTGAAAGAAAGAAAGTGCGGACTTCTAGTTGAAGTGCCCATTCCTAGTCTCGGAGAAGTCTGACTAGTGCCCTGGATGCATTGAACTGCATTCCGAAAATACTAGAGACTGTAGGGAAAACTGGCGTAGACGTCTTGAGAGTTACCAGCCCACCAAGTCTTAATAAAGTGTTCACCGTAATAGAGACGGTGCGTTCTCAATCCCTGAAAGTCGTGCGTTGATGAGTAAAATGTCCAGGAATGGAAGAGTGACCTCGTCCCTGAAACACAGGAAACCAGGCGACTGCCATATCCTTTGTGACCACTTAGGGAACTGTAACAAGTGTGCACGGACACGTCACAAGTAGGAATTGTCTTTGCAAATGGTAAATCTGATAAGTGGCTGCAAGTGGAACATGGAGGTAGTCGTCCGGTATATCTAAAGCTGTACGGTATTCTCCGATTACATGGAAAATTATCATGGAGCGGAGAGAATCCATGCGGAAAAATATGTCCCAAGCATGTTTGTCTAGCACGGGACGTACTGCATGTACTTGTTTAGGGACTACCAGGAAATTGGAATAGAACTTTTAAACACGCTCTGCGTGTAGGCCGACATATGACTCCCTGACTTAAGGGGCTCTTGACGTGAGTTTGGATGGTTGTCTGTGATCGCTACATGTGCGTTGATCGAGTCAGTGTCGATCTCATGCCATGGAGTTCCAATCCAACAAAACTCCCTTATGGTAAATGGGGCGCTGAGGGTCCCATGGCTACGGTCTAGCATCCTGTGAGACACAGTTTAATGTTCGAAGTATCGTGTTTTCCTAAATATGTTGCCTTAGAGTCCTACCAGAGAGGCATAAAGGTTCGAGTCTTGGTTTGGATTGCGAAAAACGCCAGACGTCAGAGCCATCATCCTGGTGCATGCCAGTTCCCATAAGTGCGACATAGCTGCCGACGGGATGACTGCCTATTCAGATGTAGCATTATGTGCTCTGACAAGTACTGACATCCGTGGCTGACACGGTGTAAGGAAAAACCAGGCCGTGCCTTATTAGTGTGTCACCCGCACTAGGCAGAGGACTCTGCTCGCTGGGTGAGTGCCATAAGAGGGAAACCTTTGATGTGGTATGTACATAGGCGAATCCGTGTTACTGTGACGACACAGAATGAACACATTACGGCCATAGTGCATTCAGTAGATTACGTCTTCCCTACGTATGAGAATAGTCTGACGCCTGTTTTCTTCACTGACATTAGGTATAGCTGTTGAAAATAAGGTTTACAGCAGTACAGAGTATGGCAGGAGAGGTCTGTAGGGCACGGTACACTCATCGTGAGTTAGTGAGGGCAGCGCCGTGCTGCAGCAGTTTATGAAAGTTAAAAATTTAACAAAAAACTGGCTTCACAGCAGCACAGAGTATTTCAGGACAGAAATATGTCGGTCTGCCCCTTTCTGTCTATGGAATCCAGAGATATGAGAGAGTGCAGCAGGGAAAAACCCTGGCGGCTTTCTGTCACACATGGCATAGCCTGAAACATATGGTGTATAGGGAGAGAAGCTGCAGCAGGGAATATATCCCTGCCGGCTTTCCTGTATATGCCCATATTCCTGTATATGCCCACATAGCCTGTCCACATGGAGTACAGGGAGAGAAGCTGCAGCAGAGAATATATCCCTGCTGGCATCCTGTATATGCCCCCACAGCCTGTCACACCTGGAATACAGGAGACGCTGCAGCAGGGGATACATCCCTGCCGGCTCTCCTGTATATGCTTCCACAGTCTGTCACACGTGGTGCACAGGAGAAGCTGCAGCAGGGAAAGATATCCCTGCTGGCTCTCCTGCATATGCCCCACAGCCTGCTATACTGTATATGGGCACTCTACCCCACAGTGTGTTTGCGCCCACAGGACTGTATAATGGCATCCAGGCATTTGGCGCCGTCAGGAGAGGAAAGAGGGGGCGGGAACCTGAATGGGCGCGCAGAACAAGCGCCCAGAGGGACTTCCCGCCCCTCTCTGAGGTGCCCAGCGTCATTTGACGCTATCCGGAGGGCGAGCGGTGGGCGGGCATAGGCGGCGCCTTCCACGCTAGGCCTGAAGCCGTGGCCTAGCGTGATTTGCGGACCCGCAAATAGTAGAGGGTCGGCGCGGAGGTCCGGAATTCTGTTGGACACCGCAGGGCTGGCCGCGAGGGGGGCCCTGATGGATCCCTGCGAGCCAGGTACCCTGCTGCCTGCTCTTGCAGGGGCAGTGCAGGGGAAGCTGGATACCTCTTCCCCTGTCTTGAGCTGTGGAGCAGTGCAGGGATGGAAGAGGGACTGGTACCTATGTCCCGGCTATGTAGGAGCAGAGCTGAGTAGGGGCTGGATGGACCCAGACCTCAATGAGATCCTGGGGTGGGTTTTTCCCCCACATTTGGTACCGGTCCCAGCAGTAGGAGTGCAGCTGCGCTGCTGGTACTTGTGGTGCCACAGCCTAATGACCCGTAGGGTGATTAGGGGGTCGTCTCATGCTCCTTGTGAGCCTGCGCTTCTGCAGGCAGCCATCCCAGAATGCAGCATGTGCTGCTGGGACCTGTAGTGCCACAGCCTAATGACCCCTAGGGTGATTAGGGGGTCGTCTCATGCTCCTTGTGAGCCTGCGCTTCTGCAGGCAGCCATCCCAGAATGCAGCATGTGCTGCTGGGACCTGTAGTGCCACAGCCTTATGACCCCTAGGGTGATTAGGGGGTCGTCTTATGCTCCTTGTGAGCCTGCGCTTCTGCAGGCAGCCATCCCAGAATGCAGCATGTGCTGCTGGGACCTGTAGTGCCACAGCCTAATGACCCATAGGGTGATTAGGGGGTCATCTCTCAGCCTGCGCTCCTGCAGGCATCCATCCAGAATCCCAGCCCAGAATGCAGCATGTGCTGCTGATACCTGTGGTGCCTCAGCCTAAGCACCCAGAGGGTGATTAGGGGGACGTCATCTGGCAGGTAGTCCAGCTCTGGCTTCAACTCAGGACCCGAGGGAGTGAGGAAGGTGGATGTTATGCTGGGCTGTCTCAACTTTAACCCAGCAACCCAACAGTGGGAGGCCGAGAAAGGAGTACGGCATATGTAACGATTCTCAACTTCAACCCAGCGCCCCAGCAGTGGGTGGCCGAGGAAGGAGCATGCCGGGGGCCACGCCGGACCCACTTTTCTTCATTGGAAGAAAATAAGGATGCAAAAAATAGAGAGTAAAAATGGGTCGTGTGCCTCCTTCGACACTAAGCAAAAACTGGAGAAGCACTTCCTGCTCTAGGCTGTATATGCTGTAGAGGAGGAGTCACTTAACTCTTTTGCAGATTCTGCTTAGTGTCGCCTCCTAGTGGACAGCAGCATAACACCCACGGTCCTGTGTCCCCCAATGAGGCAAAGGAGAAATATTCATTCATTTCCCTGTCATGTGGTCAATATGTAGTCCAATCATGGTCATTATTGTAATATCTCAGGATCACCTGATGAAGGCGGAGCATGCCTCTGAAACGCGTTGTCAGGACCTTGAGGACCTTGTAATCTGAGCATTATTACCATGTTAATCTGGAGTAAAGGAAAGTATCTTAATCCATAACCCCTGTACTTCCTTCTTGAGCGCCCCTGTCACCGCTAACTACCTCTTTATCCACATGACTGCGCCCCTGGGCGAGCTGTGGGTGCTGCTCGAGTCAGGAAGCAACCTCTAATCACTAATGTTGTGGAGTCCAGGACCTGTGGTGATGTCAGAGCACGGGTCTCCCCTTGTGACCTGGCTCTCTCAGCAACCAGGAAGCCGGCTCCACTGCGTTGCTTACAGCTATTAACACATATCCACCGGGTTATGCTAGCTGCAGGTGAGGACCTCACTCACCCTTTTCCCTCCCTCCTATCACCAGGTTTACACTAGGAGCGCCCCTCCTTCTCTCCTTCTTGTCTCATTATTGTAACATCTCGACTTTATGTGTAGTCATATAAAGTTTGTCCTGTGTTCCTGAATTAATGACCTCAAAAAAGTGGCTTGACCAAAAGCTGACCATAGGTAGTGTGTGTATAGAGGACTGGCAAAATTTCAATTCTGACCCAAAAACTAGTATGGCCCCAAATATAAACATGTCTGTATCCAGGATTAGATAAAAGAGAAGCGGCACTCACCATGTAGATGCCAAAATCCTTTATTTCATCTTGCTGTCATCAGCGCAGACAAACCAAGCGGGGAGAGGAAGTGGGGGTCTGTGCTGCCTTGCCAGGAGACTCCTACTTCAACCAGATATTGTTATTTTGTCAACAAAACAGAACACATGTCATTACTGCTCACTCTGGTGAAAAGTTGCTCCATCACCATAAAGTATGTCTTTGGGCCAACATATCCATGGCCTTGATATTATTTGGCATAGTGTATGTTTTCTGCCTTCAACTATACTGTTATGTATTAATCTACAGGTGCCCAGCGGAGTCCCCCAGCCTCTGCGTCTCCATCTGCTGCTGGATCACCATCATGTCCAGCCTCCCCTGCTGCCTCCGGATCACCACCAGGCCTGGCCTCCCCTGCAGACTCTGGCCCTCCACCAGGCCCAGCCTCCCCTGCAGACTCTGGCTCTCCACCAGGCCCGGCCTCCCCTGCAGACTCTGGCTCTCCAGCAACCCCGTCCTCCCCTGCAGACTCTGGCTCTTCACCACCCACCGCCTCACCACCCGCCTTGGCATTCCCAACTGCCCCACCAGCCTTGAGTTGTGAAGAGGGAGCCCCCATCCACACACCCATACACCTGATGTGTTCTCTTCTGTGTCCTCACCGGAGGGTGCCTTTTCACCCCAGGGCACCCTGAACAGGCTGGAGTGAGCCCTTTTGGTAAGTGCATGTAATGTAATCACTGAGTGTGAATAGTAAATGTGTTTCCATCCTAAAAATAAAAGGTTGTGCCACTTTCAATGTATGATTGTGTTTTCTGTTTCATCAGCTACAGGAGCCGCTGATGCGGGGTGGGTGTTGAGCCCCTCACCATCCCCTGAAAAGGTACTCCATGGGAGATGATGGAAACCGTTAAGTAACATTCTACATTCTCATAATTTTCCCATCCACACATGAGCAGCTTACTGATTTATTATCACTATAGGTCTGCCATCATTGCTGAAGCTGGTCCACTACCACCAACGGGCTCAGGCCGAGCTCCACCGCCTGGGTGTCCTGCTCCACAGGCTGATTTCAGCTCAGCATGTTGGCGGCCCCTCGTCTCCGGCAGACCGCGGCTGAGTGTTGTTTGTTTGTGTTTTGGTTGTTTGTTTGTCATTGTTTTGTTTGTATTCTTCACACAATGGTTATTTTTATGCTTTGTTGATTTTGTTTTTATAAAATACTTTTACCAAACATATATAAATGGTTTTAAAAAAAGCATCCAAAATGGGGACCATGACAATTGGGCACCAAAAAATAAATATTTGGAAAAAAAACAGCAACATTGGAAATAAAGGACCTGTTGTCGCCAAAAAATCTTTGACAAAACTAAAGCGAACGACATGTCATATATGCCTCAGTATTTTTTCAAGATGATCAACAGGTAACATACGTGTTTAAACAAAAACAGGGTTTTACATTTATAAACTGGGGAAGCGGCACATTGTGTGCCCTTTTGTGTTTACAGATATACGTGTTGACACCAGGGGTCTTAAACTCCATACCTCAAGGTCCCCACACACTGCATGTTGTACAATAAACATTTCCATTTGTCAGGTGGTGTTTGGATTTCCAACTGTCAAATGCATAGTTAAGGGCAAACACAAGCACTGTGCAGTGTGATCAAGAGACATGCTACCACCTTGCTGCTTTGGAAAATGAGCAACATGATGGAGCTTGCACACCATCTTTTAAAGGGCATCCCACCAATAAGAACGCTGTTGCTTCCGCAAATCACAGTAGTCGGGCGTGGTTAGACTGACGCGGGACCACCAATTGGATGACGCCTGTGCGATGTGAATGGCTGGTTTCCACACAAAAAGTGGCAACGCCCGAGCTATGTCGTCTTTGTTGGGCAAAGGCATAGAGTGAGTGATGTTCACACGTATTTTCTAATATGATGGAGTGCCTTCAGGGATTGCAAATGTTTTCCGCCTGTACTGTGTTCTAACCAACACCGACATCCTGGGCCATTCCGACATCCTGGGCCATTCGCCCAGTGTTAAGATTATGTGTATGTTTTGTGCTCCTTTTGAACAACTGTATGACATCTATATATACATCACCATGCATCTCATATCATACCCCTATTGTAATGTGTCTTGTTGGGTGACCAATTCCCAGATAGTCATGACCTAGCCTTCCATTATTGTCCTTGAGGTTTAACATAGCCATCCATGGGTATGATATGGGAGACCCTACACACATTGTGTATGTCCATGATTTGGTGTTTGTACATGAGGAGTACCATGGGTAAGTATATGTAATATAGTTGTGGTGGCCCAAGCCAGGCTGTACTGCATTCAAAAGTCAATGGTGCAATTAATGTTGGTGGGTTTCGCATAACATGTTAACCAAATAAGTGTTTACTTTAGGGGACACATGTTACTATGGAGTTCGTTTAGCTGTGGTTATTTTGTGTTTAAAAGTCGTCATTGGCTCATACACTCCTTTTTCAATGTTTGTTTCAGAGGTTTGGACACACAGCTTAGACCTCATGACTCTGGAAGAGAGTGCAGTAGTGGCTGTGCCCTTGTTGGAGGAGGACTTGAGGAGAGATATGAGAGGCTGCGTAGACCATGGTGCCTGTGGTCTCGGCAATGGCTTCTGTAAAGGTCCAACCTGACTCACATGCATCTGGTCTGTCAGATGGAGGACACGAATCTGCATTACTTTATGAACTATCTCCGCATGTGTGAGGACTCCAAGTTCCTTTTGGAATCTGTTCTGCCATTTATTGCCCATTAGGACACCGTGATGCGTCTAGCTGTGCCACCAGAGGAGCGATTGTCAGTGACTCTGCGCTTCCTGGTAACAGGCCACTCGATGACTGACCTCCAGTATTCTGCTGCTGTCTCGCGGCCACTGCTGAGCCATCTCATCCCGAGACATGAGAGGCCATTGTGAGGTGTCTGCTGCCATCCTATATGCGGTTTCCAAACAACCCAGCAGAATGGTTGCAAGTTGCTATTGACTTCCAGGAGAGGTGGCAATCCCCAAACTGTGGTGGGGCATTGGATGGCAAGCATGTGAGCAGTGTCGGACTGGGGTGCTTAGGGCCCACCAGTAGAACTGACTCTAGGGGCCCACTGTAATTTTTAATGTTCAGGCTAGGTTCACACTCATGTCATATTTATTAGGAGTCTCAGACATCATTTTTTAAGATATATAATTACCAACTTCAGGAGCTATATAAAAAGAATATTTATTAAAATTCCTTTAAAAAGGTCTAATGGACCCAAATGTTAAAACAAAGAAAACATACAACATAAAAACCATGAGTTGCATCGGTTTACAGAACACCTCTTTTTTATCCCTATAGCTGTGTACCTTGCAATGGAAGTTTTTTACACCCTAAGGTTAGTGGTGCCCCCACTCCACGAAGACTCTCCCTAGATATGGCCCTGCCAGGAGATCTTGGTGAGCAGCAGAGTTATAAAATAGGGAGAATTTTTCAGAGGTAGGACTTAACTCAGTCCAAACTTGTATTACCTATCTGGGGTGTCTGTATTCAGCACAGTTGCAGACCCAAAGTGAATAGATTTCTCCCAGCTTAACGCATTTCACCTTGTCTTACTATACAAGGATCATCAGAAGACGGAGATATTATACAGATTTGCCTTGCCACTATATTCTCTGAGGAAAGGTGTCTGGAAAAAATTCCACAGGAGAATTCACCTAAATTAGGTATACATCCGGGGAGGAGGATACAGCAGCCCCAGGTGACATCCACCACGAAGACCTGGTGCCAGTTTAACCCAAACTTGATTGGAGCAACCAGGAGATAAAATCTACACCTATCTAGGCTTTTTTAATGATGCCCGACCGTAGAGTAAAATAGCTTCAATGGCTATCCAGCAGGTAACCCGAAGCATGGGTGGAGTTCATGGAGTGTGAAACACTCAAGAATACAGCCGAGCTTCTATGCATATTGCTATAGAAAGAGTCTTCAGGAACAGGACAGGTGTTTTTCTGAAGCATCCTGTAATATTGTGATTTGACTTCTGTTGATTGTCTGCAGCGGTGACTGCACGTCTGCAGCACTGTAAGTTATAACTGACCTCAGTAGTTTGTAATATCTATATCAAGCGCTGAGTCCAGTGATTGATGGCAGCGTTACAAATGTCACTTCACAGCTGATATACAAAGAGCAGAGAGAGAGGAAAACCTCAGTTTTTTGTGTTTTGGGACCCTGAGGTTTTGAAGGCATCTTTGAAATGGGACCCCTTTAATGATTTACTTTTATTAAAGTGAACCTGGCAGCAGTGTTTTCCCCTATAAGCTGCAGACACCACTAGTTAGCCCTTATTTACAGCATTCTAGAATATTGTATATACCATATTTTTTGATTATAAAACACACTTTTTCCCGCCTACATTGGGGGAAAACGGGGTAGAGTCTTAAAATCCGAATTTTAAAACAAATCTTACTGAGGGGGTTGCAGAGCTGGAGCGGGGTGCAGGATGCAGGTTTCACGGGTCCACGGTGGGTGGGGGGCGAAGCTTGGAGCTGCTGGGGGAGGGGGTGTCGGTGTCCAGTGGGCGCCGCATTATACATGTCCCAGCATACATTGCTAAGCTGCAATTTGTGTTCTAATGTCCGGGACTTCCAGTAAATGGCCGTAGATCTCGATCTGCACATGTGCCGCCTTCACAGCCATTTTCTGGACGTATGGATACTAGAGCATGAATTGCAGCTCAGCAATGCATGCTGGCACATGAATAATGGCAGCGCCCACTAGAAACTGTTGCGACCCCCTCGCAGCTCCTGGCTTTGCCCCCACCCTCTGTGGACCCATGAAACTGCCTCATGCAGCCCTGCTCCACTCTCACAACCCACTTACAGTAAGCCATGGTCGGTCCAGGATGAGGGGCTGCTAGGTACCAACAGGATGGGGGGCTGCTATGTACCACCAGGATGGGGGCATATACACTGATTATAAGACGGACACTGGCATTATAAGACAGACCCTATTTAACATTAAATAATATTTTTTCCCTCATTTCCTTGTACCAAATTTGTGGGGCATTTTAGAATCTGGTGCGTCTTAAAAAGTGAAAAATATAGCAAGTCCCCAAGCTGATCTGTATAATGTAAAAAAACAGGTTTTATTATATTCCCCTGGGTGTCGCTCATCTTTGTCCGGCGCCTCCTTTCTTCTTGCGATTGCATCCTCCTCCTCTGCTTTATGTGAGTGACGCGTCCTACTTCACCCACACTGATCTCCATTGTGCTCCTGCGCTTCCGCACTTCTCTCTGTCATGCTAAGCCCATGTAGTGTGTTCTTTGACCTTTTCCTGTGCATGCACATTACAATACTCTGATTTGACCTCAGTAGGGTAGGAGAAGTGCGCATGCGCAGGAACACAATGGAGGTAAGAGTGACGGTGATGTAGGACGCGTCACTCACATGAAGCAGAAGTGGAGGATGCGATCGCAAGAAGAAAGGAGGCGCCAAAAAGACCAGCGATGCCCATCGCCCCCAAGGGAACATAATTAAAACCTGTTTTTTTTACATCAGACTAATTACGTTAATGCATACAAATATTGACTTATTCCCACAAATGCACAGATACACACTGTAGTTCTGTATATATATATATAAAGTATATATTGATGTAGTGTGTGTGTGTGTGTATTTGTATTGACACTTTATACACACAAAAAATTAGACTGTTGGATCTCTGACAGGAAACACCATGAGGATGTCACCAACACAGGACAGCAGTCAGGAGGCATTGTAAGGTCATCATCATCAGGAGAAGAGAGGACAGGAGAGTGCAGCCTTTGGCGGAGGATAGAAGAGGAGGACAGGAGAGTGCAGCCTTTGCCAAAGAATAAGAGAGGAGGATAGGGGAGTGCAGCTTTTGGTGGAGCACAGGAGAGGAAATGAGAGTGCAGCCTTTGGCGGGAATAAGAGAGGAGGCCAGGAGAGTGCAGCCTTTGGCGGAGTATAAGAGAGGAGGATAGGGGAGTGTAGCTTTTGGCAGAGGATAGGAGAGGAGGACAGGAGAGTACAGCTTTTGTTGGAAGAGAGGACAGGAGAGTGCAGCCTTTGGTGGAGGACAGGAGGGCAGGAGAGTGCAGCCTTTGGCAGAGAATAGGAGAGGAGGACAGGGGAGTGCAGCCTTTGTTGGAGGATAGGAGAGGACAGGAGAGAACAGCCTTTGGCAGAGAATAAGAGAGGAGGATAAGGGAGTGCAGCTTTTGGTGGAGGATAGGAGAGGAGGGCAGGGGAGTGCAGCCTTTGGTGGAGAATAAGAGAGGAGGATATGGGAGAGCAGCTTTTGGCGGAGGATAAGAGAGCAGGACAGAAGAGTGCAGCCTTTGGTGGAGGAGAGGACAGGAGAGTGCAGTCTTTGGTGGAGGAGAGGAGGACAGGAGAATAGAGCCTTTGATGGAGGAGAGGAGGACAGGAGAGTGCAACCTTTGGTGGAGGAGAGAAGAGGAGGACAAGAGAATGCAGCTTTTGGAGGAGGAGAGGACAGGAGACTGGAGCCTTTGGAGGAGGAGAGGAGGACAAGAGAGTGCAGCCTTTGGCAGAAGATAGGAGAGGTGGACAGGAGAGTGAAGCTTTTGGTGAAGGAGAGGAGGACAGGAGAGTGCAGCCTTTGGTGGAGGAGAGGAGCGCAGGAGAGTGCAGCCTTTGGCAGAAGATAGGAGAGGAGGACAGGAGAGTGCAGCCTTTGGCGGAAGATAGGGGAGGAGGACAGGTGAGTGCAGCCTTTGGCGGAAGATAGGAGAGGAGGACAGGAGAGTGCAGCCTTTGGTGGAAGATAGTAGAGGAGGATAGGAGAGTGCAGCTTTTGGCGTAGGATAGGAGAGGACTGGAGAGTGCAGCCTTTGGCGGAGAATAAGAGAGGAGGATATGGAAGAGCAGCTTTTGACGGAGGATAAGAGACCAGGACAGAAGAGTGCAGCCTTTGGTAGAGGAGATTAGGACAGAAGAGTGCAGCCTTTGGTAGAGGAGAGGAGGACAGGAGAATAGAGCCTTTGATGGAGGAGAGGAGGACAGGAGAGTGCAACCTTTGGTGGAGGAGAGAAGAGGAGGACAGGAGAGTGCAGCCTTTGGCGGAGGATAGGACAGGAGGACAAGAGAGTGCAGGATTTGGTGGAGGAGAGGAGGACAGTGCAGCCTTTGGCATAGGATAGGAGGCCAGGAGAGTGTAGCCTTTGGTGGAGAAGGATGACTCACCGTGACCGGGACTCCGGTTTAGACAGGCGATGCTTCCTTCTTCCTTGTCACGGGTGGACCGCGCCTGCCGGTAGTGGGGCCCGGTGTAGTGCAGATCAAAAGTGTTGAAGACGTCTTGGTGGAACAGATTAAAGGGGTTTTTAATTTATTCGTGACGCCACCTATGAGTAGCTCGGTAATCGTTACCGACGCTTCGGAACCTCCGGGGGATGGATAGCAGCAAGATGGAACGCTCCCCACAGGCTGAGCGGTGATCCCCGGAGGCTGGAGCTGCTTAAGATGTTGTGCGGCAGCTGCGGTTACTTTGTAATGCAGACGGACAGTTCATAAGGAAGCACGGACACAGAAAGTCTCTGCGACGGGTCTTTACTGTAACCAGCAAGCAGTACATGGTATACAGTTTAAGGGTAGTAGACCGGGTGGACTCAGCAGTGATGGTGTCCCTTAGAGATCCGTAGTGTTCCTCCATTCTAACTAAGTGGTTGCCAGTGTCGCCCAGGAATACCAGATCGGGTACGGGGAGGCTGCTTCAATGCCCTATCCATGATGTACGTTCTGGATGTTTTGGGGAGCCTTGGATCCCTCGGTGGGTACACCGCTGGTTAGACGACTGGAAGTTGGCTGGTGGTGGGGTGCTCCTGTGAAGCTGCTCCTCCACGCTTCTGGTTCGCGTAGCAGAGGTGAACTGCTGCCAGCTTCGGTACCAGTGAATCGGCTGTGAGTTGTGGGCACGGGAGTCTTTTGGGAACCCGTGTGAATAATGCCCAATCCCGGTTGGTAAGGCCTCAGGTGCTGACACCCGACCGGTGACGACCCGGGGGCTGCACGGGGTGCTTAGCCCATGCTCCTCTCCAAGTTCAAGTCCTCGACCTTGTTCTAGGTTGAGTTCTAGGTTCTCTCTCTAGACTATTGTGTTGTGTTCTCCTACACACTTCCCTAGCACTCCGCCCACCAGGACCTAGGATTGGCCCTCTGTTCTAGGTGATGCATGCAGGGTTGGATTTCTAAATTAACCAGATCACTGCTGTGTCAGAGAATATTGCGGCTGCATTTATGGCTGCAATACCCTCTTGTGACGCACTCGTTGCGGGGCGCCACACTCCCCCTTGGTTGAATACGCTTGTCCCCAAGCGTCACACTACCCACATTACAGAGGTTTTTACATTTTATAACAGGTAATACACTTTTATTAATGACAAGTCATTGTATGCATAAAAGTGAAGCAGTAAGATAAACAGGTTAACACATTGCGCGGACCCGGCGGGCGGTCGGCTGTCCTTAGGTAAAAGTTCAGGCTGTAGCCGCCAAGTCGCGGTGTTATTTTGCAAACAGGAAGAAGTCTCGTTAGCAGAAAAGTTCAAGCAACAAGTCACTTATGGAGGGCAGTGTTCCGGACTCGTATAGCGAACCACCCGTCACAGCATACATGTCGCTCATAGGTTACTATGTCCCCTCTATACAAGTCTCGGTTTGGATGCCCTCGCGGTAGGTGGGATTCCACATCACGACGCCCCACAAATACTTCGGTACTCACACCCTCCTCCCTTACGAATCCCCACCCGGTGGATAAGTTGAAGGTGCTTACCCACCCGTTTTACGGAATTGTTCAGGCAATGGAGATTGGCGGCGGGCCTCGGCGCGAGCCTGCATGTTGGCTTGCAGTCGAGTGTGCCACTCCTCCCTTCGGATACGACGTACCTCTTCGTCGGAGTGGTGCGGCGTGTGGATGCAGTCACTACGGCGTGCTGGTTGTTGAACCGCTTGAGTTTGGTGGGCAGTCTGTAGAAAAGCCCGTTTCAACGGGACCGGAGAAGATGTTGTTGCGGCGGCACCCGACCAGTGCACCCGAGCGGATCGCCCGGCAGAAGGATTCTTTGTGTCTCCCCAGGCGAACCCAGTGTAGAGGTCCTCAGCTGGGCTGTAGATCTCGTCGTCATCCTCTTCGACCTCTCCTTCGATGACTACGTCGGGCTGCTCGGCTGACGAAGACGATGGAATGAAATCCTCTGTGTCGGTGGGTGGCTGTGCTGCAAAATTCTCCTCGGGGTCGTTGTGCAGGACTTCCAGGCTGCCTGCCTCTTCTTCTGTAGCAGCGGGAAGTGGTGTTTCGATACCGGTCACCAGGTAGGCCTCTGTATTTGCAGAGGAGGCCTCCGGTTGAAGGGAGAAACAGGCGACAGTCTCAGTAGTGTGGAAACTAGTCGCGTGTTCCGCAGGTGGAACCAGGTAGATGTCGGCTTCTTCTGTGGAGCGTGTTGGAAGCTCCGGCTCAAGAACGGGGTCGGCTGCAGTTTCAACCGCTGGAACGGGTCGAGCTGTGGTCCTCACAGGAATGATACAGTCTATGGGCTCCAGTGACGAAGCAGGACAGGTGGTGGGCGACGGTGAGGCGGTTGAGAAGCTGGCGATGTCGTCTGGGCCTGGAGAAGCTGTACCCGGTCGGCTCTTGCATCGCATGGTGTAGTCTTCTGCCTAGGGTCGCACTCCAGCTGCGAATCGTCCATTCCACAGTCTCAATTAGTCGCACCCGGAGGTCTTGTAGAGCCTGTAGCCAGAAGTCGGGGCTGCCATCTATGGTAAGGGCAGGACCCGGACCCGGTTGGCCGATGGCTGCTCTGGCCTCCGCCTCGACCTCCCGCATCAGGTCTTGGAGTCTCGTGCTGGCCATTCTCTTCTTCGGAGGGAAACCACACCCGTTCAACCGGTAAGCGTTCTGGTAGAGCTGGTGAAGAAGGTCTGTGACACTCCCATTTCCTCTGGGCTTTTGTAGTCCAATCGTCGGAAAAGTCTTTGGGGTCCGCCCCCATGGTTGATTCGAGCAATCAGGGCGGACAAAGAGTTTGGCGCCATTTGTCTTTAGCCCTCCCACGATGAGGGGAGGGTTGACTCACTCCTGGGCTTGCACGTGGCGGATTCTTGTGGTGGGAACGCCATCTTGGGCGCCATCTTGGCCCAATGGTGAAAAGGCGGGAAAGTTCTTTTAGGGACGAACAAAGTCCAAATTGTAGACAATAAAGTCATTTTTAAGCACATTATACCCGTTGGGTAACGGGCCTGCTCGTATCCTGTTCGTGACGCCATTTTCTGACTCCGGTTTAGACAGACGATGCTTCCTTCCTCCTTGTCACGGGTGGACCGCGCCTGCCAGTAGTGGGGCCCGGTGTAGTGCAGATCAAAAGTGTTGAAGACGTCTTGGTGGAACAGATTAAAGGGGTTTTTAATTTATTCGTGACGTCACCTATGAGTAGTTCGGTAATCGTTACCGACGCTGCGGAACCTCCGGGGGATGGATAGCAGCAAGATGGAACGCTCCCCACAGGCTGAGCGGTGATCCCCGGAGGCTGGAGCTGCTTAAGATTTTGTGCGGCAGCTGCGGTTACTTTGTAATGCAGACGGACAGTTCATAAGGAAGCACGGACACAGAAAGTCTCTGCGACGGGTCTTTACTGTAACCAGCAAGCAGTACATGGTATACAGTTTAAGGGTAGTAGACCGGGTGGACTCAGCAGTGATGGTGTCCCTTAGAGATCCGTAGTGTTCCTCCATTCTAACTAAGTGGTTGCCAGTGTCGCCCAGGAATACCAGATCGGGTACGGGAAGGCTGCTTCAATGCCCTATCCATGATGTACGTTCTGGATGTTTTGGGGAGCCTTGGATCCCTCGGTGGGTACACCGCTGGTTAGACGACTGGAAGTTGGCTGGTGGTGGGGTGCTCCTGTGAAGCTGCTCCTCCACGCTTCTGGTTCGCGTAGCAGAGGTGAACTGCTGCCAGCTTCGGTACCAGTGAACCGGCTGTGAGTTGTGGGCACGGGAGTCTTTTGGGAACCTGTGTGAATAATGCCCAATCCCGGTTGGTAAGGCCTCAGGTGCTGACACCCGACCGGTGACGGCCCGGGGGCTGCACGGGGTGCGGAGCCCCCGCTCCTCTTCAAGTTCAAGTCCTCGACCTTGTTCTAGGTTGAGTTCTAGGTTCTCTCTCTAGACTATTGTGTTGTGTTCTCCTACACACTTCCCTAGCACTCCGCCCACCAGGACCTAGGATTGGCCCTCTGTTCTAGGTGATGCATGCAGGGTTGGATTTCTAAATTAACCAGATCACTGCTGTGTCAGAGAATATTGCGGCTGCATTTATGGCTGCAATACCCTCTTGTGACGCACTCGTTGCGGGGCGCCACAAGGAGAGGAGGACAGGAGAGTGCAGGTTTTGGTGGAGGAGAGGAGGACAGTAAAGTGCAGCATTTGGTGGAGGAGAGGAGGACAGTAAAGTGCAGTATTTGGTGGAGGAGAGGATAGGAGGCCAGGAGAGTGCAGCCTTTGGCGTAGGATAGCAGAGGAAGTCAGGAGAATGGAGCTTTAGTCAGAGGAGACGAGAAGAGTACAGGAGAGTGCAGACTTTGGAGGACGAAAGAAAGACAGGAATGTGCAGCCTTTGATGGAAGAGAGGAGGACAGGACAGTGCAGCCATTGGCAGAGGATAGCAGAGAAGGACAGGAGAATGGAGCTTTTGGCGGAGGACAGGAGAGTGCAGCCTTTAGCAGGGGATAGGAGAGGAGGACAGGACACAGGAGAGTGCAGCTTTGGTGGAGGAGGAGAGAAGAATCATGGGTAGTGGAATACAGACATAATGGAGAATCTCCAGTACTCACTTCAGGTCTGACATCTTGTGATTGTGGAGCCTCCCCTCCCCCTCCTGCCAGTACCGACTGCAGACCTTCACAGTCAGCAGAGCAGGAGAGGTCACAAGTTCTTTACTGTCTGCTTCCTCTTGGTCTCCTCCGGCACCTGTGATTACAGCACTCTCCTATCTGCATGTACAGGTCATTGCTGGAGGATGGGGCGCTGCTGTAGAGTCCGGGAGCAGTGAGAGCAGAGCAGGGGTGATGGCTGTGCTGAGCCTCCCTCCCATCTCCCATCCTATGCACAGACTCCCGGGGCTGGAGAGAGGAGACCCATCCTGTGTACGGCTCACAGCAGCCTGAGCCTGCTCACCCGACCTCTGTGTGCAAGTGTGCAAAGGATTTATAGTGCAATAATGGTGCCGACATGAGGAAGTTGCCTCCGCAGCTTGTCTACCCTCTTGGATTGGTGGAGCGGCGCAGCTTGATGTGAGCAGCTGAGCAGGGAGACTGGAAGTCAGGGGCGACAGGGGGATCCTCCAGTAACAGCGGAAGGTGTTGTGGCTGTGCTCTGTGTGCACTGCGGGTGGCGGTGGCGGCACCGCACTACCACAGACAGCGCACACTTGCTAAATGATAGTGGGGACAGTAGCAGGGGGCAGGCCCACCGGGGGTTTACCCGGTACCCCGGCAGGCCAGACCGACACTGCATGTGAGGATCTTACAACCCCCCAACAGTGGGTCATTTTTTTATAACTATAAAGGGTATTTCAGTGTGGTCCTTATGGCTTTCATCAATGCCAACTATGAGTTCCTGTACTATAAATATTCAAAATCACCAAACACCTTATGTCAATCAATGATCTCATGGTTAAAGATACATCATCCCTTAAGGTGTATATTCATGGAAGTAAATAACACTCCTCTCAATCATTTAATTAAGTGGTAACCACTCTGGAGTTTTTGTTAATAAAATATAACTTTTATTGATTATATAAAAGCAGACATGTAAACGTTAAATACGAAGTATATGGGAAACCCACAGATGGCTGCAGCCAGGTAGTCACTCAATGAGCAGCATGCATATATAGGTACAAATTCACATCATAACAGAATGCACAATGTATAAGGGCACATAAATGAACATGAAGGATAATACCAGTCACTCACCCATAGTGCACACTCGTGATGAAGACCTAGGCAGCTACACAAGGAGCCCTGACCTGCAGCGCGCCCCTAACAGCTGTTTCGCCACTGCTTGGTCGCAGGGGCTAGTTCTCATTGTGATTGTCGGCTGTTAAATACACTGCCTGAATGGTCCCGCCCGCTTGTTGTGTCATTTCCGCCTGTCAAAAACGCGAACTTGTGATTGGGCAGGCGCCGGACGTCTATGACGTCACAGGCGCGCATGCGCAATGCACCCGTCGGTGCCTTTAACACAAGAGCGATGTGCACATCATGAAAAAATCCCCGCGGCGGCCATTTTGTTGAAGACCACTCAGTTACTATAGACTTTTCAGGACTAAGGGACAAATATCAACATATCTACAGACATGGCAAAGGAACCAATATGTATAAAGAGGCCAGTCACAGTGAATAGGGAAGTGACATTCATTCAGCACAATCATACACACCTACATACTTATAAATAAGTGTTAAAAATGTATGTATATATATAAATATACAACAGTATCACCGAGTAAGATATCAAAAAGAAAAATTGAGTGAATAATGTGAAATAATAAATACGACACAGTACCAGCTGTGATTAAGTGTCAGACATAAAAAAACTCAAATTTCCTCACACATTGATTTTACAGTACATAAATATACAACAACCTATGCGTGATTAATTGTTCCATATAATATTCACGACCCCTCTTCACTGATCATGATTATAGCCACCACTCTTGATTCTTCCCATGTCAGATTGAAAAATCTTTCAAGACGTTGCATCCTGTCAACCAGATGTCCTTTCAATATAACCATCAGATATGGTCTTAGGGCTGTGTTTTGACACTGCTCCATAATATCTCCGTTACCAGTTTTTGGAAAAACTAAAATATACAAAACGTAAATTAAAATCACAGAAGGCTCCAGGACACACACAGTTACACCTGCCTAGTTGTCACAGCACAATTTACGATGCACAGGAGGTCAGCTCTCTATAAAAAAGGGGCATAACTTATAGCTTCGTTAAGTCCCTTTGGGGCGAGTGTTTCTAACATGACTATCCACCTGCATTCTTCTTGTGCCAGTGTTTTAGCAAGATCTCCTCCTCTGATGCCCCCCTGAATTCGGTCAATTCCTTTTATAACCAGTCCCTTAGGATTACAGTCGTGAAAAAACCTAAAATGCCTCGGCAGGGTTTTTAACGTGTTAATATCTAGGATTTTGGCGGCTCCCTCTATATCTCTGACATGCTCACGTACTCTGATACGCAATTGTCTCGTGGTAAGACCAATGTAAATCTTACCACAAGGACAAGTTGCGTGGTAGACCACGTGAGTAGTGCTACAGTTAATGTATTTGTTGATCTTATGTATTTGATTATTGGAGGAGTGAAATTCTTTTGCTCGTTTAATGTTACCCTGAGAACAAGCCAAACAATCGCCACATGGATAACATCCAATAAGTGGTCCTACCGTTCTTTCTCCAAAGAAATTGTTGTTTTTGGGAACATAATGGCTTGCACTCAGGATATCACGTAAATTTCTACCCCTCCGTGATGTTAACAAAGGTCGTGTTGATAATTGTCTGGCTAAAACTGCATCAGTGAATAACACCGACCAATGCTTACTTAAGATGGATCTAATATTTGACCACTGAGAATTAAAGGTCGAGATATATCTGATGGGACCGTATTCAGCTGACTTGACCTTGGTGTTAAATAACAATTGTTCCCTCCTCATTTTTTTGGCCTTCACATAACCCTGCTTTATACTCCGGTTGCTGAATCCTCTTGATGCGAATCTTTCCCGCAAATCCACTGCTTGTCTTTCAAAAACAGCATCACTTGAACATATGCGTCTCATTCGTAAGAATTGACCGGCTGGGATAGATTTAATGGTACTCCTATCATGTGCTGATGAAGCGTGGAGGAGGGAATTAACAGCAGTACTTTTTCGGTACACATCAGTTTGTATTATGCCATCCTCACCCACCTCTAAAAGCACATCCAGGAAGGTCATAACACGTCTATGTGCTTGATAGGTCAGCCTGATGTTAAGATCATTCTTGTTGAGAGCGTCCATAAATTGATCCAGACTTGGTCTAGATCCTTGCCAAATAAATAGCAGATCATCAATATACCTAAACCAGTGCAGGACGCTCTCAACACCCACAATGTCTTCAGTTTGCAACAATGACCGCTCCCAACTGCCCAAAAATAAATTAGCATACGATGGGGCACACGCCGCCCCCATCGCTGTTCCTCGCTGTTGTACATAGAAGCGGTCATTGAAAACGAAGACATTGTGGGTTAGAATATACTCCAACAGTTCCTCAATCAAAGCACACAGACTAGATTCCCAGCCGGTCATACTCAGGAAAAGATGCACTGCCCGCATCCCATCCACGTGCGCGATACAAGTATATAAAGACTCGACATCGGCTGTTACCAGCCACATGTCGTCAGTCATTACTAAGCCTTCCAATTTGGTTAATAAATCTGTAGTATCGCGCACGTAGGACGGGAGTGTGACTACCAGTTTTTTTAAATAATATTCCACAAATTTGCAGGAAGGTTCGCATAAACCCCCGTTACCCGAAACGATGGGACGTCCAGGAGGATTGTTGAGGTCTTTATGCACCTTAGGAATTAAATAAAAGGTAGGAGTTCTTGGGTTTTCAACCAACAACCCTTCAAATACTTTTTTTGAAATCACCCCATCAAAAAAATTGATACCCATTGGCTGGTAACAGCCGATGTCGAGTCTTTATATACTTGTATCGCGCACATGGATGGGATGCGGGCGGTGCATCTTTTCCTGAGTATGACCGGCTGGGAATCTAGTCTGTGTGCTTTGATTGAGGAACTGTTGGAGTATATTCTAACCCACAATGTCTTCGTTTTCAATGACCGCTTCTATGTACAACAGCGAGGAACAGCGATGGGGGCGGCGTGTGCCCCATCGTATGCTAATTTATTTTTGGGCAGTTGGGAGCGGTCATTGTTGCAAACTGAAGACATTGTGGGTGTTGAGAGCGTCCTGCACTGGTTTAGGTATATTGATGATCTGCTATTTATTTGGCAAGGATCTAGACCAAGTCTGGATCAATTTATGGACGCTCTCAACAAGAATGATCTTAACATCAGGCTGACCTATCAAGCACATAGACGTGTTATGACCTTCCTGGATGTGCTTTTAGAGGTGGGTGAGGATGGCATAATACAAACTGATGTGTACCGAAAAAGTACTGCTGTTAATTCCCTCCTCCACGCTTCATCAGCACATGATAGGAGTACCATTAAATCTATCCCAGCCGGTCAATTCTTACGAATGAGACGCATATGTTCAAGTGATGCTGTTTTTGAAAGACAAGCAGTGGATTTGCGGGAAAGATTCGCATCAAGAGGATTCAGCAACCGGAGTATAAAGCAGGGTTATGTGAAGGCCAAAAAAATGAGGAGGGAACAATTGTTATTTAACACCAAGGTCAAGTCAGCTGAATACGGTCCCATCAGATATATCTCGACCTTTAATTCTCAGTGGTCAAATATTAGATCCATCTTAAGTAAGCATTGGTCGGTGTTATTCACTGATGCAGTTTTAGCCAGACAATTATCAACACGACCTTTGTTAACATCACGGAGGGGTAGAAATTTACGTGATATCCTGAGTGCAAGCCATTATGTTCCCAAAAACAACAATTTCTTTGGAGAAAGAACGGTAGGACCACTTATTGGATGTTATCCATGTGGCGATTGTTTGGCTTGTTCTCAGGGTAACATTAAACGAGCAAAAGAATTTCACTCCTCCAATAATCAAATACATAAGATCAACAAATACATTAACTGTAGCACTACTCACGTGGTCTACCACGCAACTTGTCCTTGTGGTAAGATTTACATTGGTCTTACCACGAGACAATTGCGTATCAGAGTACGTGAGCATGTCAGAGATATAGAGGGAGCCGCCAAAATCATAGATATTAACACGTTAAAAACCCTGCCGAGGCATTTTAGGTTTTTTCACGACTGTAATCCTAAGGGACTGGTTATAAAAGGAATTGACCGAATTCAGGGGGGCATCAGAGGAGGAGATCTTGCTAAAACACTGGCACAAGAAGAATGCAGGTGGATAGTCAAGTTAGAAACACTCGCCCCAAAGGGACTTAACGAAGCTATAAGTTATGCCCCTTTTTTATAGAGAGCTGACCTCCTGTGCATCGTAAATTGTGCTGTGACAACTAGGCAGGTGTAACTGTGTGTGTCCTGGAGCCTTCTGTGATTTTAATTTACGTTTTGTATATTTTAGTTTTTCCAAAAACTGGTAACGGAGATATTATGGAGCAGTGTCAAAACACAGCCCTAAGACCATATCTGATGGTTATATTGAAAGGACATCTGGTTGACAGGATGCAACGTCTTGAAAGATTTTTCAATCTGACATGGGAAGAATCAAGAGTGGTGGCTATAATCATGATCAGTGAAGAGGGGTCGTGAATATTATATGGAACAATTAATCACGCATAGGTTGTTGTATATTTATGTACTGTAAAATCAATGTGTGAGGAAATTTGAGTTTTTTTATGTCTGACACTTAATCACAGCTGGTACTGTGTCGTATTTATTATTTCACATTATTCACTCAATTTTTCTTTTTGATATCTTACTCGGTGATACTGTTGTATATTTATATATATACATACATTTTTAACACTTATTTATAAGTATGTAGGTGTGTATGATTGTGCTGAATGAATGTCACTTCCCTATTCACTGTGACTGGCCTCTTTATACATATTGGTTCCTTTGCCATGTCTGTAGATATGTTGATATTTGTCCCTTAGTCCTGAAAAGTCTATAGTAACTGAGTGGTCTTCAACAAAATGGCCGCCGTGGGGATTTTTTCATGATGTGCACATCGCTCTTGTGTTAAAGGCACCGACGGGTGCATTGCGCATGCGCGCCTGTGACGTCATAGACGTCCGGCGCCTGCCCAATCACAAGTTCGCGTTTTTGACAGGCGGAAATGACACAACAAGCGGGCGGGACCGTTCAGGCAGTGTATTTAACAGCCGACAATCACAATGAGAACTAGCCCCTGCGACCAAGCAGTGGCGAAACAGCTGTTAGGGGCGCGCTGCAGGTCAGGGTAGCTGCCTAGGTCTTCATCACGAGTGTGCACTATGGGTGAGTGACTGGTATTATCCTTCATGTTCATTTATGTGCCCTTATACATTGTGCATTCTGTTATGATGTGAATTTGTACCTATATATGCATGCTGCTCATTGAGTGACTACCTGGCTGCAGCCATCTGTGGGCTTCCCATATACTTCGTATTTAACGTTTACATGTCTGCTTTTATATAATCAATAAAAGTTATATTTTATTAACAAAAACTCCATATGAGTTCCTGTACGTAGATGTGGGTATGAACGGGCGTGTGTCAGATGGGTGTGTGTAGGCACACACCTCCTTTGGTAAAAACCTTAGGGACGGTCGCCTCAACTTGCCCGTAAATGATGACACCACTGGCCACCTTAACTTTGTGTTTGAGGAGGATGAAGCCTTTCCACTTCATGCACACATACTCAAGTCATATCCCCAGAGGACTCTTACCCCTGAACAATGCCTTTTCAATTACTGGCTATCCCGGGCACGTTGTGTGGTTGAAAATGGATTTGGGATCATGACCAGTAGATTCTGCTTGTTTCATACTCCTTTAAATATGAAATTGGAATCTATTGATATAGTAGTGATGGAGTGTTGTGTGCTACATAACTTTCTGCGTCGTAGGGATGCTACATCATACACGCCAGCAAGTTATGTGGATTCAGTGGTCCCCACAACTGGGGAACTCATGCCAGGGGAGTGGCGTGCAAATGACCTTGGTATAGCGCCACTCCAGCTATTGAGCCGGGGTTGTAGCCAGCAGGATGCCAGGTCCAGTAGAGACAGCTACTGCTCCTACTTCAATGGCCCTGGGGCTGTTGCCTGACAGCAAAACATGGTGTAGGGTTTTTGTTTTTTTTCACTGTGTGTTTGTTTAAAATTTTTATTCTGCTGTTGTTTATGTGTAAGTTTTTCTTTTATTGTTATAGGTACGGGTCATTCCATGTCAAGTGAACCAATGATTATTACCTCTATATTTTTAATTCTTTTGAGATTTTGTTATTTGATAATATCATGTCAGATAATGCAAAATGTGAAGAGAAAAATTTTTTAAAAAATTTATTTTTTTTTTAAATGATTTTCAAAGTTCGGAAAAAGTGTGAATTTCGCTGTTGCCTGCCTTTACGTTTCTCCTCATAACTAAGGCTAGGAATAATATAGAGAGACAAAATAAACACCATTCTACTCAGAACTATACAAGCTTTCACCAGATATGTCACAAGAGGATCTTTGTTAATATTTTACCCATGTGATCGCAAGCGCAAAACTTTAAAACGTATTTCCTAAAAATCGGCGCGCTTTAAATATTTCAAAAACTGCCCATGTGTCTGCTTTGCTCTTAGCCACATCTGTACCAAATTTCAAGTTGGGATCGCAATGGGATCATATTTTAACATATTTTACTATTAATAGCGTCAATGGGTCATTCCATATCAAGTGATCTAAATATGAATATTTTTTTTTACCTGACGTCTTTAGATTTTTTTTTTTTTTTTTTCCTTTATGAAGTACTACTTTAGTTAATTACAAATTAAAAGTTTGGAATTTTTTTCTTCATCAGTTAATTTTTTACAGATTTTTAAAGTTTAAAAAAAGGGTGAATTTTGGCCTGGTACGACTTTAAATTTTTTTTTATCTCGGGCTAGAAATAAGATAGAGAAACAAAATAAACACCATTCTACTCAGAACTGTCCAGGCTTTCACCAGATATGTCACAAGAGTATATTTGTTAATTTTAATTTTTTACCTATGCGAATGCAAACGCAACATTTTGAAACGCATTTCCGAAAAAAACATTTTAATAAAAATTTTCCAAAACTGCCCATGTGTCTTTTATGCTCTTAGCCACATCTGTACCAAATTTCAAGTTGGGATCGTGATGGGATCATATTTTAAAATATTTAACTATGGTTAATCTCATTTTTATTAAATTTTGAAAAAACATATGAAAGACATACATTCAATCTTTTAACAAAATCTTGAGACATATAAAATATACAAAAAGAGAATTCACAAAGTTATTAGTAACTTTAAGATAAGCTGCAAATTTACTTTTGCGCTTATCTCTGGTGCAATATATACTACAATCTAAATATAATTCCAAACACTCAAGTATACAACCTTTCTCAGGGTTTTGAGATGTTCTGATGTCAAGGGGACAAGCAGCCCCAGCAGAATGATTTTTATTACTTGGCCCCTTCTAACAGGTTGACCACGTACGTGGGTCATTACCCGTTGAGGCCTAGTTGGAATAGTCTAGCGACTGGTGTACCGGAAAGGAAGGCCGAAATATTAATGATCTACTCACAGCTCAGAGTTTTCGATACCTGTCTAATGTTCACTAGAATTCTGAAGGTATAGGTGTAGAAAGGAAATACCTAGACTGAATGTATCAGATGGGAAGAAAAGAGAGATAGAAAAGAAGAGAGAGAGAAGAGAAACAAAAACCATTAGAAAAAGTTATACTGGGAAAGAAAAGCCACGTAAGAAAAAAAGAAGAAAAGGAGGGGGGGGACGGGTGAGGTATGGGAAGGAGAAAGGGTACTCATCCCACTGGCTCCCCATCAGCCAGAGGTCGAGCCATATTATCTGTGCTGGAAAAGATACTCCTAAATTCTGCAGAGTCGTGAAAAAGAATCCATTCAACCCAAATCCCTAAGAATTTGTTCCGAGATCCCGACGCATCAGCTGCGAGCTCCTCCATTCGATATGTGTCCATCAATTCTTTGAACCAATCAAGTAGAGATGGAGCCCGGCTTGATTTCCAGAACCTCGGGATCACAGCACGAGCAGCCGAGATGCAAAAGCGGAGAATATCCCTCTTCTGTAGCCCAATAGGACCTGGAAAAATGGATAACATTGCCGATTCTGGGCAGCATTCGGCTTGTTTACCTGTTATCCGGGCGTATGCATTGAAAACCTCAGACCAGAACCACCGGATTTCCCCACAACTCCACCATATGTGTATCATTGTACCCTTCTCTTCCCCCACAGCGCCAGCAGGTATCAGGGGTTCCAGGGAACATGTTCCGGAGTGTTGTCGGGCACAAGTACCATCTAGTGAGCAGCTTATAGCTTCTTTCTTGTGCAGAACAAGCGCTAGCTAGTGAGTGAGTAAATATAAAGCATTTCTGCCAATTAGCTTCTGAAATGCTACACCCCAATTCCCTCTCCCAAGCACGTTGGAAGTAAAGGGTGCCCTGCTCTCTCATGGACCCTAAGGCCTGGTATAGAAATGTTATTTTGCGCCTCGGTGGAGCCTCCAGTTGGAATAACCTCTCCAATACGTTGGGCGTCAATCTTACCCTGCAAGAGTGGTCAGCTGTATATAATTATGCTCTGTATTGGAGAAATTCGAATCACTTAAGAGGTCTCGTAGGTTCTTTGAGTTGTAGCTCTGCCATCGGGGGCAAACCACCACTGGACAGAGTCTGTCCTACTCGGGTGTCATCCACAATCCGCCAACATAAAAATCTCTGCCTGTCAAATCTGGGTGGGAAAGATGGGTTGGAAAAAAGGGGAGTCAAAGGGCTAAGTCTGTCGTTTAAGCGGAGGGTTTTCGTCACTAGGTGCCATACCTTCAAGGTGTTTCTGGTCATGTCTGTCAAAGGTACTAGGTCTGTGGAGTCTTTAGGGGAAATCCAAAGCAGGTGTTTCAGCGGAATCCCCAAACCCTCTTGCTCCACCCCTACCCATTTCTTGGAGGACGCATGATAATGCCAATCTAGAGCTCTAACAAGCTCGTATGTTGGGTAGTCCAACCCCTCCTCTGGTCTCGGGCAAGGATAGGATATTCATTCGCAATCTGGACCTCTTGCCCCCCAGACAAATCTAAGGATCATAGATTGCATTTTGGAGAGGAAACCTCTATCCAATAGAACAGGAACTGTCTGAAAAGTATATAAGAGTCGGGGCAAGACATCCATCTTGACTACGTTTATTCTCCCGAACCAGGATAGCTTTAATTGTCTATAGGAGGTAAATGCCGATTCCGCGTTAGTCAAAAGGGGTTGATAATTTAAATTGAATATTTGTTTAAGATCTTTTGGTATAAGGACTCCCAAGTACTTAATGGCTTCTACTTTCCATTTAAATGGGAACTGTTTAGATAGATGAGAAACCAATTCTCCAGGCAAAGAAATATTGAGTGCCTCAGTTTTGGAGCAATTCACTTTAAAGTTGCTCAATTTTCCGAACCGTTCAAACTCCATTAAGACCGAAGGGATGGAGACCAGGGGCTGGGAGATGTAAAGTAGCAGGTCATCTGCAAATAAGGCTAATTTGTGATGACTCTGTCCCAGCTTGACCCCATGGACGCATTCATTGGACCTAAGTGCAAAATATTTAACTATTATAGTGTCAATTCAAAAGTCGCCAAGAACACAATCAGTCATTTTTTCACAATTGCCCGTCAATAGTTTGAATTTGATATAAAGAAACATAGTCTTGTAACATCTCAAATGAAAGCTGTTACCGTTCTGAGTAAAATGACGCCTCTCCCACTTCATTATCTTATTTCTAGCCTGAGATAAAAAAATGTAAAGTCGTACCAGGCCAAAATTCACCCTTTTTTTAAACTTTAAAAATCTGTAAAAAATTAACTGATGAAGAAAAAAATTCCAAACTTTTAATTTGTAATTAACTAAAGTAGTACTTCATAAAGGAAAAAAAAAAAAAAAATCTAAAGACGTCAGGTAAAAAAAAATATTCATATTTAGATCACTTGATATGGAATGACCCATTGACGCTCTTACTAGTAAAATATGTTAAAATATGATCCCATTGCGATCCCAACTTGAAATTTGGTACAGATGTGGCTAAGAGCACAGCAGACACATGGGCAGTTTTTAAAATATTTAAAGCGCGCCGATTTTTCGGAAATGCGTTTTAAAGTTTTGCGCTTGCGATCACATGGGTAAAATATTAACAAAGATCCTCTTGTGACATATCTGATGAAAGCCTGGACAGTTCTGAGTAGATTGGTGTTTATTTTGTTTCTCTATCTTATTTCTAGCCCGAGATATGATAGAAAATGTAAAGCCATACCAGGCCAAAATTCGCACTTTTTTAAAACTTTAAAAATCTGTAAAAAATTAACAGATAAAGAAAAAAATTCAAAACTTTTTTTTTGTAATTAGATAAAGTTGTTCTTCAGATAGAAAATTTTTTTTAAAAATCTGAGGACGTCAGGGAAAAAAAATATTCATTTTTGGATCACTTGACATGGAATGACCCGTACATTTAATTCAAACAAAATAGAAAATTCTGAATTGTGTGATGACAACACTTAATGTTTTTGTGTTTTCGGCAGCCTGTGTTGGTTTGGCACACACTAAAAATAAGATTTTAGAACAGTATACCTGTGTGAGTAATTTCTTTCAACATCAGGGCTGTAGCACATGGCATTATGCTGTGCACAGAGGTATCACACAAACATAATAATAATAATCATTTTATTTATATAGCGCCAACATATTACGCAGCACTTTACAATTTGGAGGGGACATGTACAGACAATATGAGACAATACAGAGTAACAAAAATTCAAAAACCATGAGGAGTGAGATCTCTGCTCACAAGCTTACAATCTAGAGGAAATAGGGGAGGCACAAAAGATAACAGTAACAAATGATGTCATACATCAGGGGTCTCAAACTCGGCTGGGTTGGTGGGCCGCACATAGAAAAATATTGATATCGGGGGGCCGCATTGCTTGTAGGACTAAGGGTGCTTTCACATCAGCGGTAAATGCTGATCGCGGCAGTTGCGGTGAAATAAACGCAACTACTGCGATTACAGCATAACGGCCGCGATCGTGGCACACTTGCGGCAAGCCCCATACAATGTCTATGGGGCTTGCGGTAAGTGTGCAGCAAGTGCGGTTTCAGCACTTGCGGCTGCAAAAAAAATTCTGCATACCGCGGTTTTTTCGCGCCCGCACCTGCCGCAAGTGCCAAAACCGCACCTGCCGCACACTTACCGCAAGCCCCATAGACATTGTATGGGGCTTGCCGCAAGTGTGCCACGATCGCGGCCGTTATGCGGTAATCACGGCAGTTGCGTTTTTTTCACCGCAACTGCCGCGATCAGCGCAAAACGTGATGTGAAAGCAGCCTAAGTGACATTTTTAGTAATACCAGATTTTTTTGCTCAATGTAGTAATGTCAAAATCCTGACCCCTCTCTTGTAGTAATGTCCCCATCTTGGTCCCTTTCTTGTTGTAATGTCCCATCCTGGTCCCCATCCTGGTCCCCTCTCTTGTACTAATATCCCCAACCTGGTCCCCTTTTGCAGTAATGTTCCCCATGCTGGTCCCCTTTTGTAATAATGTCCTCCATGCTGGTCCCCTTTTGTAGTAATGTCCCCCATCCTGGCCCCCACAGTGTAGTAATGTCCACATTCTGGTGCCTTTTGTAGTGATGTCACCATCCTGGCCCCCACAGTGTAGTAATGTCCACATTCTGGTGCCTTTTGTAGTGATGTCACCATCCTCACCCCCATAGTGCAGTAATGTCCCTATGCTGGACCCCTTTTTTACTGATGTCCCCAACCTGGTCTGGATTCTTATCACACACACTCACACTCACTCACACTCACTCATGTGGAACAAAAGGGGGAGGGACACACAACCGATGAGCGGTACCTGGTGGTCTAGTGGGGGCGACAATAACAGATATGGGGGGTTCGCATCTCACCTTTGGAGGTTGTGCAACCCTGCACACCCTCGGCGTATCGCAGTGGATGGCTCCGGACTCCAGCGGTTGGGGTTTCCTCCACGAGCAGCTCCTTCTTCCAGTCAGTTGACTCGAGCAGCCGATCACCTGCCCCTGTGACGTTCTCGGTTACGTCACCGCAGGTCCTTTGGATTCTGTTAGCGGAGACTCTGGTTCACAGCTGCTCCTGCTGCAACCCTAGGATGGGGATATGATATTTGTACAGAAGTGTGAGATTATAACAGAAGCGCAAGAGCACAGGAGGCACACGTTTAATTACCTTTAATAAACCACAAAGCGTTTCCACGGCGGTCCGATGTCTTCATCACGTAAATCCACCTGATGAAGACGGCGGACCGCCAAGGAAACGCGTTGTGGTATATTAAAGATGATTAAACGTGTGCCTCCTGTGCTCTTGTGCTTCTGTTATAATCTCACACTTCTGTACAAACTCGCAGGCACGCTCACAGGCAGGCACACAGGCAGGCTCACAGGCAGGCACACAGGCAGGCACACAGGCAGGCAGGCTAACAGGCAGGCACACAGGCAGTCTCACAGGCAGGCTCACAGGCAGGCACACAGGCAGGCACACAGGCAGGCAAGCTCACAGGCAGGCACACAGGCAGGCTCACAGGCAGGCACACAGGCAGGCTCACAGGCAGGCACACAGGCAGGCACACAGGCAGGCAGGCACACAGGCAGGCACACAGGCAGGCACACAGGCAGTCTCACAGGCAGGCACACAGGCAGGCACAAAGGCAGGCACACAGGCAGGCAGGCTCACAGGCAGGCTCACAGGCAGGCTCACAGGCAGGCACACAGGCAGGCTCACAGGCAGGCACACAGGCAGGCAGGCTAACAGGCAGGCACACAGGCACTCTCACAGGCAGGCTCACAGGCAGGCACACAGGCAGGCTCACAGGCAGGCACACAGGCAGGCAGGCTAACAGGCAGGCACACAGGCACTCTCACAGGCAGGCTCACAGGCAGGCACACAGGCAGGCTCACAAGCACTCACATTAACACTCACATTAACACACACATTAACACTTACATTAACACACATTAACACTCACATTAACACTCACATTAACACACACATTAACACTCACATTGACGCTCACATTGACACTCACATTAACACTCACATTAACACACACATTAACACACACATTACCACACACATTAACACTCACATTAACACACACACACTTTTGCTATGTTAACCATGCTGGCGGCGGTCCCGTGCTGACCGCGGTCTCTGCTATAATCTTACTTCCGCCTGCTTCACTCTGCCGCTCGCTCTGCTGATGTTCCAGTTCAATGCAAGCCGCAGTCAGCCAATGAGAGGCCCGCAGGTGACCTTGGTGTATGACGTCACCTGCGGGCCACTCATTGGCTGACGGCTTGCATTGAACTTACAGAGGGGCAGTAATATTATAGCAGAGACCGCGGCGGCCCCATGCACTGGACCGCGGTCAGCATGGTCAATGGTCTAAGGTGCCGGGGGCCGCACAGGGAAGCCCCAGGGGCCGCATGCGGCCCGCGGGCCGCGAGTTTGAGACCCCTGTCATACATGGTCCAGCCATCGATATAATAATTAGGGGATTCATGTAATGTTGCATGAATCGGTCATCGGTCAGGATCTGTACAAGTACAAATAAAGTGCTATATTATGCATGGGGGACAGACAGACAGTCTACAGATGCAGACAGATGACATGAGAGGCCAAATTTGGAAAAGGGAAGATAGGAATAGTTTGACAAGTGAGGTGAGGTGATAGGCCAGTCTAAAGAGATGTATTTTTAAGGCTTGCTTAAAACTATTGGTATTGGGAATTAATTGAATTGTTTTCAGTAACCTGTTCCAGAGAATTGGTGCAGCTCGTGAGAAGTCTTGGAGACGGGAGTGGGAGGTTCAGATTGTAGCTGATGTCAGTCTTAAGTCACTTGCGGAGTGGAGGGCACGTGTAGGGCGATAGACAGAGATGAGGGAGAAAATGTAGGGTGGAGCAGAACTGTGGAGGGCTTTGTGGGTGAGAGTGATAATTTTATATTGTTCTCTATAGCAGATTGGCAACCAGTGCATTGACTGCCCCAGGATAGAGGCATTGGTGAAGCGGTTGGAGAGGAATATGATCCTGGCTGCTGCATTGAGGATGGATTGGAGAGGAGAGAGTTTAGTAAGAGAGAGACCGATTAATAGAGAAGTGAAGTAATCCAGGCAAGAACGAATAAGGGCAACGGTTAGAGTTTTTGCAGAGTCAACAGTAAGAAAAGGTCGAATTCTAGAGATGTTTTTGAGGTGTAGGTGGCATGATCGAGCGAGAGACTGGATGTGGGGAGCAAAGGAGAGATCCGGGTCAAATATAACCCCAAGACAGTGGGCGTACTGCTGAAGAGTAACAGTAGAATCACATACAGAAATGGCAATATTAAGGTTCGGGAGATTAGGAGAGGGAGAAAACAAGAGAAGTTCAGTTTTTGACAGATTCAATTTAAGGTAGAAAGAAGACATGATGTTTGATACAGCAGACAGACAATCACTGGTCTTTTGTAGTAATGTGGAGGTGATGTCAGAAGAAGAGGTGTATAACTGGGTGTCGTCAGCATAGAGATGGTACTAAAAGCCAAATCTACTGATGGTTTGTCCAATGGGGGCAGTGTATAGAGAAAAGAGAAGGGGACCTAGGTCTAAACCCTGAGGAACCCCAACCGTGAGGGGTAGAGGAGAGGAAGATGAGCCGGCGAAAGATACAGAGAAAGAGCGGTCAGAGAGGTAGGAGGAGAACCAGGAGAAAGCCGTGTCCTTAACCCCAATAGAGCAGAGCATAGAGAGAAGGAGCTGGTGATCCACAGTATCGAATGCAGCGGAGAGATCTAGGAGGAACAACAGGGAGTAGTGACCATTAGATTTAGCTGTTAGTAGATCATTAGTGAGGGCAGTTTCAATAGAGTGTAAGGAGCGGAAGCCGGATTGTAGAGGGTCAAGAAGAGAATTGTCGGAGAGATAGCGGATCATATGGGAGTGGACCAAGCGTTCCAGGGGTTTAAAGAAGAAAGGGAGATTAGAGACAGGTCGGTAATTAGCAGCAGAGTTCTGGTCGAGGGATGTATTTCTTTAATAATGGATGTATGCTGGCATGTTTAAAGGAGGAGGGGAAAACACCAGATGAGAGGGAAAGATTAAATATTTTAGTTAGGTGAGATGTGACAGCTGGAGAAAGGGATTGAAGGAGATGTGAGAGAATAGGGTCGCTGTGCAGGTAGTAGGGTGAGAAGATGCAAGAAGCCTGGTGACTTCTTCCTATGTGACCGGATCAAAGACCGAAAGTGAGTTGGATTTAGTGCAGGAGGGAGGAGAAAGCATGATGTTCTGAGGCTGTGAGGAAATTTCCTGTCGTATATTGTCAATTTTGTCCTTAAAATATTTGGCCAGATCGGCAGCACTGAGGCTGGTGGTTGTGGCCTGTACTCTTGGACTGAGGAGAGAATGGAACATGTCAAAGAGTCGTTTAGGATTGTTGGCTAGTGAAGTGAAAAGAGTGTTGAAGTAAGCTTGTTTGGAGAGGTGAAGGGCGTGTGTTGTATGTTTTTAACATAAACTTATAATGGATGAAATCTTCGGGCAGGTTGGATTTTCTCCACAGGCGTTCTGCACACCTGGAGCACCGCTGGAGAAACCGTGTTCGCAGTGTGTGCCAGGGTTGCCGCTGTTGGTGCTGAGATGTTTTAAGTGTAGGAGGTGCAGCCTCATCCAGGGCACTTTGCAGTGTTTCATTATAGAGTTTTAGAGCAGAGTCAGGACAAGAGAGGGAAGAGATTGGGGTCAGTGAAGACTGTAAGGGTGTTTTCACATCTGACGTTGGTGTGCGTTTTCTCAATTTGCTAAAAACGCATAAAAACGCTAGCGTTTTTGCCCCCATTGATTTTAATGGAAACGCATGAAATGTGTTGAAATGTGTTGGGCAATTTCTCCTGAGTACACTGATACCTCATATATGGTCATAGACCACTGTTTGGGCACACGGCAGGGCTCGGAAGTTAAGAAGCGCTATTTGATTTTTTGAATGATAAATTAGCTCCAAAAGTCAAATGGCGCGCCTTCCCTTCTGAGCCCTGCCATGCGCCTAAACAGTGGTTTATGACCACATATGAGGTATCTGTGTACTCAGGAGAAATTGCTCAATTTTGTTCTATTACCCATTTCAAAATGAAAAAATTGATGCTAAAAGAACATTTTTGTTGGAAAAATTAAAATGTCCATTTTTTCCTTACACTTTGCTTTAGTTCCTGTGAAGCTCCTGAACGGTTAATAATCTCCTTGAATGTAGTTTTGAGTAGCTTGAGGAATGCAAATTTTGGAATGGTGTCACTTTTGGGTGCTCTCTGTCATGTATGCCCCTCAAAGGAACTTCAAATGTGATGTGGTACCTAAAAAAAAGGTTTTATAAATTTTGCTGGAAAAATAAAAAATTGCTCATGAACTTTGAACCCTTATAACTTCCTACCCAAAAAAATTTTTTTTTCCAAAATTGTGCTGATGTGAAGTTATTTATTAACTATTTTGGTGTCACATAACTTTCTGGTGTAACAGAATAAAAATTCAAAATTTGAAAATTGCGAAATGTTCAAAATTTTCGCCAAATATTTGATTTTTCACAAATAAACACAAAAATTATTGACCTAAATTTACTACTAACATGAAGCCCAATATGTCACAAAAAAACATTCTCAGAATCGCTAGGATCCGTTGAAGCGTTCCAGAGTTATTACCTCATAAAGGGACACTGGTTAGAATTGCAAAAAATGGTCTGGTCATTAAGCTGCAAAGTGACTCGGTCCTTAAGGGGTTAATAAATCTTTCTGGTCATATTTGTGCATTTTCAATGCACTGAAATCGCATTGCGAGTCAAATGTGAGTTCAATCGCAGCATGCGATTTTCACGTGCAAGTGGCCAATGAAATGATATGCTTGTGATCAGCTGTTCAATTGAAAAAGACGGGTTTGAAAAAGCAGGTGGGCTCGCTTCCAGCAGGAGGAGGGGACACGGAGAACTCGGCAGGGAGCGAAGGGCTGGGCGGGCGAGCATGCATCAGCTGAGTGATTGTTTAAAAGCCAGCTTTTAAACAATCATGCACCCATTTTAGCCTTTTCCTTAGGCCCCCAGACCGCTTTGAAGGGTCCAGCATAATAGTACTCGCATTTCCCATTGACTTGCATTTTACTCGCCGAGTAACAGAATAAACTCACCAAGTAACGAGTTTCCCGAATACATGTACTATTCTGAGAGTAGCGAATTGTAATGAGTATATGAATCGCCCACTGGGACCATGGGGTACTTGGAACTGGGCCCTCTTGATGCCGTCTGGACTGTCTGGGTGGTCACAGTGACGTGACCCTGCTCCGTGATCTCGGGTGGTCAATAAAAAGGGGAAAAATAGTTTTTAAAGGATAAATTGTGACGCCACATGTAGTGTCTGTCTATATCTGGCCACCGCTGCAATCGGGACCGCTGGGGATAATGATGGGTGCAGCAAGATGATGAGCCCTTTACGAGTAGGGCTGTTCTCCAGGGCTTCTGAGTATATGGTGTAAGTGTGAAGCCCCCAGTACCTACAGGCAGCATCAACAGTCTCGACACCGTTGCAGTTTTCTTCTTGCAGGCAAACTAACAGAGTCCACACTGTACTGGGCTTTACCAGGCTTTTACTTTTACTTTTTAGTAGTACAGTTCAGTTACTTCATAATTAGTTCACAACAGTTCGTAGTGGACCTGGGATCTCTCAGCAACTGTGATGGCTTGTTTGCGGCACTCCCTTTCTGTGTAGCTCATGGGCCCTCTCGTCCTCCATTCCGCATGCGAGTTATGGTCCAGCTGTCACAGGCTCCCAGTGTTCTACCCCTCTGGGTCACTAGCCCTAGCTCAACGGCTTTTCCTTCACCGCACTGGAGGTTGGGTCTAGGGACATAAAGATCCCGCACCCCACCAGAGTTCCTGTGGTTGGGGCTTAAAGCTGCCCGGCCACATCTACAGAGCTGGCACTGTGGTCCTGGCCCAGCCATCAGTGTCCCAAGCAGTCAGGTCCACCTGGCTCCTTCAGTCTTTCCTCGGTCTCAGCCTGGGTCCCGAGACTAGCCATCGGTGGCATCAGCTCCCGGGCCCCGCTATTCTCAGCTTGGTCTCAGTCACTTGTTAGCTGATGGTTGTCTCTTCTTAGGCATCTGGTTCTCTCTGCTCCTCTTCACCAACTCCTTCTCACTACCTCCTTGAACTTGAACTCAAAAATCACTCATTTTAACTTAGTGTTCCTAGGTTTTTACTCTAGTTCTTCCACCCCTTTTCCAGGTTCTGTTCTACTTTCCACCCTCCACTTAGCTCCTCCCACCATCCCTTGCCTGACATGAAGTAACTTTGGCTTAGGATCGGAGTGTGTGTGGGGTGTTGGTTTGAAGTGACCGATTTACCAATCCCAGCTGCTATGCTCTGTTTTGGCCACCTGGGGCACAACGTTTACTCACTCATCCCTAATTTTGATACATCACTGAACCTATTTTTGTGCGTTTCCACCAATAAATGAGAAAAATTGATGAACATACTTGGACTGCATTTTTCTGTGTGCCAGAACGCTTCTAGTTCTCATTGACTTGTTTTATGTGCACCAGAAATTATTTCCATGAGTCAGCTCTTTTTTATCTATTTCACTCAGATGTCATCCAAGTGCAGTCCAATGATTTCCATGCAGCCATAGAATGGGTGCATTCGGTCTGATTTGCGCTCTCACTCATAGCATGAGATAAAAAGCTCTGATAGATACTAACCCATAGTATAAATTGAACCGCGTGCTATCCGATAAAACATTGAATTGCACTCATTGAACTTATACGCTCATTTGAGTAAGCTCTTAAAATGAGAAGGTTGACGAAAAATACATTGTGAATGTCACAAGATAGTATGCTGAAAGTTATAGTCAATATCATAAGAAATGCAGAGTCAGGATGTAGGGGATGGAGTCAAAATGCACTTTTTATCTTTATTTTAATCTTTGCTGAGGTCAAACCAATCTACTATTGTAGTGATAAATCTTCTAAAGAAGCACTAACAAGAAACCTTTTAGCAGGATTATTTCTCCAGTACTCGGTGCTTGTTTTATTTCAGTTTTACTGCTGACAGACTTTGACAATTTGTTTGGAAAGTTATTTTTCTGTTGGTGTGAGGAATTGTTAAAGCACATTCTGATTCATGATACTTTGACGGTTCTTGGTAAGGCTGTATGAGATTTGTTTCTGCATCTTGTATTATTTATTAGCCTATAATCAGAGCTGGCTCTATTACCGTACTTTAAAATCTCTCCAATGTAATAAGTAACTTGTGTGTGAAATTTACAGTTTCAGTATTTTAATATTTAATTATAAACAATAATTAAACATTTTTTTTACATAACAAAGGAATCTCTGCTACTTTTTAATCTTGAGTATCTACGGCTATGTTTTAAGAAAGCCTGGCTTGAAATTATTCATATACTGTACATCTTGCTATAGATATTAATAATCACGGACCCCATTGCAAAACCATCTCCTTCAGTTAAAAGAAGACTTGTAATCACTGAGTAGTAGCTAATGATTTGACTTACATACAGTACTTACTAGGAGCTTTGAATGCTCACCAACCTTGTGATGTGAATGTTAGATTTAGACCGGAGTCACATGAACATATAAGTGCAATGCCAGAAAATCTCGCATTGTACTCAGCCTAATCTTAGACAAAAAGGCAGCTCAGATCTGCGATGATCTAAACTCTGATCAATATAGACTGAAAGTGATGGCATAGTGGGCTGGACTTCCATGTGGTCCGTGGATCATTCAGGAGCAAGAAACACCAGAAGACGCAGAGCCATGAGTGTAAAAACACGCAGAATCTGCACAAGTATAATAAGTCCAAGACTTGCAGCAGCATTTGTAATGTAAACAACTCAACAAAAAAGTACATTATGCTTACAACAGACAAAAGGTTAATCAGCCAGCAAATAGATAGCTGCTGGCAGCAGTGTGAACAAACGTATTTGTAGACAAGATACAGATGCTGCAGCAATGTTTGTAGTTTAAATAGTTCCAGAGAAGAGTTTTTAATGCTAACAGAAGGTGAATGGTTAACTATAATATCTATACCAGGAGGTAAATGCAGATTGAAGAAACAAATAGGAGTTATCTGAGATGATTTCTAGATGAGAAGATGACTGATTCCACAGGGTACTGAATACTCAGACATACATGCATGTTTAAATCATATTTAAAAAGCTTTGGGTGATGATGTCATGGACATTTCTTTGTGAAACCCAAGGTGGACCATAGTAAAAGGCAGCACAATAAAGGAATTGGCGTGGCCCAGTCACACACTTTATTGATAATGTAATTTCTTGTTTTTAAATACAGTTACATGAGAAATAGGGCCTCATTCAGAGGTCACATAAATGTTCTATCTGTGTTTTTCACAGATGAAATTTGTGTCTATCATAATGTATGGGCATTTTCACAAGCCAATTTTTTATGGACTGCAAAAAAACAAAGTATTGATATGTCCATTTTTATTGATTTGCAAATCAAAATCAGCTATGTAAATTCATAAAATATGGAACGGAGAAGGTTGTTAACTAGTGATGGGCAAACCTGCCGATGTTCGGGTTCGATGAACTTGCCTGGTCTTTTTTTAATGTTCGGGTTCAGGGATGAACATGACTTGAATTTGAGTCTGAACCCTGAACTCTGACTTTAAAGTGATGGGATGGAATGGGGGACTGTAAAAGAAAGACTATAGGTGATTAAACAGCATTATACTTACTGGAGCCCACCGTGCCATCATGCGAACATCTACTTGCGGGGCCACTCATTAACTTCTGGGATATTCACTGCAGAGGAATCCAACAATCAAGCACAGATGCTTTCACCGAAAATGGGCGTCTGTGATTGGTTGTTGGAGTAATCTGGAATCAGCCCATACATTCTGGCAGGGTAGATGCTTGAATGTATGTTCTGGTTTCAGGTTACTCCAACAGCCAATTACTGATGCCCATTCTCTGTGACAGCGTCTGTGATCCTCCTGCAGTAAATGTCTCGGATGTTAATGCGTGGCACCTGAAGTAGACGTGGAGGGATGATGGGACGGCGGGATCCAGTAAGTATAATGCTGTTTAATCACCTATCTTCTTTTACAACTCCCCACCCCTGAACCTGAACCCAAACCCAAACTGTAACATGAACTTCCCAGGAAAGTTTGTGTTCAGGATCTGTGACCGAACACTAGGTGTTCGGTACGCAAACCGAACTTTACGATTCAGGTTCGGCCATCACTTTTGTTAACTGATTTTATCTGTAAATTGTAAAATGATTGTCTGTTTACACAACCCTAGTTACTTACCTTTATTAGGGTGAACAACTAAAGGTGCCGTCACACAGCACAACCTGGCCAGCGATGTCGGAAGCGATGCGCGGGTGCCCGCTCGGTTCCGACATCGCTGGCCAGCTGTCACACAGCACGGCTGCGGCCGGCGATGCCGCAGTGATGCGGGCGGTGACATCGCTCGCTGGGCTGGGCTTAGCCCAGCGAGCGATCCGCAGCAATGCTGCGGTATAGGCTGGATCGCCGCCGACATCGCTCTGGCGATGTCACACGGCGCGATCCAGCCTAATCGCAGGTTGCAGGTTGTCAGGTTTACAGTTCTTCCCGTAAACCTGACAACCTGCGACTAGCGATAAAACGCGGTCGCGTCGCGCTGTCACACAGCGTGACGTCGCTAGCAACATCTCTGGTACGTCACTTTTCCGGCGATGTTGCTAGCAACGTCGCCTGGTGTGACAGCACCTTTACTGTCACTTCTACAGAGTACAAAGTAGAACCACTCTGTGCAAGCAACATATATTGCCGTTCAGATTAGTTTACAACTGCAGTACCCTCTGAAGGGAATGCCTGGATGACCTTAATTTTCACTGACAAATTTAGCTGTTGGCAGCTGCTTTTTGAAAGTCTTTTAAGTTCAAAGGCAAAAAGATATGCACCTTAAAAACTTTTTTTTGACTTAAAATTGTTTATATAAAAACAATGTGATTCAATTAAATGTCAATTTTCCTTTTCTCTAACTTTTTATTGCAAAGAAGGAGGATGTAGGCAGTGATATCTACTCTGTAGATTAGGCTTTTTAATACCTAAAACTTTTTTTTTTTTTAATCCTGACGACATTTGACATTATATTGTACAATGGTATGAAATTTACCATTTTAATAAAGTTGATTGTTAAATATTAAATTTAGAGAATAAAAAAATCTGTTTTTTTTTTACATCTAATTTGCTGAATTAGGGTATAAAGCCCAAAAAACTTAATGGAGTTAAAACAAGAACGAATGCTACAAGTCAAGGCATACTTTACAATTTGATGCCACTTTTTTTCTAGGGAAACAATTGTATGTTGTGACAGGTAATCTAGAAAATAGTATTATCAACTCATTGCATAAATGATGTGATTCATTTTTATTTGAGATTGAAAAAGGCATTATTCAATGCAAAGATTGAGCTTTTTTCACTCATTGGCAGGGAAAAAAATTAAGTAGAGTCTAATCATGGCACATTTTCATATTTTTAATCTCCATGATATTATAAACTGCATTTCTGTTCTGTTGTGGCATGGGTTACAACACTTATGAATGTGAAAAGAGGAATAAAATCATGCCAAAGAATACATGTTCAACACCTCTTTGCATGTATTTTCAAAAACGATATTACTATTCACCCAAAAAACAACAGGCGTTGTGATGGCAGTTTCTTTCATTTCCTTGCAGTATATTCGGTTTGTGGAAAAAGAATGTCAACGAGCGTTGTTAAGAATAATTCAGTATACATAATAAAGGATAACTCAAGTACATTGCAGAAAATACTTGAATGTACTTGTGAGAAGAAAAGGTTGAGATAGACGTTAAGTGTGGCGGAGGTAGGTGCGGTAGGAGAGAGAAAGAAAGAACAGGTCTTTATTCCCAAGAAAAAAATCAACTACCTATTGCATCGAATGGGAATGGTCATGCTATATTCAGTAAGTTTGGTAAGTGAATCCATGGGTAGGCTAAGTACCACAATCAGCAATAGAAGAAAAAATCAGGCCATGGAAAATTCAGCTTTAGATGTTAGATAATAGGATAAAATTGAACTTTATTTAATCTTCAATGAAATCATGTGGTCTGACTGTCAGAATTCTGAAAAAGACTACTTAGCTACGTGGCTGGGCAATCATTGGGAATGTGGAACAGATGAACAACCCAACATCTCTCAGAACCAGAAAAGATGACTGTGTTGTCATTTAACTCACTGACAGTTCAGCACAACAAGATACCATGGTCACAGCATATATTTACTAAGAGACAAAGCGCAGAAGAATTGTAACAGAGTTTCCTCTTCTTGGGGTCAATCAGACTCCTAGGTTTCCCAGGAAACCTATGATGTAAGGCCTGGATCAACCGATAGGCCCTCACACAATGAGAAGGAACCAAAGATCTCTCCTTAGATCTGTATCAATTCCAATTTACAATCAAGTATAGAAAAAGTAGTGTGTATGAATGACAGTGATCAGAAACACATCCACCAATCACAGGGTGATTATCCAAAATATTCAAATTTTATTATAAAGACACAAAAAGCAGACAATCGTGCAGACAACATATATAATATGCAAAAATTAAAATCATTTAAAAATGTGGTGGGTAAAGCACCATCACACAAGTGCTGTGTGCCCAATATGATATTAAAATGACACCATAATCATTCAATTGCAGAAAGCAAAGAGAAATGGAATAAATCATTCAATAATTCAATGCCCTGGTGACATGAGATGAGAGTTCAGATGCCTCTAAATGAATGCCAGGCTCAGTGTTAGAAAAGAGCCTAATTAATATATTTTGTTAAACCCTAGATCAGCCCAGGGGATAAGAGAAGTACCTGGAAAGAAGGCATAAGAAAAAAATTTCACGTATATTAGTATGGAGCTGAGAACAGCCACCTGAAAATGAAACAATAGCAAATAGCAAAGCAGATAGTCACCAAACAAAACGAGGGCAGATGAGGGCAGATGAGGGCACACAGCGGCAGGACCCGACGCGTATCGCCGCTCAATGTAACGGCTTCATCCTGGGGGAAGCTGTGAGGAACAAAGGAGTAAAAACTTATATACCTAGTGCAGATTAACAAGCAGCTGCACCTGCGTGTGTGCCTTGTGTAGTCCGCGTTCGCCGGACCGGAAGCGCTATGACGCTGTAGGAAGAGGCGGGCGGTTGCACTAGCTGTCAATCAGCGACTCGCGGCCGCGCAGTATGGAGCGACGTCCATTGCTGCGTGCCGACGCTCGTCGCCATAGTTACTAGTGGAAACAAAAAGCAAAAAACAAGAGAAATGCATTGAGAGGGAAGGAATAGATGTATATAAACAAAGCCTCACAATTTTTATATATAATTGGTTCATATTTGATTCAATACCTGGAAGAGCACAGTGAATGAGGGCTAAAGGGAGTGAGTGCAACCCTGTCGGTTAATAGTAACCATACAGGGAACACCTGACCGGCCGGTCAAACCCGAAGGTAGAATAGGGAATGTAAGGAATGTAACTGATATGACCTATGGTTCAGTGACAAATGGCCCTGTGTATAAAGGAAAACAGATGTATTTAGATGGAAATACCAGAGATTACAGAAAAAATGGAACATTTCATAAAGAAGATCCTGTAAAAGAAAAGAAAATGTTACATAAATGGTGAAATTTAGAAGCAAAGCCTCTAATGGAAATTAGCTGATACAGAAGAATGCAAAAAGAGTTTCCACATTATTTAATGTTTATGAATCTTCACATCTTCATGAATTTTCTTTCTTCTTTCTTTATTCTCTGTTTTTGCTCTCTTGTTCTTGTGATTTAAGAGCGGCCAAACTTGCAAGCCAAACGATAAGTCCATATTGTTGTTTTATTTTCCAAAAAGAGGAGCCCATGTTGAATCTGGGACCTTGTAGTCCAAATTAGCAGCAAAGATAGAGTACGAGTGCCTTCACGCTCCTGTCAAGGAAAAGGATTGAAATTTATTTCTTATAATAACCTGTAAATAACATTTCCTCATTCAATCCTTTAGGTGCTAGGCTCTGGAGTGAGTAAATCCACCTCGTCTCTTTTCTCAATAATTCATCCAAAATTGAGGATTTACGTATATTGTACGAGACCCTATCAACCACAAAAACACGAATTCCTCTTGGGGAGCAGTGATGATGAGACAAAAAGTGTCTAGCAACAGAACTGATGGACTTACCATTCTTCAGATGTGCTTCTGCACAGGTGATGTCTGAGATGTGGTGCTGTATGCGCTTACGGAGTTCCTGTATGGTCTCTCCCACGTAGATTTTCGGACAGCTACAAAGTAATAAGTACACAACATTACGTCTTGCCACCAATTTTGGCTTTTGTCCAACTAAAGGTTCGATCTTGGGATCACTAATTAAGATAGACCAGTGACGATTCAGTATCTGGTATATCTTCTGCCATTGATTATTGAATGTAGTGATTACATTCAAATGATCTGAACCCAGTTTCCGCTTAGGTGTCAAAAGTGACGTTCTATTTGTGGCAACGGTAGATCTAAAGGCACGGGAAATGACTCTGTTGGGATAGCCACGTTCATGTAAACGAGATGACAGTTTACCAGCCTCTTCTCGGAATGTACCTTCAAGTGAACAATTACGTTTTAAACGGTAAAATTGTCCCTTAGGTATGGCGTCACGCAAATGCCTGGGGTGGAAACTCTGGTAATGTAATAAATTGTTGGTGGCCGTATCCTTTCTATAAAGGGATGTAATGACCTTACCTTCGTTTTGTTGGATCTTAAGGTCAAGAAAGGATACTTCTTCACGGCCGAAATGGGAAGTGAGTACGATATTCCAACTGTTTGAATTGAGACATTCGATAAAGCCAAGACAGTCTTCCTGTGAGCCTGTCCAAAAAAACAAAATGTCATCAATATATCTGTACCACTTCAGGACATGGGTGCTAAATTCTGAGAGGGTGTAGACGAAAGTTTCCTCCCACCACCTCCATAGAGGTTCTAGGATAATAGGAACGTACCCTTGTGGAGATTGTTCCATCTGTCAGTTCATTGTCTCTTCTCAAGAATTGAACACACACACTCCAGCTGGTTTGGTTACAACAAAATATTTTGCTAATTGCAAAACACGTAATGTTGTGTACTTATTACTTTGTAGCTGTCCGAAAATCTACGTGGGAGAGACCATACAGGAACTCCGTAAGCGCATACAGCACCACATCTCAGACATCACCTGTGCAGAAGCACATCTGAAGAATGGTAAGTCCATCAGTTCTGTTGCTAGACACTTTTTGTCTCATCATCACTGCTCCCCAAGAGGAATTCGTGTTTTTGTGGTTGATAGGGTCTCGTACAATATACGTAAATCCTCAATTTTGGATGAATTATTGAGAAAAGAGACGAGGTGGATTTACTCACTCCAGAGCCTAGCACCTAAAGGATTGAATGAGGAAATGTTATTTACAGGTTATTATAAGAAATAAATTTCAATCCTTTTCCTTGACAGGAGCGTGAAGGCACTCGTACTCTATCTTTGCTGCTAATTTGGACTACAAGGTCCCAGATTCAACATGGGCTCCTCTTTTTGGAAAATAAAACAACAATATGGACTTATCGTTTGGCTTGCAAGTTTGGCCGCTCTTAAATCACAAGAACAAGAGAGCAAAAACAGAGAATAAAGAAAGAAGAAAGAAAATTCATGAAGATGTGAAGATTCATAAACATTAAATAATGTGGAAACTCTTTTTGCATTCTTCTGTATCAGCTAATTTCCATTAGAGGCTTTGCTTCTAAATTTCACCAATTATGTAACATTTTCTTTTCTTTTACAGGATCTTCTTTATGAAATGTTCCATTTTTTCTGTAATCTCTGGTATTTCCATCTAAATACATCTGTTTTCCTTTATACACAGGGCCATTTGTCACTGAACCATAGGTCATATCAGTTACATTCCTTACATTCCCTATTCTACCTTCGGGTTTGACCGGCCGGTCAGGTGTTCCCTGTATGGTTACTATTAACCGACAGGGTTGCACTCACTCCCTTTAGCCCTCATTCACTGTGCTCTTCCAGGTATTGAATCAAATATGAACCAATTATATATAAAAATTGTGAGGCTTTGTTTATATACATCTATTCCTTCCCTCTCAATGCATTTCTCTTGTTTTTTGCTTTTTGTTTCCACTAGTAACTATGGCGACGAGCGTCGGCACGCAGCAATGGACGTCGCTCCATACTGCGCGGCCGCGAGTCGCTGATTGACAGCTAGTGCAACCGCCCGCCTCTTCCTACAGCGTCATAGCGCTTCCGGTCCGGCGAACGCGGACTACACAAGGCACACACGCAGGTGCAGCTGCTTGTTAATCTGCACTAGGTATATAAGTTTTTACTCCTTTGTTCCTCACAGCTTCCCCAGGATGAAGCCGTTACATTGAGCGGCGATACGCGTCGGGTCCTGCCGCTGTGTGCCCTCATCTGCCCTCATCTGCCCTCGTTTTGTTTGGTGACTATCTGCTTTGCTATTTGCTATTGTTTCATTTTCAGGTGGCTGTTCTCAGCTCCATACTAATATACGTGAAATTTTTTTCTTATGCCTTCTTTCCAGGTACTTCTCTTATCCCCTGGGCTGATCTAGGGTTTAACAAAATATATTAATTAGGCTCTTTTCTAACACTGAGCCTGGCATTCATTTAGAGGCATCTGAACTCTCATCTCATGTCACCAGGGCATTGAATTATTGAATGATTTATTCCATTTCTCTTTGCTTTCTGCAATTGAATGATTATGGTGTCATTTTAATATCATATTGGGCACACAGCACTTGTGTGATGGTGCTTTACCCACCACATTTTTAAATGATTTTAATTTTTGCATATTATATATGTTGTCTGCACGATTGTCTGCTTTTTGTGTCTTTATAATAAAATTTGAATATTTTGGATAATCACCCTGTGATTGGTGGATGTGTTTCTGATCACTGTCATTCATACACACTACTTTTTCTATACTTGATTCAATTACCCTTAGTGTGTGACATGTTGATCACTCATTAGTGCCACCCAACCCTACACTTTAATTCCAATTTACAAGGTATTGAATGGAATTCCAGACCTTCTGTGAATAAATGATCTGCAGCACCTCATACTCTAATCCCCCATTAATGGAAACATGAGGATATGGGGATGAGGGAGACAGTGCTGAAGGGACAAATTCTATTAACAGAGAAAAACATTAGGTATATAAAGAAACTGAGGGAGTTTCAATATCTTAAGGCAATCAGATTGACCACCTCCAGAACCTCATGTGCCAATAAATTTAGGACCCAAGTTCATTATGGAAACTTCAACTTAATATTTTTAGGAGATAACCAAACCTTATCTCCTTCCTTGAAGATCGGTCCTGACAACCACTTCCTATTGGACTTCCATTTCTGAAAAAGTTGGTCCACCCCAATATTCTTTTGAACCTTCCTCCAGTCATCCCCAAGTTTCTGCATGGCTACCTCTACTCCAAGACATCTATGACTTACCCTAGAAAATTCACCAAAATGGAGACAAAAACCAGAATTTCAAAACAAAAGTGAGTTTCCAGTGGACTGATTGACCTGACTGTGAAAGGCGAATTTTGCAAAAAGTAAAAATGAGGAGCAATCTTACTGCTGAGCTGCAATGAAACATTTTAAAATTTGCTCCAATTACTGATTTGTTTGATTGTTGATTTCATGGAATTAAGCAAAAGAAAATGACAAATTATTTCCCAATTCTTTACAAAATGCACTCCAAAATTTTGAAACAAATTGCACTCCTCTATCCAGATGAAATGTTCTGAAGGATTCCGTGCAATCTAACCACATGATTGATGAACAACTTGGAAATTGCTTCAGCATAAGATAGCCCTGAAAAATGGAACAAAGTAGCGTATAGCTGGGGTAGCATATGTTGTGCAAATTTAAATAAGTGCAGATTTTAATAAGTGCAATATGCAGTTATATAAGGCATGCCTCTAACAGTCTTCTCATCTCATTTCTCCATACAGGTATATAATATTTCATCTCATCCCATTCCTTCATCTGATGTGATTGTGCTGCGATTCATCCATCTTTCTGAGCTATTGTAATGGTATATAATTTTAATCTTAGATTGTTCAGGAATGCTGTAATAAGGTCATCTGTCTGTAAGGCTTTATGGCCCACTTTGGTCTGCAACCTTGTTTATTAATTTGGCATTGCATGTTCTCCTGCTGTCTTAAGTTAGCGTGACTGATTGTTTAACGAGTTAAATTGACCCTGATCTAAGCACAAGCTCCCCTATAAATTTAGACATAGGCTAGGGGTGGCATATGATGCTGGGGTAGCATATGATGTGCAAATTTAAATAAGTGCAGATTTTAAGAAGTGCAATATGCAGTTATACCGGGCAGTTAAATGGGGCAGGAAATGGGTAAGTCATGCCAGACAAACAAAAAGACATATAGCTTGTTCACTTGTGCTGCAAAATGTGTTCACTATTTGTATTTGCATCATTTTTGTGCTAGCTGCTTCCATGTCTCATATCTACTGCTCTTCCACACACTTGGTTCATTCCATCCATATCAGTCTCTCTCTGCTCCCCTTTCCTATGTACAGCTCTCATGCTCTTTTTAAAATGTTAATAAGCCCAGATTTATCCACACCCTCCATACAATATAAGAGAAAGCTTCTCAAACCCCTTAACCATCTACTCACTCTTTATTCTTCTGCTCCTAGTCGCAGGGGATATTGAACCAAATCCAGGACCTTCTTATAATAGTAAACTTAACTCTTTCCCTACTACTCTCAGAAACTCCAAGAATTTAATTAAAATTCCCTGCATGCCATCTGTCTCCTTCAACTGTGCCCTTTGGAACCCTCGCTCAGCATGCAATAAACTCTCCTACATCCATGACTTTTTCCTTTCACATAACATTGACCTCCTAGCTCTTACAGAGACCTGGATTCAGCAGTCAGACACTACCGCTGCTGCTGCTCTCTCATATGGTGGCCTCTAATTTTCTTATACCCCTAGACCTGAGAACAGATCAGGTGGAGGCGTTGGTCTTCTGCTGTCAACAAATTGTGCTTTCAGGTTATCCCACCTGTCCCCTCACTTACCTTTCCTTCTTTTGAGGTACACTCTGTAAGACTCTACAGGTCCTTCTCCCTGCGAGTGGCAGTGGTTTATCGACCCCCAGGCCCCCTACGTCAATTTCTTGATCACTTTGCTACCTGGCTTCCCCACTTTCTAGCCTGTGATCTTCCCACTCTCATCATGGGTGACTTTAACATTCCTATTGATAACCCCATCTCCACATCCGCCTCTCATCTTTTAACCCTAATCTCCTCTCTTGGTCTTTCACAACTTTGTAACTCTGCCACACATGAAGATGGGAATTCATTAGACCTGATCTTCTTCTGGCTCTGCTCAGGGCATGATTTTACAAATTCTTCTCTTCCACTCTTAGACCACAACCTTCTTTCATTCTCAGTCAAATACTGTCAACCCTTCAAGGACACTCCCAAGTCATTCACCTATAGTAATATACGTGCCATTGACACTCAGAAACTTATAAAGAATTTACAGTCTTCACTCGCCCCAATCTACGCCCTCTCGTGTCCTGACTCTGCTCAAAAACTCTATACTAAAACACTGCAAAGTTCTCCAGCGGTGCTCCATGTGTGCAGAATGCCTGTGGAGAAAATCCAACCTGGCCGAAGATGTCATCCATTATAATTTTATGCTAAAAACATACAACACCGTCCTTCACCTCTCCAAACAAGCTGCCTACAACACCCTTATCACTTCACTAGCCAAGAATCCTAAACAACTCTTTGACACTTTCCATTCTCTCCTCAGTCCAAGAGTACAGGCCCCAACCACCAGCCTCACAGCTGGCGATCTGGCCAAAATATTTTAAGGACAAAATTGACAATATACGACAAGAAATTTCCTTACAGACTCAGAACATCATGCTTTCTCCTCCCTCCTGCACTTCATCCAATGAACTTTCGGTCTATGATCTGGTCACATAGGAAGAAGTCACCACATCTTCTCGCCCTACTACTTGCACCAGCGACCCTATTCTCTCACATCTCCTTCCATCCCTTTTTCCAGCTGTCACATCTCACCTAACTAAAATATTTCATCTTTCCCTCTCATCTTGTGTTTTCCCCTCCTCCTTCAAACATACATCCATTATTAAAAAAAAACATCCCTCGACCAGAACTCTGCTGCTAACTACAGACCTGTCCCTAATCTCCCCTTCATCTCTAAACGCCTAGAACGCTTGGTCCACTCACGTATGATCCGCTATGTCTCCGACAATTCTCTTCTTGACCCTCTACAATCCGGCTTCCGCTCCTTACATTCTACTGAAACTGCCCTTACTAAAGTCTCTAATGATCTACTAACAGCTAAATCTAATGGTCACTACTCCCTGTTGATCCTCCTGGATCTATCCGCTGCATTTGATACTGTTGATCACCAGCTCCTTCTCTCTATGCTCTGCTCTATTGGGGTTAAGGACACTGCTCTCTCCTGGTTCTCCTCCTACCTCTCTGACCGCTCATTCTCTGTATCTTTTGCCGGATCCTCTTCCTCTCCTCTTCCCCTCATGGTTGGGGTTACTCAGGGTTCAGTCCTAGGTCCGCTTCTCTTCTCTCTATACACTGCCCCCATTGGACAAACCATCAGTAGATTTGGTTTTCAGTACCATCTCTATGCTGACGACATCCAGTTATACACCTCTTCTCCTGACATCACCTCCATATTACTACAAAATACCAGTGATTGTCTGCTATCTCTAAAATTATGTCTTCTCTCTACCTTAAATTGAATTTGTCAAAAACTGAACTTCTCGCGATTCCTCCCTCTCCTAATCTTCCGAAACCTAATATTGCCATTTCTGTATGTGGTTCTACCGTTACTCCTCAACAGCACGCCCGCTGTCTTGGGGTTTTATTTGACTCGGATCTCTCCTTCTCTCCCCAAATCTGGTCTCTCGCTTGCTCATGTCACCTACACCTCAAAAACATCTCTAGAATTAGAACTTTTCTTACTGTTGACTCTGCAAAAACTCTACCTGTTGCCCTTATTCATTTTTGCCTGGATTACTGCAATTCTCTATTAATCAGTCTCCATATTACTAAACTCTCTCCTCTCCAATCCATCCTCAATGCAGCAGTCCGGATCATATTTCTCTCCAACCGCTTCACCGATGCCTCTATCCTAAGGCAGTCATTGCACTGTTTGCCATCCGCTATAGAGTACAATATAAAATTATCACACTTACCCACAAAGCCCGCCATAGTTCTGCTCCGCCCTGCATCTCCTCTCTCATCTCTGTCTATCGCCCTACATATGCCCTCTGTTCCGCAAGTGACCTAAGACTGACATCCGAACCTCCCACTCCCGTCTCCAAGACTTCTCACGAGCTGCACCAATTCTCTGGAATGGATTACCAAGAACAATTTAATTAATTCCCAATACCAATAGTTTTAAACATGCCTTAAAGCGAACCCGTCACCCCCCGTGGACATCAAAAGCTATAATAGCCACCTTCTGCAGCACTAAGGCTGCATTCAGGGAAGGTGGCTATATGCTTTTGATGCCCTATATTCAGTCAAATATGAAGTTATATAAAGGCTTACACTTAAGAAGACCTAAGACCGGGAGGAGGGGTTTCGCGCTCCTCCAACCCGCCTCCTCTTGTCAATCATTCAGGTCGCCTGCTGCTGCCTCCCCTCACAGTCGTTCATGAACGCGCGCCTCCGTGCTCCTCTATGGCGCCGCGCATGCGCTGTGCGCCGGGTGTCCAGGAAGTCATCGGGCTGCGCGCGCAGCCCGACGACTTCCTGGACACCCGGCGCACAGCGCATGCGCGGCTCCATAGACGAGAACAGAGGCGCGCGTTCATGAGAGGAGGCAGCAGCAGGCGACCTGAATGATTGACAAGAGGAGGCGGGTCGGAGGAGCGCGAAACCCCGCCTCCCGGTCTTAGGTCTTCTTAAGTGTAAGCCTTTATATAACTTCATATTTGACTGAATATAGGGCATCAAAAGCATATAGCCACCTTCCCTGAATGCAGCCTTAGTGCTGCAGAAGGTGGCTATTATAGCTTTTGATGTCCACGGGGGGTGACAGGTTCGCTTTAAAAACATATCTCTTTAGGCTGGCCTATCTCCTCACCTCACTTGTCTAACTATTCCTATCTTCCCTTTTCAAAATCTCGCCTCTTGTGTCATCTGTCTGCACCTGCAGACTGTCTGTCTGTCCCCATGCATAATATAGCACTTTATCTGTACGTGTACAGATCCCAACCGATGACCGATTCATGCAGCGTTACGTGAATCCCCTAATTATTATATTGATGGCTGGACCATATATGACATCAATTGTTACTGTTACCTTTTGTGCCTCCCCTATTTCCTCTAGATTGTAAGCTAGCGAGCAGGATCCTCACTCCTCATGGTTTTTTAATTTTTGTTACTCTGTATTGTCTCATATTGTCTGTACATGTCCCCTCCAAATTGTAAAGTGCTGCGTAATATGTTGGCACTATATAAATAAAAATTATTTTTAAATTGTTATTAACAAAGTGAGTTTGTTTACTGAATTGGTTGACTACCATCCAAATCACAGCTTTCCCACCAGGCAAAGGCGATGGACAAAGTGATTTCACAGTCTTTAATGGAACTGGCAATGGAGACAGTTCTATTTTCAATCTTTTCAATTATTATGCATAGATGCCCACCAAAAGCAATAGCTTACTGGGTAGCTGTGACTCTAGGGTAAGCAACAAAGTGGAATCATTAAATTCCTGCAATGGACATAAACTCAGGTACACAGGAACAAATATCTTTGATCCGAGAGTAGTGGAAGGAGTCACTGCTTCCATCTCTGAGAACACTATGGAAACTAAAATACTCTGAGGAAGATTGGAGAATGGAGGTTCTGGCTCTTGGAAGAACAAAAGTGATATAGTAACGCTTAATGAATTTGGCAGGTGGGTGTAGCCGTACATGCTATGCATATGCTATGTCCATCAAGTAAACTTACTATCAAGAGGTCAAATCTAATACTAAATACACACACAGGATGCAGGAGACCTCTATAATAAAGATGGGGGCAGCCCAGGTGCAAAATGCAGATGTGACAGCCACTCACAACCTTCCAAGATGGAGGCGGTGGCTGATGGCATAAGACTTGCACACTCATAATGCTTACATAGGGAGCGTGTCACATAGATAAGTGACATACACAGTGTCTGAACAATACCCTATTAGTGACGCCAGGTAGGGCGGGCTAATTAACACTATATGAGTGTATCTCACAGGACAAATTCACCAATGTACGACTTAAATTCAGAAGGCCCCACTACACCCTGCAAAACTGTATAAAATGTATAACAAATAACGTGAGGTATGAGTTGATATTTAGGCCCAAAATGCCGAAGCTTGCAACCCATATGTCCATGTTGGTGTAGCTGGCAAGAACTGATGTGTAAATGCCAAAGGTTGTAATATTTTAGTGCCACTTTTGAGTTTCGCAAAAACATTGTGACTTATGAATGTGTTTTACTCTGTAATTCTGGTGTATGCACCTAACTGAATACAGGCCACAAACTTTAATTGTGAAGTCCAACAGAATGAATCGAATTTCTTTTCTTCAGGATTGCCTGTCACAAACGAAGGCCGTCTTACCACCATGAAAAGATAAGTTCTCTTTCTACAGGACTTCCAGAAAAGTAAAAAAAAACTCACAGCCATTTGAAGCCTAAATATCTGTTACTATAAAAAACAGTCCCAAACTCTTCTTTTCATTTGATAACATTTTGTTGAATCCTGCTTTAATTAAAGAAAGTTAAACAAAGAGACGGCTAATTAATTTCAACAAGGAAAAGTTTTACTTCAGGTAAGAAAACAGAGAGGCTGGAAAAAGAAGAGTGTGCAAATGAATTCCAAATGATAAGGCTCTCAAATGACATTTAGTTATCTCACAAATGAAATCAACACAAAAGTTAAATTGCTTCTATGACACCGCATACTAAATTCATGCTTAGAGCAGCGTTTTCAAATTAAATTTATATAAGACCTCTCCAGGTTCAAATCACATTCTTCTCCAGCAAACGGAGTATGCAAAACATCTGCCATGAGCTATTGTCTACCTGCCTCTGCCCTGTTTTCATTATAGAATGGCTCCAGTAAGATTTTCTCTAAGCCGCAGTCCGCGACAGGTGGAAAATGTAATATATATATATATATATATATATATATATATATATATACATATATAAAAATATATCTGCAGGTCTTACATTAACATTTCAGGTGCATTCCAGCACACTCACTACCTTACTATACCTAGAGCCACGCATTACGGTGAAGAGAAAGTAGAGCAGGGAATATGGGATGATTTTGAAGCTCAATATCTTATATTTCAAATTTTAACTCCTTAATGATTAGAGATGTTTGCCGTAATGCTCAGCTACAGTTCTTTGCCTTTTGACATTTTAGCAGTTATAATGTTTTTTTGTTTTTTTTTACTGAAGTGCCTGGTTAAGATGTTTTATGCAAGAGTAATTGGATTCTTTTTTTTCTGGTGTTTGGGAGTACATGTAAATTGCTTTGTGAGTTATAGCGATTTTTTTTTACATAGTCTTAGGCTGGGGTCACAGTTGCATTTTTCACAAGCGTTTTTGGAGACCTGCGTTTTCAAAAACGCATGTAAAAAACGCACCCATAGGCCCCCATGTTAAAAAACGCATGCCCTAATAGCAAAGAAGCATGTGTCACAGTCCCATGCGTTTTTGGTGCATTTCCAAAAACGCATGCGTTTCTTAATATGGGGCCTTATGGGAAACACATGCAAAAACGCATATACAATTAGTGCCATTCAAAAACGCATGCGTTTTCCATAGGAGCCCATGATAAAAAAACGCAAGCGTTTTAGAAAATGCATGCGTTTTTTTAACATGAGCTCCTATGGAAAACGCATGCGTTTTTGAATGGCACTAATCAGCATAGCGGCGCTCAAAAGCAAGCGTCATAGGGCGCTTGCCTCTGACGTCAGCGCCGCTATACTGATTGGCCCACACTATGACCTGGGCGGAGCTGCGGCCTGAACTCAGGAAGAGCAGGGACCATGGAGCCTAGGACCGGCAATACCGGTGCAAAACGGCACCGGAACACGGCGGACGGCAGCGGATCATCTCGGGGACCGGACCGGAGCACAGAGGACGGCACAGGACCATCGGGGACCCCACACCGGACCCGGTAAGAAGCGGTGCTATGTGTGTGTGTGGTGTGTGTGGTGTGTATATATGTGTATGCTTGTGTCTGTATGTGTATATGTATGTATGTATGTACACCCCCCCCTGTGTTTCCCCGATAGTAAGACCCCCCCTCCCCCCTACCCTGCCTTACATTCGGGGGGGCGGTCTTACATTAGCAGACCCCCCGTCCCCCCCCACCCTGTCTTACTTTCGGGGGGGTCTTACTATCGGGGAAACACGGTAGTCACAATATGTTGCACAATCCCCTATAGGTTATAAGGACCCCTGTTGCAGTCAAAAATTACTAATTGTGCCCTCACACCACAATCCCCACAGACCATGGCGCTGTGCTGACCACAGTGCCAAGCACCTTAACGCACATTTCACTTACTGCTTCAGCAGGAGGTAGATGAAGCAGTAAGTGAAACGTGCATCGAGGTGCTTCTCAGTGTGGTCACTACAGCGCCATGGTGTCTATGGGGAATGGGATGTGAGGATATAATGTGTAATTTTTGACTGCAACAGGAGTCCTTATAAACTATAAGGGGACGTGCAATATATTGTGATTATTTATGGTACCTACTAAATGTGGGGGACATTCTCTTTCATCCTTATACATAACAATATTATGATTCCATATTTGTACTTTGGCACCTGCTGCATTGCTGTATACTATCTGTTATTTTGCTGGTGTCCACATTGCTCAAATCTGTGTGTGCTTTTTTGGGGACAGTTTTAATGCTTGTTTTGTGTTACTTGATTTTTTACTAAAAATTATTATATGCTTTCCTTCCCAAGACGTGCCTGCTCTGGAGAATGTGATCTTCCTCAACACCCCAGGGACCGAGGGTGCTTCACCACCAGAATCAGAGCAGCGAGCAGAGGAGATTACTTCATCTACACATGTGAGTTTAGTACAACCTTTTTACCGATATTGGACTTCATATTCAGCTAGATCATAATCCAGTGCTACTCCCCCATGCCTGAAGAAGAGGTCCCACCAAAACGCAGCTTAGAGTCAGGAGGTCAGCTGTTCCGTACGTCAGCTGGGACTAGCACAGGAGTCAGGATCTTGCTGCATGCCTGGCCTTATTACAACTGCAGATGGTGGATCAGAAATTATAGGAGGAGGAGGTAGTAGTCGAAGAAGCCCTTTTTACGCTGCCTTGTGTAGCACCCCTGCTAGAGGCCTTCGACTGGGAGAATTTCATGTAGTGACCTCTATCCCAGCCCAGCAACATTCCTAATATGCCTGAACCACCCCAGCCCATCTCATTTCTGGAAGAAATTAGGCTCTCTGATGCCATTGCCTGAGAGTGGTTGCAGGGGCATAAGGCTAACACCTTTGATGAGCAATGCACCCAGGGAAACATTCTTCCAGAAAAGGGGGTTTTGGTTCCTAGCCAAAGATTAGACTGGTAACAGGTTCTACATCAACAGGTCTATCCTGCTGCATGACCATCTTCCTTCATTACTCCGCACCCTGTATATTGGGTAGGTGGTCATCTTCATGTAGGTGAAGAGTAGCAAGCGGTGATTTGCGGTAGGTGTAAGTCGAATCGCCACAGTGGATGAATTCTCAGACTGACAGCAAGAAGTCAAGATGGAGAGGTTGCTCCATAGGCTGGAAGCCATGACTGATCTTGTTAACCATCAGCTACAAAGAAATCCACAGGAGCCAGAGATCCTAAAGGGCCTGTTGGGATTGCCCAAGTTCCTTCCATGTCTCGTAGAGGTGGTCACTTTCCCCTAATTCCTCTGTCCTCTTCTCCAGCATTGGCCATGATGGGTGGGGTATTCTGGGGGGGCAGGTGGCAGTGAGAATGCCCTTATATTTGCATCCCCTGTGCCCCCCTTCCCCTGACATCATCCGGCAGTGGATTGCAGTGCGGAGTGGGCATGTCCTCCTGGTCAATATTGAGAAAGATGCTAGAGTGTTTTTATTCCATTTAATTAGGAATTCCCTAAAAAAGGTCTGCAGTTTGGAGTTCTGATCTTGCACAAATCCTAAGTCATTTTAAAAGCTTTGTTAAAGAGTCAATTATTACTGTTAGGATTGCTATCTTTATTAGGTAACACTAGAGTTTTTCTACTTCCTCACTGAAGTGTCAATTTGCATATTTCCCAGAGGAGCTTTGTGGCTATAAGTCTCCTCATTGCTCTCCATAAGGAGAATAGCTATTCCCCCAGACCTAGTCTTAGCCTCTCATACAGCCAGATCAGAATCCCATACACTGCACTGATGAGGGGCAATCACCCCGAAACGCTGCATCGGCAGTTTGGGGTTCTGATCTGGCACAAATCCTAAGTCATATTAAAAGGCTTGTTAAAGAGTCAATTATTACTTTTAGGATTGCTACCTTTATTGGGTGGCACTAGAGTTCAACTACTTCCTCACTGAAGTGAAAATTTGCTAAAAATGGTTGGTCATATAAGAACTGTTTTTGAGTTCTCAGAAGAGCGAAGCCTGTTTTTTTGTTAATTTGTAGTTCCTCTTTCCAAGTTCAGCAATGGTTGTGCTTCCCCCTGCTGGATTAGCGTGACTGCAGCCTTCAAGCTATACCTCAAAGCCCTTAATGGACTGGGCTCTTAATAGACTTTGCACCCATTATGTTGATGGCCTGTACCTCTTGTTCATGGAGTCTGCTGATCCTTGGGGGACTTACTTATATACTGTGTCTGTGTATGTTTATGTGTCGTTTAGACTTAGTATAGTCTGTCCTAACTAGTGCCTATTTTAAAGTTATCACTGTGTATTATAGATGACAACAATCAATCACATACCAACATGTGCTTTCTTAACAATTGCTATAGTAAAGCTTTTTTTATTTCCCTTCTTGTGTGCTGGTATGTTTCTGAAAACTAAGAAGTTGTTTGATACTGCCCTAAACATGCTGGTGAACAAGCCACAGACTTGTGGCCTGAATGTGTGAGGTACGGAAATGCAAACTCTACACACACTCCTGCAGAACAGGGCTCTGCTACTGAAGGCCTCAAGGGTCGCTAACAGTGCATGTTTTCAGGATTTCCTGAGCATTGCAAAAGGTGTTGGAATCATCACCTCTGAAGGTGATGAATTTACCACCTGTGCAATGCTAAGGAAATCCTGAAAATGTGCGCTGTGAACTTTAGTTGTTCACCCCTGCCATAGAAGTCTTTGTGGAGGTAGCTGAGGGTCAGAAGAACTGTGGCTCTCCCTGAACTCTCTTAGGCCCTGTGCCATTGGTGCATTGTTTGATGCTTTTTTTGAAGCAGATTTTGAGAATCTGCATCAAAATCTGCATGTCTATCCTGAAGCCAGTGAAGTCTATGAGAATTCAAAAATACTGTGCCAATGTTGTTTTATTTTCCTTGCAAATTTGGAACAGATTTTAGGTCAGAAAAAAGAAATCTGCACCACATCGGCAAGGTGAAAAAAAACAACTAAGGCATAGCACTTCTGAACTATTACAGACTTTGCTGGCTTTTAAGTGTACTGAGTCCTCCTGTGCTTCGTTTTCACCATGTGCAATGAGCGCATTGAAAAGTCTGTTTACCAGCTGCAGTGCAGATCGGTGGTGCCAGAGGACCTAATCGCCCAAAAGTGATAGGCTGATAACCCACTGATGTCACTTGTGGGTTGGCACTTATGTCATCCTGGACCGCTCGGTCACCGATATCGCTGACACTTCTCATTGCACAGGGGGACAGATGAGTTATAGGGAAGATGTGAGCACACACTACGGGGAGAGTGTAGGAAGAGCAGGGCTGAGACACCTCACTGTGGGGAGAGGGTAAGAAGAGTGGTGCTGAGACAGAGCACTGCAGGGAGGTAGGAAGAAGAGGGAGGCTGAGACAGTGCACTGTGGTGAGGGGGTGAAGAGAAGCCGGAGACCCCTGTGAAGTAATTGACAGCCCTGTCTCTGAAACCAGCGTCACAGTGACACTTTGTTTCATGGAGGGGCTGAGGAAGTGATGGGGCCTGACACCATGTGAGGATCCCAGGATGCACCGGGGCACTCACACGGTATGTCATGAAGCAAGAAATAGGAAAAAAACAAAACAATAGCTGTTAGTGTAGAGAGGGAGCTGTAGGGAATTTATAAAGGAAGTAAATGAGAAAATAGCTTAGATTAGAGGGATATATTAGAAAGGGACTTAGTAAAAAAGTTGCTGGTCTTGGACTGACCCTTTAATCAATAACAAAAAAGGTGTACATTTTGAACAGTTTTATTTAGAGATAAATACTGTGGTTTTGTAAGAACCAGCAATTTCATATCTTGATTTATACATAATTCTTTAACTGTATAGCTAGTGCTAAGTGTTTCAGTAATAAATGTTGTTCCAACAGTCTGGCCAGTTTCCTAAAGTAAATGTAATTACTTTTACTTTATAATAGTCAATGTGTCATTTTTTACTGAGAATGTTTAGGTGAAACAAAGGGATATATTGTATCACACTGACACCTTCCCCATAGCATACTCACAGTTTTGTCTCTTCTTTCCCTTGAGAAATCTGTGGAACCAAAATGTGAATTCATGAACCATGATTTTATCGCAGTTTGGCAGGCTATTATATTGGCGGTAAACAAAGAGACAATGTTTGATGTGAAAAATAGAAAAATGATACAACATTTGTACGTAAATATGCGCAGCAGCAAAAAGGAGCAGCGAACATCAAGCAAATCAAAGGTATCACATCAGGCCAAAGATCTAATTTTGAAGTCTCAAAGTAATATTCTCCACCTTAATCTCTGGAATCATGTTTTATTAGGACCTGAAATGTATCATTTACGCATAAGGTGCGAGGGGTGAAAAACATTTAGACCTGGGGAGTAGACATCTAGGCCTCATACACATGATGAATACAATATGAAGGAGGGAATTTTATACACACCATGGAAAAATCAAGAGTAAGGTTTGCATGAAGACTTTGGCTAGGGTCACATTTGACAGTGCAACTGCGTTCACCGCATCCAGATCCGGTGTACCTTTCTTATCTAGGCCAAGACGAGTAGCCTGTGTACCGTTCTTATCTAGGCCAAGACCAGTAGCCTGTGTAACGTTCTTATCTAGGCCAAGACCAGTAGCCTGTGTACCGTTCTTATCTAGGCCAAGACCAGTAGCCTGTGTACCTTTCTTATCTTCTGTAGTTTTGTTAAAGGTCACCAGTTATTTCAAAACTGTCTATAATGCATATTTATCATATTCATCATTGTATGATGTAATCTATTTTTTTCTAAGCTTCTGTAACCTATATAAACCCTTATTATAATAAAAACGATGCTACTCTCTCATGAAAGACGAAGGTACTGCGTTTTTATTTGAGTACAGCCAATGCCAGGTATACCTGTGTAGCTACCTTATACAAATCAGTCTACTCTGGTTAGTTTTGAGATCTCATCATTATCACTTGGAAGCCCCGTGAGATTGTTTATTTTTTCTATTCTTTCCCCTTTTTACGTTCACCTTGGACTGAACACAAGTCTACCTGTCTCCTGAACAGAATCATACGGAACTATGGTAAGTTTTGAGCCATTGTCTCAACCAAAGTATTTTTCTCTCCAGGGGAAAAAAGAAACGGGAAAACTCAGGTAGACTGATTTGATTATAATTTGTCTTATAATCTTGTCCTGTGTCTTGTTTGTCTGCAACTGTGTTATAAGCTTGTCCTGTCATTTCATTTGTATATTGTAATAAGGGGTATTGTTGCTTTATTGCTGTTTGCTGTTATACATCTGTTTAAAGTTATAACTGTTAACTGTGCAATAAGCTGCTCATTAATACTGGTACCGTATATACTCGTGTATAAGCCGAGTTTTTCAGCCCAAAATTTGGGCTGAAAAGTCTCCCCCTCGGCTTATACACGGGTCAATACAGTAGTCGGGGCCGCTCATTATATATGCACTGCTTCCCCTGTCAATCAGCGGCAGGGGGAAGCAGTGCATATACGTCCTCAAATGCTGGCACTCTCCCCCTTGTAAGGGCTCCCCCCCGCTGCGTATCTTACCATCCCGGTCTTCTGCACAGTGCCGCTCCTCGGTGCTCCGTTCTTCATGCTCCCGTCCTGCTACATCCGGGATCTCCGGCCGTCGCAGGCATATGACGTCATCGCGCGATGGCCGGGGATCCCGGATGCAGCGAGGACGGAGCATGGAGAACAGAGCACCGAGGAGCGGCGCTGAGCAGAAGACCGGGATGGTAAGATAAGCAGCGGGGGGGGAGGCCCTTACAAGGGGGCGAGTGCCAGCATTTGGGGCTGCTATATACCCCTGGGGGCTTCTGTATACACCACTGGGGCTGTATATACCACTGGGCTGTATATACCTCTGGGGCGCTGTATACTACCACTGGGGCTGTATATACCATGGGCTGTATATACCTCTGGGGCTGTTGTATACTACCACTGGGCTGTATATACCACTGGGCTGTGTATACTACCACTGGTGCTGTATATACCTCTGGGGCTGCTGTATACTACCACTGGGGCTGTATATACCTCTGGGGCTGCTGTATACTACCACTGGGCTGTATATACCACTGGGGCTGTGTATTACCTCTGGGGCTGCTGTATACTACCACTGGGGCTGTATATACCTCTGGGGCTGCTGTATACTACCACTGGGGCTGTATATACCACTGGGGCTGTTATACTCTGGGCTTATACTACCACTGGGGCTGCTGTATATACCTGGGTGTGCTGTATATACCTCTGGGGCTGCTGTATACCACACTGCTGGGGGCTGTATACCTGCGCTGGGGTCCACCCTCGGCTTATACACGAGTCAATAGGTTTTCCCAGGTTTTGGGGGCAAAAGTAGGGGGGTCGGCTTATACACGGGTCGGCTTATACACGAGTATATACGGTACTTTGTTAATTTCACTGTCCAATAATTACATTAATTAAGTAAGGTAGACTGTTATAAAACAGCATGGTACTTCTTTCTGTTGTTTATGTTTTACTTTCTGTTGGAATGTTCTGTGCATAGCGAGCAGGCTGGTGTGAGAATTTGCAGCGCTGACACCTTTGACTCTCTCGCTCTTCCCCCTCCCTTCCTGTGCAACCGTACTGACAACTGAATATTGTTTTGTTTTATGTATTACTCTGATTGTGTCTATAGCTTGGGAACCTGGATATGCTTCTGATCCGCTTAGGTTGTATACGGTATTGTCAGCCGCTGATTGGATTATATACAATATTGTCAGTTTTTGTCAGATTCTCTAGGTTGGGAATCCACGTTTACCCAGGAAGGACACAGGAGGGTTGTTTAAGTGAGGATCAATTCTCACTATATCCCCTTAGCGGGAAGCGTTGGATTTACAATTGAGCAAGTGATTAGGGAACTTAGACTTGCAACTAGTACCTCTGGAGAATTGCATTGCCCCACAGCAGTGGAGAAATTCAGACTTGTAATTGAAACTTTTTCGTGTTACCGTCGATGTTCTGTTTAACACATATGCTATGTGCTAATGATTCCATGCTACTAACCTTTTGAAGTTATATGCATGTGGAAAAAAGGTGTGTGCAAAAAGAATAACAGGTATGAGGCTCCTTGATTGCAATGAATGACCGTGTGCATGAAATAAGGATTTACGCATAAAAATCCTGCCTGATAAGGGAGCCCAAAGGTGTGATTTTACGGCCATCTGGCGCCGGAAATAAAACGTAGGAACATTAGTACGTAAAAGCACATAGTCACAATTGTACGAGTGTTATAAGCTGAAACCAGGTATTTTGTTAATATTGCAAGATTAAGCAGAAAGACTGTAAAAAATGTAGTCCAGCTTGTCCTGTCCATGGTTTCCGGTGGCCTATGATTTTGCGATATAATAACTAATATTTGGGGAAGCTACATATGAAACGCTTGTGCGGGTGTGCTGCAGGATCTGTGTGGGTTATGATCGTGTCTTTGCTGACAGGTGATTACTAACCAAAGCATTTCCAAAAAACCACACAGGGAAAAGCAAAGATTTGTAAAACAGGATACAAGGTATTATGTGAATGCATAAAAAAAACAAGTTCTAATCATTGTCAACAACCATTGAAATATGTTAATCTACATTGTACCAAAGGCACTGCTATTGTTTTTCTGGGAATTGTGATATTTGCATTGTTTCTAGCAGTTAAGTGTTACCTGGAATACAGTGAATGGGTGACCCCGGCAGATATTTTATAGATGTCGTGCCCTGAGTGTAAATGTGGATTGATGTTAGCTATATCTGCTGAAGGTTGGAGAATTGTTAAAATTATTGATCACAGTTATAGTCAAGTGTGCACTGGGTTTGGACCTCTGTCGGTAAGATACCCAGAGTATAAAGTATTCCGACTCAATGTTCATGGGAGTCCCATTTTTCAGTGGCCCCTTGGAACATTGTTAAACCAGATAGAGGAATATAATCTCTGGTATTCTACTGACATACCATTGAGGTGTCCCCTGAATAACGGAAACCCAGAAGATTATATTCAGTCTGCAAGTATTTCTGTCCTCTTCAGTGGATTCCAACTGTAAAGCTGTTAAAAGTTCCTATCCCACCCCACTGTTTCTGACATTGTAAAAACTGTGTTGAAACATAGTGACACTGGTGTAAATGTTCTGACTTGACATGACATGTGAGAACTGCCTTTTTACAGTGATGATGGTACGAAGGGGCAGGTCCCAGGCTTGGTTTTTGGACTGCATCTATCAGGAACCTTTTGTCAGCGTACGAGTATATTAATAGGAGAGGTAATCATTGTAGAGTTTTTCCTGTCCATGTGGTGCCCCATTCGCATACAATAGGGAAACGTTGGACTCACGTGGTCCAATATAGGTGGTATACACCAGGGTCTAGGGACCAGGTAACGTATAATTACAGGCACTCGGAGGAAGGTGTGGATTCAGAAATAGAGGTGTCTGCTTTAGATGATTCTGATGCTAATGAATGAAGGATATATATTGGAGTCAGTTTGCAGTGTACGCACTAGTGTTTATTTACTTGCATGGACAACTGTACAATAGACTTAGAGCAGAGCAGAGGGCTCAATTTGCATTAACTGTCCGTGAAGTTGGGACAATTGGTCCGGATGCCAAGTCAGAGCATCACTAATTCAAGATGAACCGTCGCAGGTCTAGCTTGGTGTAGCAGGAAACTAAAGATAGGGGTCACTACCCGTGACAGTTGCTACGGGAACCAGGTAAATGGTTCGGATACCAGGCTAGAAGATATTGCTGGTTCAGGGGGAATTAGAGCTGGCTTGGTCATAGCGAGATGCTGAGGATAGGGATCGCTACCCGTGACAGCTGCTATGGGGACCACTTTCAGGATGCTACTCCCTAGATCGGAACGGGTTGTAGACCCAAGACAAAGATGATTGATTTAGTGAAAGCACAGCATGGACAGAGGGCAGTTAAAGTTGAGAAAAAGCCGGAATGCCTCAGACAGGTTGTTTGGATGTTTTTCTTTGGAAACAATTTTGCCGTGAGAATGACCATTGGATTCGGAAGCACGGATACGGGTACCAGGTATGGTCCTGGATCCGGACTTCTGAGTGTCACTATCCCCTTGTAGATGACGATGATGATACGTTTGGACATAAAAGCAGACTGAACAAAGCAACCCCACTACCACCTCCTGCACATCCATCTGCACCTTCACCTAGTGACCAACCCCCTATGTCACCAACCACACATGGTCAGCAAAGTCCTACAACACCAGAAGTACAGCTCCAAGTCCAACAAAGGCAGATCTAAGCCTGTCACTAGGCTCTGCATCAAGTGGTAGAACAATACCATACACATCTGCCCCACCACACACACATGGGACTGACTATCACCAAATAAATGTACCTTGGGCAGGACCCTGTCAAGCATCCCCTATTGTCCCCTAAATTTGGTAGGTGCTGACATGTTGAATGCTATGCATGCTGTTAATGCCTATGAAAAAAAAAATGAGGTATCATTGTAAAAAGGTCCTTTATCTGGATCAATGCTTACTGTAATGATGTCTCTGGTCCAGTTAGATGATGACAAACTGAATACAGATAAAGCAGAGGCTGCAAGAGATGCCAGCCGCACTATGGGTAAAAGATAAAACTGATGTTGGTTTATTGAAAATAACACCTGTGAAAATTAAATCTAAACCAGGAATTGTGTTGGTATGTGTAAGAAGTATCCCCTGAGCTGAGACCAAGACACCGCCGTTTCACATCAGGTGGCAGATGAGGAAAAGTTGATCCCCTTATGATAAACCTCTTTTTACGGTAAAGAAAAAGCAAATACCAGGCCAACCTGTTGTGTATAGAATGGTTCATGATTTACGGGAAATCAACAAATTGATGATTATTGACACCCCCATAGTGCCTAATCTGCATACCTTATTAAATCAAATTCCTGTAGATTCAAAATTCTTTACAGTGATTTGAGTAATGTCTTTTTCTCCACCTCCTCCTGATTGCTATGTCTTGTTTTTTTTTTTTGGGTTACTGTAGGGAATGGATTCTTTGAGCATCAGATAAAATGCAGCCATTATAACATGTATTGGCAGCATGTAACAAGGGCAAACCCTATGAAATGACACCAGAAGCAAAAGAAGGGTTTGACATGCTGAAGAATGACATTCTCTCTGCCCCTACACTGGGAATTCCAAATTATGATCTCCCATTTTGTTTGTTTTGTTATAACTTGACAAAGGAAATTGGACACAATTGTTTTGAGCTAATGAAGATTGAGACATAATCACTAGCAAATGTTCAAGAGACCCCAATTCACAATGCAGATTTAGAATTTTATGTAGATGCTCAAGAAGCTGAACTAAAGGCTCTGACAGAAGCTTGTATCATGGGTGAGGGGCTTAGCACAAGCATTTTTAATGATAGCCGTTACGCTTTTTGATATTTGCCATGATTACGGCCCTGGATGGAAAAGCAGACAGTTTATGGGAACTTCAGGGAAACCCATTAAGAATGCAGACTCAGTGGCTCAACTCCTCAGAGCACTAGAGTTACCCAAAAAGGTTGCTGTGGTTAAGGTGCGAGCTCACTCAAAGGAGCGCACCAAGGAGGCCGAAGGAAATGACCATGCTGATAGGGCGGCTAAAGCTTCAGCCCTGCTCCCTCTCCCGATAGGGATGTACACTGTGTGTGTTTCTGGGAGGGTGGACGCTGAACTCCTAGGGCGCCTGCAAGCTCAGGCCTCTAAACAGGAGAAAGAAAAATGGAAAGGTGCAGATGCCCAAGAAGAGGATGGTGTCTGGAGGGTTGGTAGGAAATACTGCCTTCCTAGAGCATTATATTCTATGTTGTGTGCTCTCTCTCACGGGCCAACTCACCATTCAAAGGATTCAATACTAGAACAGGTGAAACATCAGTGGGTGGCATCTGGGTTCCACTATGCTGCTGCTGAATATATACAGGGTTGCGTGATCTGTGCATGCCATAATGCGGGGAAAACGGCTAAGGTAGATGTACGCCTGGGCCACTCTACCTGGTTTAGCGACTGCAGATTGATTTTATTCAGCTTCAAAAGGTAGGCACCTACGAGTATGTGCTGGCCTGAACAGACTTATTCTTAGGGTGGCCAGAGGCATGGCCCACTGAAAAGGCCAACCCCCAAACTGTTGCTAAGAAATTACTGTCTGAAGTTGTGTGCAGGTATGGAGTACCAGAAATAATAGAGAGTGACAGGGGTAGTCATTTCACCTCCCAAGTTTGCCAGGAGGTACTACGGGCTCTAGAAATAGAGCAGGCTTTTCACAATCTGTACAGGCCACAATGCTCTGGAAAAAGTAGAACGCCTAAAGTTGAAAATTCAAAAGGCCATGGCAGAAATAGGGAAGTCATAGACAAACAAAAAGAATGGTTATGTCCTTATAAGATACTATTTGGGGAACCACCAAAGACAGGATTGTAATTTCCTCAACAGTTACAGACATTACACTCTGATATGACAGCACATGTAGGAGCTTTACAAAATGTATTACATCAAATTCACAAACGTATTTTCAGTTCCATTCTAGATCCCTCCTCCTTGGAAGGTATACAAGGAGCATTTAGAATACTGGTTATTGCTATACAGGTAAAGTTATTTGTAATGCTTGTCAAGAAAATTCTAAGAAGTAACTGCAAATGTTTTTCAGGTAAATACAAAATGAAAAAATAAAGATAAAGATACTGAAGCACTGCGTACTCACGTGCTCCTGACTATGGTCACTACCCAGGGACACAAGTGTGTAATGTGCAACAAAAAGACTCTGGAGGAACTTTCCGATTGCACTCATTGTGGAAATCCTCTGGAATCGCCTCCACCACCAAAGATACTCGGAAATGAGAACTATAATATCGTGTGAAACATACAGTATAATGGACTTATGATAACCTACAGTATAGAATGTATCATATGTTTTCTTAAACCCCTCTATTTACCCAACATATAAATCTTTAGGACAGGGGGGGGCTAAGGGATAGAATATGCCGGCTAACAGGGATTGTCTGAATGATCATGTTCCATAATATGCGTAGGAAGTAGCCTTGTGTGTTATGAAGTAGGATGGCTCTGCGGACCCAGGGGTAGGTAGGGATAGGTAGAGAATAGAAATGATAAAAAGAGGAGAGCTGTTAAAGACATTTTCATATGTACTACACTTTCGGCCATTTTGTAACTCCAGAAGCTATTCTTATAGTTATCATGTCTATTCTTACTAAAAAAAACCTGTAACAGTTTGTTCATTGAGGATGAGCAAAAGTCAGCACATTCTTCTCTTTGTCCTTGCTTTTAAGATAATGGTCCCGAGGCCAAGACCAGTAGCCTGTGTACCTTTCTTATCTAGGCCAAGACCAGTAGCCTGTGTACCGTTCTTATCTTCTGTAGTTTTGTTAAAGGTCACCAGTTATTTCAAAACTGTCTATAATGCATATTTATCATATTCATCATTGTATGATGTAATCTATTTTTTTTATAAGGTTCTGTAACCTATATAAACCCTTACTACAATAAAAACGATGCTACTCTCTCGTGAAAGACCAAGGTACTGTGTCTTTTACTTGAGTACAGCCAATACCAGGTATACCTGTGTAGCTACTTTATACAAATCAGTCTACTCTGGTTAGTCTGAAGTTCCCGGCTTTATCAAGGGTGACAATAAAAAGAAACCATTAACCATATCCTGTCTTTTTAGGTGGGAAAGGCTGCACGGGAATGCACCAGAAAAATATGGAACAAATGAATTGGCTTTAGATTCCTCTGCTGTCATCCAGTGGTGCTGGAGAGTCTGAACCAAACCATGCATTATTCATTTTGATAGGAGTCAGCCTGTCAGCATTTTCCATTGACAGGTGAATGCTCCAATCAGTTATTATGTTCCCGGTGTCACAAAAAACCTACAATGACAAATCGCTAGCGGCAGGGCAGATCAGCACCTACAAGGTGTAGAGGAACAGATCATACAACATGTCCAGCTTGCATACTTAATAGTTGTACAATGGAGAGGAACCATGGAGGATGCTGGTTTCTTAGGTACTCCTTTACCATCATACATACCATTTCCCTCGTTGTCAGACTAACTATGGTACACATCGGGTAACTAGGGGCCGTGTTTTCCCGAACCGCATAGCGTTACCACTATGCGCTTCTGGGAAAACTTCTAAGTTTTATCCAGATTGCGGTAGAATAGGGTAAAAACGTCAGTGTGGCCCTAGCCTAACTGGAAAATCGACGATCATGTTGTTACTGGTATTCAATTACACAGCCCTCTGCTGCTCACAAAGCCTTGCCAATATATGTAATGTGGAGTTCCAGTGCATGGTCATGCTGTACACCAGTGCATTTACAAGCACCAGTGCAGCACTGCCATACTGGCCACAGCTAATGCTGACTAGTTTTGCAAAAAAGTAAGTAAGCCGTTCTACCTTTTCACGGTGACCCTTATCAGAACGGTCCCATCTAACTAATTTAAAACCTGATCCTGTATGAATACACCTCTGGAAGCAGGGTGAAGACGGGCCAGAGTCCAATAGGGACACAGTGAAGCAGAAGGCTTATGAGCTTATCAGAAACTGCACCTGAGCCAGGATACAATATGAACGGAACTATAAGACTGCGTTCACACCACTAAATATCTAAATCACAGAAAAAATCAGTATAACAAAATGTGTGGAAGTACACTGCTATAATAAAGTAATAATAATAAGCAAGTGCTGTATAAAAAGCAGGGTACTTAGTTAATACGTTTATGCAAAAAAGTAAGTAAGCCGTTCTACCTTTTCACGGTGACCCTTATCAGAACGGTCCTATCTAACTAATTTAAAACCTGATCCTGTATGAATATACCTCTGGATGCAGGGTGAAGACGGGCCAGAGTCCACAGTGTAGCAGAAGGCTTATGAGCCTGGCTCAGAATAGGAGGGTGTGGGACACTCCCTGTCTTGCTAAACAAGAATAAAATGAGAAACTGCACCTGAGCTAGGACACAATATGAATGGATCTATAAGACTAGTCGGTTGCTTTGTTAACATGTGCCTGAGCATGCTGGTAGTGGTCAGGCTGCTAGGGGTCATGCCCCTGCTGATCTTGTTACAGCTCAGGTTGCAAATGACTGTTCTTTTATCATCTGTACTTTCTTAAAAAGTGCACCAGACTGAAGAACACCTAACCCGTGGCACGGGAACATTCTGCATGTGGGTGCTATGGTATGCAGTTCTCCACCTTCTCTTTCTGGCCTCCCCTGTGCTTCTTCTTGCCTGTTGCAGTGATGTAGATCCCTTCCCCTCTGCACTTCTGTCCTTGTTCTGCATGGCATATTTCCAGGTTGGGTCAGTGACTCTGGTCCTCCTAACTGAACATCATCACTTGTTGGCAACTGTGTCTTATCATCATTTATCTCTTTAGACAAAAATTGCCAATCTCTATCGTTGTCTACTTCTAACTATGGCTGCTTAAATATTTGAGCATTCCTACACACGATTTTCTCTTATCCCTCTTAAATGTGCAGAGTAAGAGGCCAGAATCAATAAATGGAAATGTAAAGAACTCCTTGGAGTGTCCGAGTGTGACATCACTTGTCTACTAGGACTCGTGTCACTGTGTAGTGAGAATGTTGATGAGAGAATGGCAGTTATGGGCATGGTGACCAGGGAAGACTAGTCTGACCCAAGTCTAGGAAACCTGAATGACCCTGATCCCGAAGGTATCTTTGAAGGTGAGAAGGTTCGGGCCTCCAGCCTCTCCCTACAACTCCTCCACCAGCCCTGCGCTATTTCCCCTCACCTCCCTCTGCAGAACTGGGATACAGCAACTCCAAAGGAAAGGACTTCAGCAAAAAAAACATACAGGTCAGCACAGCACGACTTCCAGGCATAGAGTGAAACTCTATCAGCAGCATCACCTGGTGGAAGGAAAGGCTACTTAAAGGCTAGGGGGAGGGGATTTCAGGTGAGTCACACATTAACCCCTCAACAGCAGTTGAACCTAATAGTGAATGCAGTTCTGGAGCACAACACAGGAGGCCAGGACCTTCACAACTATCAACCATGCAGCTATTAAAGACAAATATACACAGCAGCATCCAGCAATGTCAGCGCCATCTAAGCGTGTGACAACTCGTCATGGTAAGAAGAAGAAAGATCAAGGTGAGAATTACGTGGTCCAGACTCTTGGCTAGTACAACTGGACCATGTAGAAGACAGGGTGATGCTGGGCCGCATACTGGAAGCATTATCTGCCATCAAATCGATAACCTGTTCATACTGTTCTGGCTTCAAGAGTGGTGTCCCACACCCTTCCTGCAAAAGTGGGATAAGAAGCTAGGTCTGGTGGATGAATGTACAGTTTCCCCTGGCCTTTTCCTCTGCATACACCATCAGAAACACATTTACTTCCCTGTCCCTTAGCACATGCCTTGTACATTTTAAATTAGGTAGACACTCTATATGCCTGCAAATTTTCCAGTATTCATAGGTAAAGAAAATATGTGTCCCAGAAAAGGACTTTTGTTTGTAGGTTGTTGCAGCAGCAGTATACCTATAGAAGGAATGTAAGGCAATGAAACCTGCCTATATGCCTTCCCTTATCTAACCTCTTCCTTCTAGATGAGTGTTCCTTAACTGCAGTCCTCAGGACACACCAACAGGTCGTGTTTTCAGGATTTTCTTAGTATTGCATAATCATTTGCACAGTGGATATTAATACCTTTGCAATACTAAAGAAATCCTGAAAACATGACCTATTAGTGGGTCCTGGACACTGAAATTGAGAAACACTGTCCTAGATCAAGTCTCCGTGAACTGCTTCCAGAGGGAAGTATGTCCACCATTATCAGGTATATATAAGACCCAAAGATGTGATGCGACTGGCAAATTACTGTAATGACAGTAGCCAACATAGTGTCAGCATTCCCTGTATTGCAGGCAATCCCTGCATGTTGACTGGCTGTCTAATAGTTGCAAAATATCAGGGACGGGAACTTGAGCATGGTACTTAAGCACCCTTAATATTCGATTGAGTAACCAGTGTACCCGAGCACCTCGATGCTTGATCGAGTGGCGAGCAGTGGCACGTACACTCACTTATAACTAAATTTTATGTTTTTTATATATAATGGCACCTGGATTCATTATCATTTTTGGACCTATCTACTTAAAACACCATGCAATGCTTACCTATTGACTTGATTACTTTTGGAAATGGTGAACTGGATCTTTTAATTTATAGTAACACAGAGTGACTGCGAAAAAAAGTTGTATAAGCATGGAAAATCCCTTTGAGTTGGAAAACAATATGCATTGATTTTTTTTGGACATTGTTTCAATTTTTGCATCAAGCAGCAGATAAGATGCCCTGCTCTAATCATCTGGTTATTCCTCTCTCCCTGCTGTCACACATACTATTCTCTTCTCTGTCTATTTCCACTTCTATTGGCACGTCTCTCGCCCTCCTTGTCTTTGGAGATGGTAGATATCACATTCAGAGCAGCAGACAGCAGTGAAAATAGCACTAACTTTCACTGTGTAATAGAGGGCAGCTGTAAATAGAGGTAAAGTCAGCGTGAGAGAAGAATGACTGGAACTGAGCCCAGAAAGCACTGGCAGCATGAAAACAAGCACTAAATATTAGGGTTCGGATGATAAAAATAATACATATTTGTTACTTCTATGGTGGCATCATTTGGTGGGCATTTGACACATGTTGATATGTAAAATGTCTATATTCTATAAGCCATTAAAACTGTTCAAATGAAATAAATTAGCAGAAAAATTTACCATTCCCCCCCTGCCACCCTCAAAAATACACAAGTAAAGAATTAGTATGTTTTTTAGTGCCACAAAGAAGGCTTTCAAGCCAAATCAAAAGTTTTCATCATACAATATTATTCACTTCCCTGCAATAAGCCATTCTGAATTATCCATATCAGGCTCAGTCTTGAATTGTATACTTCATCTTGTCTCTTCCATGCTGTGGTATCATTTCATAAGTACCGTATTTAGGACAGTATAATATTACAGGTGGTGCAACACTGAACACATTTATGGAGGGGAAAAAGCTTAATGGCTATAACATGAATTGCAGGATTGTCTGTGCAGCTAAGGAATGCATATGGGATAAGTGAACTTAGTAAATACTATACTGGAATAAATGAATTGAGAGACATAGCTCCATCACTGACGTCACTGCAAAGAGTCCGGTAACTGCGCCAAAGTGTTATCAAACTTACCGGGTCCTATTCTAACACTATGCGCGGTCTACATTGCTGGGATGAGGTTTATATGCCTGTATATATATATATATATATATATATATATATATATATATTAGGGATGGGCGAATCTACTCGTTACTACTCGGTACTCGCCAAGTAGTAAGGGATTCGCCCGACTCGTTACTCTGCGAGTAATCGCAGGGCTTACTCGCACAGTAACGAGTCCGCCCCCCCTTCCCAGTCCTAAGTTAGGACTGGGCTGGGGGGAGCGAGCAGGGAGTGAAGGAAGGGAGGGGGGAGAAATGCTCCTTACCTCTCTTCCGGCTCTCTGCTGTGTGCTCTGTGCTGGGCTCCGGGTCCTGCGGGCTGCGGCAGCTCCAGGGTCCTAGAGCCCGCCTGCTCTCCCTGTGTACAGACATACATGTCTGTGGACAGAGATGATGTAGCAGAGCTGAGATTGTTCTCAAGCCCGCTATCTCTGTATACAGACATGTATATCTATGCACAGGGATGTAGCAGAGTGGACATCGCGTTTTGGACTACGTCGGACGGAAGAAGATTTTTTTAATTAAAGATGGAGTCCCTAATGGCTTTTTTTTTTTTTTGTAATAAAACTTTTTTTTCTCTGTGTTGTGTTTTTTTTAAAACAATTTAATAGAAATTCATGGCGGTCATGTCTAATATTGGCGTGACCGCCATAAATTTCGGGCTTAGGGCCAGCTGATAATACAAAGCTGGCCCTAACCCCTTTATTACCCAGTGAGCCACTGCACCAGGGCCACTGGAAGAGCGGGGTTCAGCGCCAGAGGATGGCGCTTCTATGAACGTGCCATCTTCTGGGGCGGCTGCGGGCTGCAATTCCCCCGCTCCATCATCCTGTCTTAAGGAAACCAGTCAAACCAGGATAACCCACCGGGGTCGAGTCCCAGTGCAGGAGAGAGGGAGAGCGGTAAGCCGGGATACTCAGAAAGCACCCCAACTGGGCCTGGTACTAAGCGGGCTGTTCCAGGACAGGCAGCTGCAATGGGACACAGGTTACAGCAGGAAGGCACACCACGGGAGCCTCCGAGAGACTCTGCAGCCCACTGAGACTACCCGGCCGGCTACCTTTGCCCACTTGATATGGGGTGCCGCCATGCAAGAGATGAAGCCCGTCTACAACCCCCGTTAACTGAACTAAGAAAGAGAGGTACTGTTGTGCCATTTTGCAATGGGGACGGGTGGGGGTTCATACGCGAAGCAGGAATAAAAGACGACATTTTCGTTGGGCGATGAGATGTAAAGCCCCATCTACGCCGCGGTCACCCGGACCGGGTCATTTACCGGGGAGACCAGATCACCTATGAGCGGCATGCGGGACCCATGGGATGGTTTGCCATCAAAGTAGCCCGCCTTTAAGCTACTGTTACAGTTACTAAAAGAGAAAAACCCAGAATGTAAATAGTTAATTTATCTTGCCTTTTGTTTTCTTGAATAATGTATCCTTTTTGTCCTTTTGCCCCTTTTTGAGCCTCATAAATTTTCACGAGAACTCTAACCCTGTTACATAATAATGTTTTAATCCAAGCGGCCCACAAGCGGTGATAAGACACACTGGACTGTGCGGGACAATAGTTACCGCTGGGCCCGCACAGCTACCGGTCCCCGTGAGACCGACGAATTCACAGTTATTCACAATAATGTTTTTTTATATAGATACTAGAAAAAAGGCCCGATGCAATTGCATCGGGAGCGCGGTGATATGAATTGTGTGTATACAGGCGGGTCAGTGGGTAGCAGAGTATACAGGCGGCTCTGTGGGTAGCAGATTATACAGGCGGCTCTGTGGGTAGCAGAGTATACAGGCGGCTCTGTGGGTAGCAGAGTATACAGGCGGCTCTGTGGGTAGCAGAGTATACAGGCGACTCTGTGTGTAGCAGAGTATACAGGGGGCTCTGTGGGTAGCAGAGTTTACAGGCGGGTCTGTGGGTAGGAGATTATACAGGCGGCTCTGTGGGTAGCAGAGTATAGAGGCGGCTCTGTGGGTAGCAGAGTTTACAGGCAGCTCTGTGGGTAGCAGAGTATACCGGCGGCTCTGTGGGTAGCAGAGTATACAGGCGGCTCTGTGGGTAGCAGAATATACAGGGGGCTCTGTGGGTAGTAGAGTATACAGGGGGCTCTGTGGGTAGCAGAGTATAGAGGCGACTCTGTGGGTAGCAGAGTATAGAGTCGGCTCTGTGGGTAGCAGAGTATAGAGGTGGCTCTGTGGGTAGCAGAGTATACAGGCAGCTCTGTGGGTATCAGAGTATACAGGGGGCTCTGTGGGTAGCAGAGTATAGAGGCAGCTCTGTGGGTAGCAGAGTATTGAGGCAGCTCTGTGGGTAGCAGAGTATAGAGGCAGCTCTGTGGGTAGCAGAGTATACAGGCGGCTCTGTGGGTAGCAGAGTATAGAGGCAGCTCTGTGGGTAGCAGAGTATACAGACGGCTCTGTGGGTAGCAGAGTATACAGGCAGCTCTGTGGGTAGCAGAGTATACAGGCAGCTCTGTGGGTAGCAGAGTATACAGGCGGCTCTGTGAGTAGCAGAGTATACAGAAGGCTCTGTGGGTAGCAGAGTATACAGAAGGCTCTGTGGGTAGCAGAGTATACAGGCGGCTCTGTGGGTAGCAGAGTATAGAGGCGGCTCTGTGGGTAGCAGAGTATAGAGGCGGCTCTGTGGGTAGCAGAGTATAGAGGCGGCTCTGTGGGTAGCAGAGTATACAGGCAGCTCTGTGGGTAGCAGAGTATACAGACGGCTCTGTGGGTAGCAGAGTATAAAGGCGTCCGTAATGGCACAGCATATTAAAAAATGTAGAGTAGGACTGCCCCATCTGAGAATGCCGTGACGTGGCGGGGTAGCTCAAAGAATTGATCAATTGTTTGCCAAATGTCTCAGTTTAAAGTACAGTTAGAAATTATGTGCACATGCACTTTTTGTATTGCGTGCTAACCTTAGGCAGCGCTGGCTTCTTGGCTTTTTTATTTGTTATAGGTTTGTGGCTGACCACCACTTTTTGCCGTGCGCGCTTGGTTGTGCATGCCATTCTATCTGTCTTTAATGTGATTGATCTAGGCCGCTGTACATACATACAGCGGTCATACCCTGCCCATAGACTCTGCTTGATTGTTGCACATGTGTTTGGGCCTGTTCTACCCTCATCCATGATTGTTGGTTGGGCAGTGTGGGGGTCAGATCTGATAATGTCCGGATGTCATGTCCGGACCTGGTCTGCCTTTATCTGCGCTGCTTTTCTGGCGCCATGGGAGTAGTTCAGTAATGCTTCAGGTACGTGTGCATTTGATATGGTTTTGCTTTTAATGCATTCAGGAGGCCGTAATGGCACAGCGTATTAAAAAATGTAGAGTAGGATTGCCCCATCTGAGAATGCCGTGACGTGGCGGGGTAGCTCAAAGAATTGATCAATTGTTTGCCAAATGTCTCAGTTTAAAGTACAGTTAGAAATTATGTGCACATGCACTTTTTGTATTGCGTGCTAACCTTAGGCAGCGCTGGCTTCTTGGCTTTTTTAGGCGGCTCTGTGGGTAGCAGAGTATACAGGGGGCTCTGTGGGTAGCAGAGTATACAGGCGGGTCTGTGGGTAGGAGATTATACAGGCGGCTCTGTGGGTAGCAGAGTTTACAGGCAGCTCTGTGGGTAGCAGAGTATACAGGCGGCTCTGTGGGTAGCAGAGTATACAGGCGGCTCTGTGGGTAGCAGAATATACAGGGGGCTTTGTGGGTAGTAGAGTATACAGGGGGCTCTGTGGGTAGCAGAGTATAGAGGCGGCTCTGTGGGTAGCAGATTATAGAGGCGACTCTGTGGGTAGCAGAGTATAGAGTCGGCTCTGTGGGTAGCAGAGTATAGAGGCGGCTCTGTGGGTAGCAGAGTATACAGGCGGCTCTGTGGGTAGCAGAGTATACAGGGGGCTCAATGGGTAGCAGAGTATAGAGGCAGCTCTGTGGATAGCAAAGTATAGAGGCAGCTCTGTGGGTAGCAGAGTATAGAGGCAGCTCTGTGGGTAGCAGAGTATAGAGACAGCTCTGTGGGTAGCAGAGTATAGAGGCAGCTCTGTGGGTAGCAGAGTATACAGATGGCTCTGTGGGTAGCAGAGTATACAGGCAGCTCTGTGGGTAGCAGAGTATACAGGCAGCTCTGTGGGTAGCAGAGTATACAGGTGGCTCTGTGGGTAGCAGAGTATACAGAAGGCTCTGTGGGTAGCAGAGTATACAGGCGGCTATGTGGGTAGCAGAGTATAGAGGCGGCTCTGTGGGTAGCAGATTATAGAGGCGGCTCTGTGGGTAGCAGAGTATAGAGGCGGCTCTGTGGGTAGCAGAGTATAGAGGCGGCTCTGTGGGTAGCAGAATATACAGGCAGCTCTGTGGATAGCAGAGTATACAGGGGGCTCAGTGGGTAGCAGAGTATAGAGGTGGCTCTGTGGGTAGCAAAGTATAAAGGCGGCTTTGTGGGTAGCAGATTATACAGGCGGCTCTGTGGGTAGCAGAGTATACAGGCGGCTCTGTGGGTAGCAGAGTATACAGGCGGGTCTGTGGTTAGCAGAGTATACAGGCGGCTCTGTGGGTAGCAGATTATACAGGCGGCTCTGTGGGTAGCAGAGTATACAGGCAGGTCTGTGGTTAGCAGAGTATACAGGCAGCTCTGTGGGTAGCAGAGTATACAGGGGGCTCAGCGGGTAGCAGAGTATAGAGGCGGCTCTGTGGGTAGCAGAGTGTAGAGGGGTCTCTGTAGATAGCAGAGTATGATGTGGCGGAAGGCTAGAGGGGGGAGGAGAGATGAGGCTGGAGCGGCGACATCACCGCTTGGCGGCAGGACGTGGCTGCGTGCTGGGGCTGATCGGCGCCCCAGTCACACGCCATTGTCCTTGCGGCGGGGTGGGGGCTGCAGAGAGGGATCAGTCCCTCCTCCGAGGTCACATGTGTGACCTGAGGGGAAGGAGCGGATTGGGCGCTCTGTGGTAAAGATAGGACGGGCATCAGATTGGTCCAGGCCGCCGAGTGCGAAATAGATCCGATGCTATTGCATCGGGAGCGCGGTGAAATGAACAGGTGCCATAGAAATAGCCGCTCCATAGTACAGTCCTCTCTCCAGAAAGTACACTGTTGTTGCGGGATTAATATGGTGTATATGGTGGGTCAGTGGTTAGCACTGTATAGTGGGTCAGTGGTTAGCACTGTATACGGTGGGTCAGTGGTTAGGACTGTATACGTTGGCTCAGTGTTTAGCACTGTATAAGGTGGCTCAGTTGTTAGCAGTGTATAAGGTGGCTCAGTGGTTAGCAGTGTATACAGTGGCTTAGTGCTTAGCACTGAATATAGTTGCTAAGTGGTTAGCAGTGTATGGTGGTTCAGTGGTTGGAACAGTATATGGTGGGTCAGTGGTTAGCACAGCATATGGTGGGCTAGTGGTTAGGCCAGTATATGGTGGGTCAGTGGTTAGCCTAGCATATGGTGGGTCAGTGGTTAGCACCGCATATGGTGGGGCAGTGGTTAGCACAGCATATGGTGGGGCAGTGGTTAGCAGAGTATATGGTGGGGCAGTGGTTAGCACTGTATATGGTGGGTCAGTGGTTAGCACAGTATACGGTGGCTTAGTGGTTAGCACAGTATAGGGTTGGTTAGTAGTTAGCAGAGTATACGCTGGCTCAGTGGTTAGCACTGTATATGCTGGCTCAGTGGTTAGCACAGTATATGGTGGGTGAGTGGTTAGCACAGGATATGATAGCTCTGTGGTTAGCAGTGTATATGGTGTCAGTGGTTAGCACTGTATATGCTGGCTCAGTGGTTAGCACAGTATATGGTGGATCAGTGGTTAGCAGAGTATATTGTGGATCAGTGATTAGCAGAGTATATGGTGGGTCAGTGGTTAGCACAGTACACGCTGACTCAGTGGTTGGCACACTATACGGTGGGTCAGTGGTTAGCACAGCATATGGTGGGTGAGTGGTTAGTACAGTATATGGTGGGTCAGTGGTTAGCACAGTATATGTGGAGTGGGGGTAGAGTGGAATGGGGCAGAGAGGAGGCAGAATGGAGTGGGGCAGAGTGGAGTGAGGCAGATGAAGGGTAGAATGTAGTGGAGCAGATCAGGGGCAGAATGGAGTGGGGGCAGAGTGGAGTGGGGCAGAGTGGAGTGAGGCAGATGAGGGTAGAATGTAGTGGGGACAGAGCAGAGGCAGAAATGGAGTGGGGGTAGAGTGGAGTGAGGCAGAATAGACTGAAGGAGATGAGGGGTAGAAAGTAGTGGGGGCAGATTAGGGGCAGAATGGAGTGGGGGCAGAGCAGGGGTAGAATGTAGTGGGGACAGAGCAGAGGCAGAAATGGAGTGGGGGCAGAGTGGAGTGAGGCAGAATAGACAGAAGCAGATCAGGGGTAGAATGTAGTGGGGGCAGACAGGGCCGGCTGCAGGTTTTTGTGGGCCCCGGGCGAAACAGTATCAGTGGGCCCCTTTAGCACAAACCATGATACGTTAATATAATATAGAAGCTGCAGGCTGTGTATATATAATATAGAGGATCGTGGGTGGGCTCTATATATAATATAGAGGCTGTTCAGGACTGTATATATAATATGGAGACTGCCGGGCTGTATGTATAATATAGAGACTGCGGGTTGTATATATTATTTGGAGGCTGTGCTGGCCTGTATATAGTATTTGGAGGCTGTGCCAGGCTGTATATATTATTTGGAAGCTGTGGCAGGCCACCCGCAGCCTCCAAATAATATATACAGGCCAGCACAGGCTCCATATTATATATACAGCACAGCCTCCAAATAATATATATAGCCCATCGCAGCCTCCATATTATATATACAGCACAGCAGCAGGCTCCATATACCACAGCACAGTCTCCATATACATCAGCAAAGCCTCCATATACCTCTGCAGCCTCCATGTAGCACAGCAGAAGCCTCCATATACCCCAACAGCAGCCTCCATATGCCGCAATATACAGTCAGCACAGCCTCCATATACACCCGGGACAGCCTCTATATACCCCAGCATAGCCTCTATATACCCCAGCACAGCGCCTCTATATACCCCAGGACACAGCCTCTGTATACCCCAGCACACAGCCTCTGTATACCCCAGCACAGTGCCTCTGTATACCGCAGAACAGCGCCTCTGTATACCTCAGCACAGCGCCTCTGTATACCCCAGCACAGCGCCTCTATATACCCCAGGACACAGCCTCTGTATACCCCAGCTCACAGCCTCTGTATCCCCCAGCACACAGCCTCTGTATACCCCAGCAGCACAGCCTTTGTATACCCCAGCTCACAGGCTCTGTATACCCAGCAGATTAGGGGCAGAATGGAGTGGGGGCAGAGCAGGGGTAGAATGTAGAGGGGTAGAATGTAGAGGGGCAGAATGCCCCCTCCCCGATGTTTCCCCTGGCCTGCATTTGGCCGTGCACTGTGTTTGCTGCCCCTGCCCCCTCTGTGTCTTCTTACCCTTCTTGGGAGCAGTGATCGATGAATAGAGGGGCTGCAGTGATGTGTGAGTCATGTGAATGACATCACCACAGGTCCTTTAGACTTGTTGATCGTAGCAGAGAGATGCGGGAGTGTGACAGGGCAGCATGAGAGGTGAGGGGTGTATGACAGGAGAGGTGTGGGGGCAGCAGGAGAGGTGGGGGGCAGCAGGAGAGGTGGGGGGTGTATGGGTGATAGGAGAGCTGCAGGGGCAGCAGGAGAGGTGGGGGGCAACAGGCGAGGTGCATGGTGTATGGTTGATAGGAGAGTTGCGGCGGCGGGTGGGCTACGCGTCATCGCTTGCAGTGCCGCAAAGCATTATTGGGATTCGGCTACAGTGCCTGAATCCCAAACTGCCGATTATATAAGTAGATATTTTGCAACGTTCTAAGTTTGGTGCCTCCCATAAAGGGATGAAAAAGAATGCTTGAAAAATGTAAATATGTTACCCGTTATTGTTATTGTTTAATGGAAAAAGAAAATTTCACTCTACCGGTACCTCAGTTAACCACACTCGCAGATGAGTGTATTCCACCCCACTGGTCAGGCTTCACAATTGGGATACTGCACCGATAAAAGAGTGTGCGGTTACCCCTGTCTCAGTGGAATGCAGGGTTTGTAGGAGGCTCCCATCCCAGCACTCCCACACACCCCCCTAGGCAAATGGTAAGGGCCCATTCCCTGGGTGGGAATTAGGGGAGGGGGGAGGTAGAGAACGGGGAATTCTAGTTTTGCCTCGAGTGAAGAAGGAGTACGGGAGACCTGAGAGAGAAAATAGACCTCCGAGAGAGGGTGCCTGGAGAGAGAGAACAGGCAGCCCAGACTGAAGGAGGGACCCCCCAGATCGGAGCGACTGTAATCTGGGAGGGAACCCTGGTCCATACACTGGAATGCCGGTTCTGAAGACGCGGCACAGGGAGTTCAGCCCCTGAGTCGTAACACCAGTTATCGTGGGTCCGTCTACCGTCCCGACACCCTGTCTCAAGGAAACCAGTCACACCAGGATAGCCCACCGGAGTCGAGTCTCAGTGCAGGAGAGAGGGAGAGCGGAAAGCCGGGATACTCAGAAAGCACATTACGTACTGATAATATTCCTTACAGCGAGGAGCCGCCGGCTTTCATTGAGAAGTTGCCGACAATAGCGGCGATAATGTAATAATAGACATAACCTTTGACATGCCACAGGTTTTGGACAACATGTCTCTAGGGAGGGTGGACACTCCCTGGAGACTTGTTGCCCACATATAATATTAACATTAACCCTTTGTTCATCCCCACAGCAGCAGGGATGATCAAAGCATCCGGCAACCGGATTGCACATTATGAGCAATCCGGTTACCGGATTTGAATACAAAATCTGTCTGAAGGCACATGAGATTACCACATCAGGATCTGGATGCGGTTATCCCAATGTGCTTTCAAAGTGTGACCCTAACCACAATACAAGTCTTTAGGTCATTGAAAAACACATACAGCACATGGGTGATACCTGTGTGCCATGTGTATTTAGTATGTGTTTTACACTGCAAAGTTTGAGGGAAGCTTTGTAATTTATTTATTTATTGATCCATCAATGAAAAACACTGATGATAAAAATCGGACACATGAATGATACACTGGACAAGACAATAATGGCACCAATACTTTTTTTCATGTACGTTTTTAAATACGGACATGTATATGAGGTCTGAATATTTCTTCGATTGTTACCTTTAAAACATGGCAACATATAATGAATATAATGATATTTAGAGCAAAATCTAAAAACTGTTTTATTGTACAATTCCAGGACCAAACATTATCTAGTTCTGGCACAAATAAAGCATAGCAGCAGGATTCCAGACACCGCCGTTTTCCGCAAGGAATCTGCAGCAGGTTAGTGCCCGGTTCACTTCTCACAATTAAAGCATAGCAAGCATTATTCCATGGGTTTAAGATTAATAGGTGCAAATCTGAATTTAAACTCTGCTGATGTCCGGTAAAAAAAGAGGAGACTTAAAATAAATAAAAAAAATAAACAGTTTACTGAAGCCCAGAGTAATATCCACATGCTGGAAGATAAAAATATCTACTCGTAAGTGTAAGAATTCTTACTGTCAACAGATATTAGCCAAAAGCCAGGGGGAAGATGAATGAAAGCCTCTCCCATGGTAATTCATTCAGCAGAGTGGATTCGTAATGGATTCAGATTATTTATGGCATATTAGGTTCTATTGCAGAATAGTCAGGCATATTAGCCATTGGAGCATAGTCAGGCATTTTTGCCATTATTGTGATCGTAACCCAGAAATAAACCATAACTATGTTTCCCACACAGGTAGAATCATGTCAAGCACAACATTTTACCAACTTTTTTTTAACCTTCAGCTAGAAAATCCCCTTCAAGATATCTACTGTACGTGTACGGTGCATCCGCTGTACTGCAAGCTTCACATTTTACTCTCTTAGGAACCATGTGAAAAGACCCGCGAGGCATCGAAACATCATTCATGTAGGTGTTGGTTTTCTTGCCTTGTAAAATAAAATTATTTTGAAGCTCAATTATCTTCATGTATTTTACAAACTTTCATGAGTGCGGTTGATATTTCACTACATGTAAGGTGCAAGTCGGACTAGGATGTACAGATCAGGCTCACGAGATGACCCTGTCCTAAACTCAGAAGGAAATGGCTGTGTGTTACAGCCAGGACCTACCTCTAAAAACTGCACGTGGAGCGGAGTTCTGCCCACAGTTGTTAATCTGTAAATATCAAACTATCACAGTGGAATTTAACATGCACTGGCAAGGAGGCGCACCATTAGGCCACGTGCACACGCTGAGTATTTGATGAGTTTTTTACCTCAGGATTTGCAGACAAAACCAGGAGTGGAGCAATCAGAGGAAAACTCTAATAGAAACACCTGCACCACTTCTGTATTTAATCATCCATGCCTGGTTTTGGCTACAAATCCTGAGGTAAAAAACTCATCAAATACTCAGCGTGTGCACATGGCATTATAAGTATTTACTGACCCCCTCATGATGTGATCGCTGACATGGGTTGAATTCAGCTGGTTCTTACTGGTTCTTCCAAACTGGTTGTTGAAATCACAGCCTGTTCTGGGAACCAGCAAGAAAAGGTGTCTTGATCCGGTACAGTGTCTCAGAAAGTGGCACAATCCGGCTGTAGGAATGCTGACTGTGCCACCTGCTGAAAACCAGTACTCAGCGCTGACCTGTAGGGTGCTTAGGAGCAGAAATAGTACTCACCGGAGTCAGCAGTACACTGTAGACCCAGAAACGAGCCGAGTAGCTGAACCCCTCCCCTTCATCAGTGTCCCAGCTATCATACTGTGGAACGACACGGGAGGGGTGAGGCTAAACAGAGGGGTCAGAGCCAGACGAAACCATTTAGACAGATACAGCCAGAAGATAGAAAAGAGCGGACTCTTGAAAAAAATGATGAGACTGATAAAGTGATACAGGATACAAAGGAGAAGCAGGAGATGAAAAAGAGAAGCAGGAAGCCGGTAAGGGTTGTATATAGGACACTGACTATCTCCTACTTGCCTTAAAGAGGATGTCCAATATGAAACAAGTCTGCAGTCACTCTATGTAACTCTATATGACTTCAGAGTTGTGAATCCATAAAGTGCACAATCTGTGAGGATTCACAAGTCTGCAGTCACATAGGGGTCACTTCCCCTAGCACACAGTAGGACACCACACAGCCCCCAGCAGACAGTAGGAGGTCACACATAGCCCCCAAAACAAAGCAGGAGACCACACACTGTCTCCAGCACACAGCAGGAGGCTGCACTCAACCCCCAGCACACAGCAGGAGGTCACACACAGCTCCTAGCATACAGCAGGAGGCCACACACATCCCCCAAGAAGCTGCAAACATCCCCCAGCACACAACTGGAGGCTGCACATAACCTTGTGTATACAGCCTGTGCGCCACATATCTCCCTGTATACAGCAGAAACACTTATAACAAAAATAAAACCACATACTAACCTCACTCCTGCCCTTCCATCGGTCTGCTCTGATCCACCTATCTTCACATCCTCTTGATGCCGGAGCATACATGCTGGTACTGGCTTATGACATCATCACATCGGTGACAGGAGCTTCCCTGAGCTGCATTGCTTCTCTGAATTGCTGGCAATGAAGCTCCAAGAAAGTTCCCTGCCCAAAGATGTACACTTGTGGAACAGGAGAGAGGTGAATATCTGTTGCTGCACAAAACATAATGAGAGAAATCTGGCTATGGACCTCCCTGGAGTTTCAAGTCCTGGGCAATAGTTCAAAGTGCCCTCATTATTATTCGTCCCTTGCCTACATGTCAGTGAGGTTTTAAAGCCGGCGTACACTCTCAGGTTGACTGACAATGATGATCCACAGCTTCAGGGGCCACTGCACATGCCAGCAAGGTGGTGGCATTTTTGCAGGATAAGGAGTTTGGCTTTGTAGTGGAAGAAGGCACTAGGCATCAGAGCTATATCAACAGGTCCACATTGCTGCGTGACCATCTTCCTAAAAGACAGCATCATCTTTGTTGGGGAGAAGGTAACTTTCATGAAGGTGTGGATCAGCAAGGGGTGGTTCGTGGTTGGCGTATTTTGGGTTGCTACCGCCGGCTAATTTGAGAAGTGGCAGGAGGAGGCCAGCCAAGAGAGAATTTGATGTCTGGTGGAGAACAGGCATCTTTAGGTTATCCAGCCAGCTGCACCCAAATCCACAGGATGTGTTGGTGTGGCAGAAGTTGCTCCTGTCTGGCCTACAGGGCATGGTCCTACCCAATTCATCATCTAGTGATGGCTATGATGGAGTGTGCTGGGGAGCAGTTGGTGATGGAGAATAGTCTGGCAGGAGTAGCCCTTGGGACCCCCACCCAGACCGTCCGGCAGTGGAGTACCATCACCAACGCTAGTGCTGAAAATGCTAGCATGCAGTTTTAACACCAAGTAAAGTGGACATTCTTAAAAAAAAAGCATATAATTTGGTCGATGACTCATCCCTTAGTTGGCATTTCAGCTAGAGAAGGACTTTTTTGAGTTGATTTTTTTTTTCCAGCTATTCCTTGACCAAGGCCTGTGCTTGTTAAAGTCTAGTGATGAGCGAGCACTAAAATGCTCAAGTGCTCGATGCTCGGGTTGAGCACCTCAAGATGCTCGGGTACTCGACCCAAACACCAAGCCCAATGTTATCCTATGGGAGACCCGAGCATTTTTCCGGCATGACCCCCGGTAGCCTGGATAAACCCTGAAAATGTCACAAAAAGTATAACAACAGTGCTCAAATGACATGGGAACAGCATGGGGAAGAACCCTTTCAGCATTTCGGACTTCCAGGTCACTGCTGTGAACAATGTTGTCTGGGTATTACAACACTTTTACGGACTCACAATAAAACGTCCAAAAATGAAACCAAAATGCATTTTCCTTGGGAAAAATGTTAAGGGCTCATACTCATTTGTGAGAGAGTGTTGCTGTATGATAGTTTTTTGGATTACATGAAAGATTTAAAAAAAAAATGCGTGGCACTCCGATGCCCCTGGGAAGAGACCTCTCTTTAAATAATGTGCCCTTTAACAGAAAGTGGGTCTTTTCTGGTATTGCCCTAGGCTGGGCTACCAAAAATTGGGGAGGCATTCCGATGCCGATGGGAAGATACGTGGATGAGGGCCTCTTTAACCTGTTTACGACCAATGACGAGTATACTCATCATGAAATGATGTCAGTTCCCGCATCATGACGAGTATACTCGTCATGGCTTTGAACTGTCACTGCTTGTAAACAAACAGTAACAGCTCAAATCTAAAAGCTGTCAGTGACAGCTGAGGGTCACCCCCCCCTAACACCCCCTTAAACCCCCCTAACAGTCCCCTAACAGCAGCCTAACAGCCCCCCCCCGTCTCATACTCTCATACTTCTCTGCCGGCGGGCTGCACCGCACCCGCCGGCCATGAAAGATGCTCCAGCTCCCCCTGTGTCCTGTCCCCTCCCCCTGTGTCCAGAGCCCCCTGTGCAGCCCCCCTGTGTCCTGTCTATCCCCCCAGTGTCCGGCCTGCACCCCCCAGTCCCCGCTATCCACCCGCCCTCCACCTTAGTTTTTCTGCCGGCGGGCTCATGCGCCCGCCGGTAAAGCTGCAGGGTCACCTCCTCCTCCCTGCTCGTCCCCCCCCCAGCCCCCAGCCAACAGCCCCCAGCCCCCAGCCCTGCTTACCTATTCCGGCGGGCTGCACGCGCGGTGCACCCGCCCGCACCGTCAGCCTCCTCTGCAGTCCGGTGTGGTCCCTCCTCTACTCATTGGTGGGTAAGTATGAATGAATGAATGAATGAATGAATATATGAATGAATGAATATATGAATGAATAGATGGATGTGTGGATGGATGGGTGGATGGATGGGTGAATGGATGTATGTATGGATGGATGTGTGCGTGCGTGGATGTGCGTGCTTGGATGTGTGCGTGCGTAGATGTGTGCGTGCATGGATGTCAGCGTGCATGAATGTCAGCGTGCATGAATGTCAGCGTGCGTGTGTGGGTGAATGTGCGTGCGTGGATGTGCGTGTGTGAATGTGCATGCGTACATGTGTGTGTACGTGGATGTGTGCGTGCGTGGATGTGTGTGTGGATGTGCGTGGATGTGGATGTGCGTGCGTGGATGTCAGCATGCGTGAATGTCAGCGTGCATGCGGGGATGTGTTCGTATGTGGAAGTGCGTGTGTGGATGTGTGTGTGGATGTGCATGGATGCGGATATGCGTGTGTGGATGTCAGCATGCGTGAATGTCAGCAAGCGTGAATGTCAGCGTGTGTGGATGTGCGTGGATGTGCGTGGATGTGTGCGTACATGGATGTGTGTGTGGATGTTGGTGGATGTTAGCATGCGTGCGTGGATGTGTGCATGCGTGGATGTCAGCGTGCGTGGATGTCAGCATGCGTGGATGTGCGTGCGTGGATGTGTGTGCGTGGATGTCAGCGTGCGTGGATGTGTGCGTGTGTGGATGTGCGTGTGTGGATGTGCGTTGTGTGGATGTGCGTGCTTGGATGTGAGTGCGTGGTTGTGTGCGTGCGTGAATGATGGGTGCATAGGTGGATGGATGGGTGCAACAAGGGATCGAGTGTTCTCTTGTTATAGTCTCTGGGATCATATTCATGGTGCACTGTATAACAGATCATTGTCATACAGTGCACCATAACTCTGACCCCCGAGACTGTAGGAAGAGGACACTTGATCCCTAGCTGTAGTCTCTGGATTGAGCAGAGGCGATCGAGCGTCGTGAGACCTTCGTTGTGGACTACGTCGGAGGCGATCGAGCGTCGTGGGACCTTCGTTGTGGACTACGTCGGATCTTTATAATAAAGATGGAGTCCGAATTTTGTATGTGTTTTTTTTTTCAAATAAAAAGATTTTTCTATTTGTGTATTTTCTGACTATTTACCAAAGATTCCAAATGACGGGTCTAACATTGGCCCTATATTATGAATCTCGGGCTTAGTGCCAGCTGCCAATAAAAAGCTGGCATTAACCCCTTTATTACCCAGTTTGCCACCGGCACCAGGGCAACTGGAAGAGCATGGGTACAGCGCCAGAAAATGGCGCTTCAATGAATGCGCCATTTTCTGGGGCGGCTGCGGGCTGCAATTCGCAGCATGGGGGGCCCAGAACGCTTGGGCCTTTCCATGCTGAGGATTCCAGCCCCCAGCTGCCTAGTTGTACCTGGCTGGGCCAAAAATATGGCGGAGCCCTACGTCATTTTTTCTTCTAGAATTAGTTCTAGAAATAAAAAAAAAATGGGCTTCGCTGTATTTTTGGTTGCAGCCAGGTACAACGAGGCAGCTGGGGGTTGCTGGCAGTCTGTAGCTGCCAAGTTGTACCTGGCTGGACCAAAAATATGGCGGAGCCCCACGTCATTTTTTTTTTCTACAATTAGTTCTAGAAATAAAAAAAGGCCTTCGCTGTATTTTTTGTAGCCAGCCATGTACAACTTGGTAGCTGGCTGACTTTAATCCTCAGCGTGGAGAGACCCAAATGTTGTGGGTCCCCCACGCAGCAAATTTCAACCCACAGCCACCCAAGAAAATGGCGCATTCATTAGAGGCGGCATTTTCTGGTGCTGTTCCCCAACTCTACCAGTTGCCCTTGTGCTGGGGGCACACAGGTTCTCCATATGCGACATGGTGTCCACTAACAATTTCAATGAAAAATTAGCTCCAATTGTTAGCGGAAACCATGTCGGGTATGGAGAGCCCCTCCCTGTGTGCCTGAACATTGGAGCTCCCCCACAAGTGACCCCATTTTGGAAACTAGACCCCTGAAGGAACGTATCTAGATGCATAGTGATCACTTTGAACCCCAAGATGCTTCACAAATTCATCCATAAAAATGAAAAAGCACTTTTTTTCCACAAAAAGTTTCTTTTTTCATTTTTACCGATCAATTTGTGAAGCACCTAGGGGTTCAAAGTGATCACGATGCATCTAGATATGTTCCTTTGGGGGTCTAGTTTCCAAAATGGGGTCACTTGTGGGGGAGCTCCAATGTTTAGGCACATAGGGGCTCTTATATCCTACAAGGTGTCCGCTAACAATTCCAATTGTTAGTGGACACCATGTTGCGTATGGAGAGCCCCTGTGTGTCTCCACATTGGAGCTCCCCCATAAGTGACCCCATTTTGGAAACTAGACCCCCCAAGGAACGTATCTAGATGCATAGTGAGCACTTTGAACCCCCAGATGGTTCACAAATTCATCCATAAAAATGAAAAAGCACTTTTTTTTTCCACAATAACTTTCTTTTTTCATTTTACAGATCAATTTGTGAAGCACCTGGGGTTTCAAAGTGCTCACTATGCATCTAGATACATTCCTTGGGGGGTCTAGTTTCCAAAATGGGGTCACTTATGGGGGAGCTCCAATGTGGAGACACACAGTGACCCTCCCAACGCGACATGGTATCCCCTAACAATTTGAGCTCATTTTCCATTCAAATTCTTAGCGGATACCATGTCGCGTTGGGAGGGTCACTGTGTGTCTCCACATTGGAGCTCCCCCACAAGTGACCCCATTTTGGAAACTAGACCCCCAAAGGATAATATGTAGATGCATAGTGAGCACTTTGAACCCCCAGATGCTTCAAAAATTCATCCATAAAAATGAAAAAGCACTTTTTTTGTCCACAAATAATTTCTTTTTTCATTATTACGGATCAATTTGTGAAGCATCTGGGGGTTCAAAGTGCTCACTATGCATCTAGATATAATCCTTTGGGGGTCTAGTTTCCAAAATGGGGTCACTTGTGGGGGAGCTCCAATGTGGAGACACACAGTGACCCTCCCAACGCGACATGGTATCCCCTAACAATTTGAGCTCATTTTCCATTCAAATTGTTAGCGGACACCATGTCGCGTTGAGAGGGTCCCCGTGTGTCAACACATTGGAGCTCTCCCATAAGTGACCCCATTTTGGAAACTAGACCCCCCAAGGAACGTATCTAGATGCATAGTGAGCACTTTGAACCCCCAGGTGCTTCACAAATTGATCCGTAAAAATGAAAAAATAAACTTTTTGTGGAAAAAACAAGTGCTTTTTCATTTTTATGGATGAATTTGTGAAGCATCTGGGGGTTCAAAGTGCTCACTATGCATATAGATACGTTCCTTGGGTGTCTAGTTTGCAAAAAGGGGTCACTTGTGGGGGAGCTCTAATGTGGAGATACACAGGGACCCTCCAAACGCGACATGGTGTCCGCTAACAAATTGAGCTCATTTTCCATTCAAATTGTTAGCGGACACCATGTCGCGTATGGAGGGTCCCCGTGTGTCTCCACATTGGAGCTCCCCCACAAATGACCCCATTTTGGAAACTAGACCCCCTAAGGTACATATCTAGATGCATAGTGAGCAGTTTGAACCCTCAGATGCTTCACAAATTCATCCATAAAAATGAAAAAGCACTTTTTTTTCACCAAAAATTTCTTTTTGCCTACATTTTTTCAGTTTCACATGGTCAAAGGGATAAAATACATCCCAAAATTTGTTGGGCAATTGTTCCTGAGCACACCGATACCTTATATGTGGTCATAAACCACTGTTTGGGCGCACGGCAGGGCTCAGAAGGGAGGGAGCACCATTTCACTTTTTGAACGGAAAATTGGCTCTCAAATTCAAATGGCGCTCCTTCCCTTCTGAGCCCTGCCGTGCGCCCAAACAGTGGTTTATGACCACATATGAGGTATCTGTGTACTTAGGAGAAATTGCCCAACAAATTTTATGCATTTTATCCTGTTACCCATGTGAAAATGAAAAAATTGAGGCTAAAAGAACATTTTTGTTACAAAAATTAAAATGTCCATTTTTTCCTTCAACTTTATTTTAGTTCCTATGAAGCACCTGAAGGGTTAATAATCTTCTTGAATGTAGTTTTGAGTAGCTTGAGGGGTGCTGTTTTTGGAATGGTGTCACTTTTGGGTGTTTTCTATCATGTACCCCCCTCAAAGAGACTTCAAATGTGATGTGGTCACTAAAAAAATGGTTTTGTAAATTTTGCTGGAAAAATGAGAAATTGCTGATGAACTTTGAACCCTTATAACGTCCTACCAATTTTTTCTTTTTCTTCCAAAATTGTGCTGATGTGAAGTAGACATGTGGGAAATGTTATTTATTAACTATTTTGTGGCACATAACGCTCTAGTTTAGCAGAATAAAAATTAAAAATTTAAAAATTGCTACATTTTCAAAATTTTTGCCAAATTTTTGATTTTTTCACAAATAAACGCTAAAATTATCGACCTAAATTTAATGCTAACATGAAGCCCAATATGTCATGAAAAAACAATCTCAGAATCGCTAGGATCCGTTGAAGCGTTCCAGAGATATTACCTCATAAAAGGACACTGGTCAGAATTGCAAAAAATGGTCTGGTCATTAAGCTGCAAAGTGACTCGGTCCTTAAGGGGTTAAATAATGTGCCCATTATTAGGAAGTGGGTCTTTCCTAGTATTGCCCTAGGCAGGACTGCCAAACATTGGCAGATATTTAACCTCCAGTATTCAATCTAAAAACCATTCTTTGTACGCTTTTATTTAGTTTTACTAGATGGTGGCCCGATTCTAAAGCATCGGGTAGTCTAGAATATGTATATAGTTTATTTATGGAAACTTAACACTAATGCAAGTAATACATGATATCTATCTATCATCTACCTATGTCTCTATCATCTATGTAATTTTTTTTAATATTTTATCTTCATAAACTAAGGTTCTTGGTACACATATTGGCCAATACCTATTTGCCCATCAACCAGCTTCAAAGTAATTTTACATCTGATGGGTCTCTGTCCTACCTTCTCATTCTCTTCTTGGGCTCAGCTAAGCCTTCATTTTTATTAATTCTCAGAGAGAGGACTCACTTAAATCAAAGACCTTTTCTCAAAAAAATCAATTTTTGATTTTTTTGGAAAAATCTTATCTTTAAACAATAAAAGTTCATAGTACACATATTGACCAACATTTGTAAGCCCATCAACCAGCGTCAAGGTGACCTTAGATCTGATGGGTCCCTATTCTAACTTATCACTATTTACTTACACTCAGCTAAGCATCCATTTTTAGTATCTGTCTATCAATCTATCTATCTACCTATCATGTATCTATCAAACTATCTATCTATCTATGTATCTATCTAAAGGCCCTGTTGCACCTTCAGATAATGTGTCAGATCGTGTTCACAGATCTCTGGTTGCAGTGAAATCATGGATACATTGTTCTATTTGTACACAGCCACAAAATGGAACAATGTGTCCATGATTTCACTGCAACCAGAGATCTACAAACAGGATCTGACACATTATCTGATGGTGTAACAGGGCCTTTAGTATCTATCTATCTATCTATCTATCTATCTAACTATCTATCTATGTATCTTTGTATGTATGTATCTATCTATCTATCTATACAGACCACACCTTGCGATGGAGATGTGGTAAACAGCTGTCCCACCCGTCTCTCTAGCTGTTCCAAAAACATTTTTGTGCATTTTTTTTCTATCTATCTATCTATCTATCTATCTATCTATCTATCTATCTATCTATCTATCTAAAAATAGAAAAAATTGAAAAAATAGAAAAAATTCTTTGAGCAGCGACTCTTATTTAGCAAAAATGCTAGGTGCTAAATCAGTCTTAGAATGGGAATCAGCCACCACACACAGACTATATCCTTATAAAAAGAAGACTGCAGCACTCAAAATTAGGATGTTTCAGCCATTAATGGCCTTTAAGATTGTCTATGAAATGACTTTGAGTGCTTTTTACTATAGATTTTGCGCATTAGGCCTGTGGCATTGTAGAAATACCTGATATGTGTATCCACTTCTGATATATGCAGGGGCCCCATTTCCTTATGGACTGTGGTGTGTTAATGTTTTTAATTGTTTTTATATTTTTGTGTTTTGTCCTTAAATAAAAGCCTTATTCATTTTCATATATTTTGTGGTGGTGTGCTGCTATTTAATTTGTCAATTCTTTCTCTATGATCACTTTGGCCACACCTGACGTCAACATCTCTTGAGGTTGGCCTCCTCCTGCCACTTCTCAAATTAGGCAGCCGACCCGACATACGCCAACTGCCATGCCCCACAATTTCATGAAAGTGACTCATCCTAAACATAGATTGTACGTATTCCTTGGGTAAGATTGTCACACTGCACAGTGGAGCGGTTGACGTAGCACCGATATTTAGTGCCATGTTTCGCTAGGAACCCATATCCCTTATCCTGTCAGAATGCCACCACTTTGCCTTCAGTGACTTCACCACTAGAGCCTTAGGCCCATGCAGCCAGTTCTAGGCGATGGCATCTGCATTTTGATTTGCCTCAACAAAGGACACAGGAGGACGAGATGGTTAATGCTTTGTTGGATAGATGCTTAGAGGGGGTAGGGGTCCCTACATGACATTTTCCCAGTTGATTACCTCTGGAGGTGATGAGGGTCATCCACACAGCTGGGAAACAGTGCCTTCTAGGTGGTCCTCTTCCTCAGGCTCCCTATAAAGGTTCTGGACCTGGTTCTGGTGGTATTGAGGAATAGGATCCAGTAGCTGCTACACCAGCTGCAGCTGGAATCTAGCCAGACATGCTGCCAGATCATCTGCAGTCTAATATGTGGTGCTCCTGGTCCCAGATGCCATAGGGTTAGTGTCACTTGACTGCTGGGGCTCACTCCTCAGTTTCACGTCTGGAATCAGAGCCCAGGATTGAATCTGCACTTCATTGCAAATGATGCCCAAACTGGGAAGTGAGACGAAGTTCCAGGTGACATTTGTCCTCATCTTCTCTCCATGATGCCTCTCTCGGTCTGGTTCTGCCATTCCTCCTTCTCCCCTGGAGTGGCTAGGGAGATGACATCTTCCGAGTCCAGGTCATCCATGCCTTGCAGGGGATCCATCAGCATAGTACTGCGGAATGTAAACTGCGTTCCTGCATGCCACTGGGAATGCACAGGTAAGATGGCGGTAGACGCTGACAAATTTCAGCGGGTTTGGATGTGTTTTATTTCCCTAGATAGCCCCGCCTCTTTCATTGAGGGACTCGATTCAGACCCAAGCAATCAGTACTGGAGTTGAATGTTTGCACACTATTGTTGCCTAATACCTATCTTCTAATTAACCCCTCTATATGAGGACACAAAGTATAACAACTGGGTTGCGGTTACTTAGTTGCAGTCATTATTGAAACATGAGATCTTTTTAGAAAACATAATGATGAAAATACATAAGTTTATTCAGGACACTATTCACCACCATTTTATGTGGAATGCTGAGCAATGTTAGTGAACCCTGGGCACTGCAGGAATGCCAGGACAACTGAATATGAATTATACATGACTGAATATGAATTATACATGAAATATGAACCCCAATGTGGACAGTGTTGCAAATGTATGTAAAATGCTATGGAATTAATAGCGCCATATAAATGAATACATATTATTAGTAGTAGTATTATGACTATGACATTAAATAGTGATTGTACATTTTTAAGAAGCAATAGCCATACTATGGTGTTTATCAGTTTCAACAGACCTATAATATCATGGATGTAAAGAATATAATAACCATATGCTATTTATATGAATTGCTATCACATAAGTAGAGAACAGATGGTCTCACATGCTGGTGATTCTCTACAATAACAAAGGATTGCTTTCCAAGAAAAAAATAAAAAAAATTAAAAAATTCACAAAAAATTGCCTTAAAAATATAAAGTGCTCTTAAACTGATGTTTGAAGGACATCGTAAGCTTCCTGGACTTCTCAGTTTCTGCCACATCTGGCACTGTTTCCAAAATTCAGACTCTGCAGGTGTCAAAACATCTGCAAACACCAGGAAGCATAAAAAAATTCCCAAAAATTCTACATCTTAATACAAGCTGGTACACCCAATGGCTGGGGACACTCCTAACCATTTGGTGTAGTCCCCAGCCAACGAGTCTTCCGACAAGCATTTTGGCCCCAAAGAAACGGGTACATTTTTAGGGCCATTTTAAATGTCAAACTTTTTCCCAGACTTAGCCACGTTCGCCAACCTTTGGGGAAAGTGTTTGGGTTTCCGATCACTAAACTGAATCAGCCATGTTCTTACAGAATTTGAAAATGGCAGACGTGTTCTGGGAAAATTTGCTCATCACTACTGTCTGGCGTTACCTTAGGACTAAGTAATGAGATCAGTACTGACTGCAGAGTTATTTAAAGATCAGTGATAAAATCCACACAGGAGGGAGGTCTAAATACTAGTATGCTCAAATTTCCTCTAAATTCAGGATTGTCAATGCAACCCTCTTCTTTCACTTTTGACACTCTGATAGCAACACCGCAGAAGAAATGCAGGCTTCCAGTATATGTTGTTTCAGATGCTGCAGATCTCAAATCTTCACAGCAAAGACAATTGCCTTCAGATGAGTGATGAGGCAAACTTTTTGTGAATGGTGAAGTTAACAAACAAAACTACCGCTATTGGTCTGACACTAACCCAGAGACGTATTGGGACGAAGTGTCTCAGGATCCGCGCTGCTGAATGAATGAAACCAGAAACTGGAACACTGGTTTCAACGGGTGTTCTTTATTCCTACGCGCTTCATCCCTGAGAAAGGAGCATGATAACACTCCGAAACACGTAGGAATAAAGAACACCCGTTAAAACCAGTGTTCCAGTTTCTGGTTTCATTCATTCAGCAGCGCGGATCCTGAGACACTTCGTCCCAATACAACTATTGTTCGCCACTTCTATCGTGGATGTGTGGGTCCTGCAGCAGCTGTATCCAGGCACACATACTTGTTGTGTGTAACACAACTTTTCCAGGTGAGCAGCTTTCAATAAGGTTCTTGCCGATATCTGTAAGGAGATAAGACCCTATTTGTCATTGTCTCACGCCCTATAGACTAACCCAGAGTGGATAGATCCATCCAAGACTGTTGGAACACAAAAATTGATGGTATGGTGTGGTATATGGGGTTCAAAGATAGTGGGCCATTCATCATCAATGGAAACCTTAATCCCAGTGGATATCTGAAATTGCTACATGATTCAGTTATCCAGTGGCATTGAGGTTTCCATTAATGAAGAATGGCCCCACTATCTTTGTACCCCAAATACCACACCATACCATCAATTTGTGCGTTTCAACAGTCTTGGAGGGATCTATCCACTGTGGGTTAGTGTCAGACCAATAGTGGTGGTTTTGTTTGTTAACTTTACCATTCACAAAAAGTTTGCCCCATCACTCATCTGAAGGCAATTGTCTATGCTGTGAAGAGACGATATGTGCAGCATCTGAAACAACAGATACTAAAAGAATGTGCTAGCATTTCTTTTGCGGTGTTACTATCAATGTGTCAAGAGTGGGAGAAGAGGGTTGCATTGACAATCCAACACAATGGATAGCACTTTGAACACAATTTATAAGTGGTCATAAACTTGTAAATAACTCATGAAAGAATAAAGTTATGTTAAAACCAAGCACACCATTGTTTTTCTTATGAAATTCTCAATAAGTTTGATCAGTCACATGACCCTCTTCCCATTGAAAAAAATAAAGTTGGATCCAAAATGGTCAACTTCAAAATGGCCGCCATGGTCACCATCTATCTGCAAAAGGTTTCCACCTCCCATATACTAATGTGCCACAAACAGGAGGTTGATATCACCAACCATTGCCATTTCATTTACGTGCATCTATATACTGTATATACTCGCGTATAAGCCGAGTTTTTCAGCCCAAAAATTGGGCTGGAAAGTGCCCCCTCGGCTTTTACGCGAGTCACTCGGTATACTGTGGGGGGGGGGGCTGTGACCGGGGGCTGGAGGAGGCAGGAGGGGGCCGCAGTGACCGCGGGTCACGTGGGGCCGCCTCATTAGTGTAATGAATATGCACGGCATCCCCCCGTCCATCAGCGGCGGGGGGATGCCGTGCATATTGCACTATACTGGCCCCCAGCAGTAACACACAGCCCCCCCTCCTTAGTATGTCCCCCCAGACTGCGGCACCTGTCAAAATAACAAACACTTTATACATCACCTCTCCGGCGCAGCTCCTCCGCTCCTCCGGTCCCGGCTTCTTCCTTCTTGTGCCGGTGTCATGTGACCGGGCGCAGGAGATGACGTGATTTCTCTGCAAAAGAGGCATTTAGATGGAGACATAGAGGTAATGGACGACCTCCGCGTGGTCCTAAACCAGCTCCAAAACCTACTCCAGATCTTCCTCCCAAGAATACTCCTAAGCCAGCTCCAAATAACATCACAGTTACAGAACCATCGAGCGATAGGGATTTTTTAGGACAAAGAGAAAGCGATTCCGAAGAAGAACCAGGCGGGGCGGCCGGAGGGCCCGTGGAGGGCATAGGCCCAATACAACCCAAATGTCCGAAGGGGAAACCTCGAGGACGATATCCACGCTATTAACTAAATCATCTGATAATGATAACAACGAGGGATCGTCACAAGCTACACATACAGGTACTTTAGAGATTATCAATTTGTCTTATCGTATACTCACTCCTGACGAGATATCAGTCCTACAAAGGGGATTAACATTCTCCCCGGAACATAGGCCTGATAAATTTACCATCATAAAAGATGTTTACCTGTTTTGTCGTAAACTTGTACTTTCTGCTATCCATAGAAATCCCACGATATTGGAGAATCCCGCATTTATTGAGCAAAGGACAATGCAAGACATGTTGGACCTATTTGAGGAAGAGTTTTCGGACACAGGTAGGCGTCCTTGCCCCTTGAGGAATAAGTCCTCCACTGCACCCCCTTTATCCTTGTTCCCCTCAGTCCAAACCTTTTTTGATTTAGTAAAAAGGGATATTTCACAATTGCCGGACCTATACGGTTGGGGTGGAAATCTTAGTACCAAGGAAAGAAAAGCACTTTTTGAATTAAAAAATGATTCCACCATTATTATCAAAGAGGCAGACAAGGGGGGGAACGTAGTCTTCTGGCCATGGGAGATGTATGTGGAGGAAGCCAGGAGACAACTGAGTGACAGTAAGTTCTATTCAAAGTTACCCTCGGATCCCACAGCCGTTTTTCAAAGAAAATTTGCGGAGTTATTAGATGCAGGATTGAGATGTGGGGCCATTATTAAAAGAGAGAAGGACTTTTTATGGATTGCAGAACCTGTCATACCTACTCTGTATCTTCTTCCGAAGGTCCACAAAAGCCTGGTTCAACCGCCAGGGAGACCAATCGTGTCCTGCATTGGAAGCATCTGTGAGAAGGCTGGTTCCTATATAGATTATTATCTACAGCCCATGGCACAAGAATTGACCTCATATATCCAAGATTCCACGGATTTCATCAAAAAAACACGGACGCTTCATATTCCTACAGGTAATCTGATTGTTACATGCGATGTGGAATCTCTTTATACTAATATCGCACACAATCATGGAATAGAAGCAGTTACTTATTTCTTGGACAAAAAAACGAACAGCGACCGGCTTCATGATTCTTTCCTCATAGATCTGCTTGGCTTCTTATTGTCACATAGTTATTTCACATTTGATAGTAGTTATTACAGACAGATTTCTGGAGTGGCTATGGGGGCCAAGTGTGCACCAGCCTTTGCAAATTTATTTTTGGGCTGGTGGGAGGAGCGAATTGTTTACAAAATGCCGGCTTATAGATCACATGTCCAAGGATGGTACAGGTATATCGACGACGTTGTGTTTCTGTGGAACGGAGATGAAGAATCATGTAGAACCTTTTTGGATGAATTGAATTCTAATTCGTTAAATATTTTTCTAATTTATGATTCATCTCCTACAGAGGCCACTTTCTTGGACCTAAGGATTACGGTCAGGGATGAACGACTGTATACAAATCTCTATAGGAAACCGACGGCGACGAACAGTCTCTTGCATTATTCCAGTTTCCATCCTAATCACGTGAAGAGAAGCGTACCGATAGGCCAATTTCTAAGAGTCCAGCGGAATTGTGCAGATGATGTTGACTTCAAGAACCAAGCACGAGCTTTAACCGAGAGATTCTCTGCTCGACAATATCCCAAACGGATCATATCCAATGCTTTTAGGAGAGCCAAGTCAAGTACGCAGGAAGTCTTATTACAACATCGTATTAAACCTTTGGACCACAAGCCAAGGATCATCATGGATTATCATAATCAGTGGAACAAGGTTAGTAATATCCTACAAAATCATTGGGATATCTTGTCTATGGATCCTAAGATTGGATTAGATATTGGGATGAGACCAACGATAACAGCAAGACGGGCACCGACCTTGAGGGATACATTGGTACGGAGCCATTTCAGAAGACCCACTCATAATCTGGGACGTGGTTCAAGACTAAAAGGGTCATTTCCGTGCGGTTCTTGCAGCATATGCCCTCTCATGAACCCAACTAGAGATAGTTTTGTGAATCCAGGGGACAATAAGAGACATCGGTTAAAACATTACATCAACTGCAAAACAAAATTTGTTGTTTATGCAATTATATGTCCTTGCAACAAAGTATACGTTGGGATGACTGGGCAGGAATTGCGGAAACGCATACAGAAACACGTATCTACTATCCAGTTGGCTGCGGACCATCTGGATAAAGGGATCACGTTAACTTCTGTGGCTTCTCATTACCTGTCACATCATCAGGGGCGGCCCATGGGCAGTAGAGTATTTGGTTTAGAGAAACTTACAGATAATATTAGGGAAGGTGATAGGAGGAAACCTCTCTTGAGACTTGAGTCGAGGTGGATTTATACCCTAAATTCGATTTCCCCTCAGGGAATCAATGAGGAACTCCTCTTCTCTGGCTTTTTGGGGGTTTAATGATATGTGATATCATCATTGTAATCCTAATCCCATTCTTCCTTTCCCTCTTTTTCCATCTTTAGGTCAACAATCTACACATTTTTTTCTATTTAGATTTCAGATTTGACAGCTATCTCCCCATCCGCACGGATCCGTTGTTGGACTCTACTAGCAAGATTATCTTCATTTTAACAATCCTGGCCCCTTGACTGCGAGACTTACGTTTTTTCGCTCATCGGGACATGCATGCTATCCAGGAAATTGTTTTATTTTGGACTTGGAATTGTATCTAAATGCGTCTTTATACCGTTTTGTCTTTGCTCAATTTTTCCGATTTCTCTATATTTTGATGTATTCATGGCCCTACTTATTTATGACAACCTTGGTTGAGTAACTTTCTTGACATTTGGATTCCACCAGCCTCATTACACAAAAAATATTTTGGATTGCCTTTGTGTGATCCATTAAGTGTAAAACTTTCAATTCTTGGATTAATTATTATACCCATATATTCTTTGATTATTGATCACCTGTTGCCATATACATATATATTTTTATTTTGCTTGGAACATGTGTGCGTTTTTTTTCATAGGCATATACATCTTTTATATGAAACTTCTGTAGTATTTATATATACTTCATTGACAGTGGGTGTTACGTTTTGGTGACACCATCTTGGTAAGTGATTTTTGGATATGAGGTTTTTGGAGGTATTTAGTCTTTGGGGAGGATAACTCTAGATGGTAAATCCATAGTTATGGTACTAAATTAACTACATAACAACAACATAAGGTTGGATTACAATTATAACTTCAAAACAGGCCTGCTGGCGGACCTTCGGGACAATTACTTGTCCAATCGGAACGCCGGGTCAGTCATTGACCCATATGGATAATCTATGGATTTCTTGACAAAGGTGTAACATAATTCGGGGTTTCCTTCAGGGCCGGCGTCAGCACCCGGTGTACTGGGCAAGTGCCGGGGCCCGACGGCTTGGAGGGGGCCCACCGGGCCCCTGAGGGCTAGGGTCACACTTGTGTTGTGACCCTAGCCTGACGCAAGTATTGTCTGCTGCAGCGCAGAGCGTTTAACGCTGTGCGCTGCCAGCAACTGAGCCCATAGAAACCCGCAGTTTACATTGACAACCAGTGGTTGTCAAGGTAAACGTCGGGTTTCTATGGGCTGCCTCCAGCGCATAGCAGCGTTGCAACATACAATACTTGCATCAGGCTAGGGTCACAATGCAAGTGTGACCCTAGCCTCAGGGGCCCCTGAGCACTGCCCCCACAGCCAGAGCCATATCCAGGGGGCAGCTGGGGGGTCATTTTCAGGCTCCTGCAGGCTGCAGCACCGGAGGGTCTCCCTCCTCCCCCCTCCACGGGAGCCGACAGAGCTGCACACTCTGTGCTAGTGTGCTTACAGGACCTGTGATGATGTCAGTGGATGGGGAGGAGTCAGGGGTCTCATGATCGGCTCCTCAGTGTATCCAGGACTGTGCTGGCCATCAATGATGCTCAAATAAGGTGAAGTTTGTGTGTGGTCAGGAGGCATTTACAGTGTGAATGTAGCAGAGGTGAGTGTGTACTAGGTGTATGGCAATTAGGTGAAGGTTATGTGTGGGGTCAGGAGGGATTTACAGTGTGAATGTAGCAGAGGTGAGTGGGTACTAGGTGTATGGCAATTAGGTGAAGGTTATGTGTGGGGTCAGGAGGGATTTACAGTGTGAATGTAGCAGAGGCGAGTGTGTACTAGGTGTATGGAGCAGAGCCGTGTGTGTACGAGGTGTACGGAGCAGAGCCGTGTGTGTACGAGGTGTACGGAGCGGAGCCGAGTGTGTACGAGGTGTACGGAGCGGAGCCTTGTGTGTACGAGGTGTACGGAGAAGAGCCGAGTGTGTACGAGGTGTACGGAGCAGAGCCGTGTGTGTACGAGGTGTACGGAGCGGAGCCGAGTGTGTACGAGGTGTACGGAGCGGAGCCGTGTGTGTACGAGGTGTACGGAGAAGAGCCGAGTGTGTACGAGGTGTACGGAGAAGAGCCGAGTGTGTACGAGGTGTACGTAGCAGAGCCGCGTGTGTACGAGGTGTACGTAGCAGAGCCGTGTGTGTCCGAGGTGTACGTAGCAGAGCCGCGTGTGTACGAGGTGTACGTAGCAGAGCCGCGTGTGTACGAGGTGTACGGAGAAGAGCCGCGTGTGTACGAGGTGTACGGAGAAGAGCCGCGTGTGTACGAGGTGTACGGAGAAGAGCCGAGTGTGTACGAGGTGTACGGAGCTGAGCCGTGTGTGTACGAGGTGTACGGAGCTGAGCCGTGTGTGTACGAGGTGTACGGAGCTGAGCCGTGTGTGTACGAGGTGTACGGAGCTGAGCCGTGTGTGTACGAGGTGTACGGAGCTGAGCCGTGTGTGTACGAGGTGTACGGAGCTGAGCCGTGTGTGTACGAGGTGTACGGAGCAGAGCCGTGTGTGTACGAGGTGTACGGAGCAGAGCCGTGTGTGTACGAGGTGTACGGAGCAGAGCCGTGTGTGTACGAGGTGTACGGAGCAGAGCCGTGTGTGTACGAGGTGTACGGAGCAGAGCCACGTGTGTACGAGGTGTATGGAGCAGAGCCGCGTGTGTATGAGGTGTACGTAGCAGAGCCGCGTGTGTACGAAGTATGTGTACCAGTGGTAGCCCCCCGCGGATTCCGCTCCTATAGTCTCAGCCACCTTTGCCAGCAGCATTCTTCTCCATAGTCTCTTCTGCCGCTGTCTGCATTCTGCAGCTCAGCATGGAGGGGCACGATGTCATCACTGTGCTGATATGTGCAGAGCGACCGGAGGAGACCGGAGCGGCAAGAAGAAAGGTGAGGAGAAAGAGAGATCTGGACGGCCAGACACTCCGCTTGGCTGCGGTGCCACCATATGGCAGTGCGGCTCCATTGAGCTGTCTGCATTATTTGTGTGCTTCAGGATGCTTGTGTATATACAAAGCATCCTCAGACGCACAAAAATGCAACATTTTGCATTTGAAGGGTATTTTTAAAAGGCGCAAGGGAACGCAATCGCATTTTAGCCCGCTCCTAACAACGTGTAATATACTCACTGTCAGGAGCAGCTCTTGCTGGTTTCAGCAGTCACTGTTCCTGTAAGGCTGCCTTCACATAGGCATTTTTTTTTAAAATGTGGCAGTTGCGGTAAAAAAAAACCTGCATCTGCCGCATTTTCCGTCTAGCGGCTGCACTTGCTTCACATTTGCGGCAAGCCCCATGCATTGTCTATGGGGCTTGCGGTAAGTGTGCGGCAATATATAGTGTATATATATATATATATATATATATATATATATATATATATATATATATAGTCCGCGATATGTACTTAAAGGGGGCCCACTGAGACCTTTTCGCCCGGGGCCCACAGAAACCTGGAGCCGGCCCTGGTTTCCTTGATTACAAATACATTATTATCCCTTTGTTGGGGTTTCTGATTTCTCTTAGGTTTTCTTAGTTCACCTATAGGAGTTTTATCTCTCCCCCCCATTGCCATAATTGTATATGGTTAGCTCTCTCCCAGGGTAGCTGGAGGGGATGATCTTCTCCTCGGGTGAATTTACATCTTAACCACCGAGGGGTTGTCTCATCCCCACCACTTCTTGCTCCCGGGGGGTGCCATAATTTGCTCTTACCTCTATATTCTCCATACATTTTTTATGCCTATATATGGCATATTACAAATACTATAGACTGATGCTCTGAACGGACTCCAGCAGGGGACTTGTGATATATGTGCAATTGTATTGCTTGTGGCCAAAAGCATGTTTGTAGACAGTTGTCTTTCATGCTTTTTGTATCAAGCATTAAACCTGTGTTTGGGACTATATATAACCCTTATAGGATCAATGACCATAACATCTGGGGTTTTGTGTAAAATTGTAAAATTGATATATGCTTTATTCCCGTAATTAGTATGTTCTATACTTATCATAATGCGCCGGGTCTTTTTTCATTATTTTCTCTATTAAAATTTAGATGTTTATAAACACATTTGTATTGATTTTGTGACCACACACATGTCCCTTGCAGCTCCCGGAACGTCATTTCCGGTTTCGGCTTGGGAACCATGGTTACAACGCGGCAGGAATAGCCGCCTCGTTAGTGCTGGTATTTAAGGGCGGAACGCCGGATATGTAGCCACGCCTCCCTGACGAAGCCGCTTTCCAGCGGCGATACGCGTGGGATCTGGGTGCCCCTGCCCTCTACTAACATTAACCCTTAGGCGCTGGACCCCCTGACACCACTCCAGGTATTAACCTGTATGCTAAAACATTGCTACAGACTGGGCACGCAGCACCAGGGACAAACAGGCTTGAGACAGATTAGTCTTATCATTATACCAACTTTGGGATATTACTGCTCCTTATTATGAATGTGCCTGTTGTTTTGTCCATTCAGCTGGGTGCTCACCTTGATAGTGCCATATGTGTATGGTGCAGGTTGCCCTGATTAGTTGCCAAGGGGATCACATACAGGTTATTTTGTATCCACAGCTATGCACTTTTTTTGATTGTCTGAATCATATGATAACATTCATTGTCAGTTCCTCTATATGAGTCTACCAAAAATTTTTATGACCATGGCTTTGAGTGTTTTGTACTATGGATAATGTGCATCTTATCTGTGTACTGGAGGAATACTTGATATGTGTATCTATATTTTGTTACATATGCAGGGGTCCCACCTCCTTATGGATTGTGGTCTGTCGATGTTTTTAACTGTTTTCATGGTGGTGTGCTGCTATTTGATTTGTCAATTCTTTCTCTACAAATCATGGTTTCTTGTTGACAAAAGCAGCACCTCCAACCCTTATTGGGACATTTAATCCTTAGTGGTGCACCTTAGTCCTTGCTAATTATTTCCTGCGCGCGGTCACAGCACTAGAAGCCGGCACAAGAAGGAAGAAGCCGAGCCGGGACCGGAGGAGCGGAGGAGCTGCGCCGGAGAGGTGATGTATAAAGTGTTTGTTATTTTGACAGGTGCCGCAGCCTGGGGGAGACATAATAAGGAGGGGGGGGTATTTACTTCTCTTTGTAACGTAAGCTCCACTTCAATATCTGCTTGCTACCACTTGACTGCTTGCTACCACTTGACTACCACTGGGGAGGCAGCCTGTATACACTACTGGGGAGGCTGCCTGTATACACCACTGGGGAGGCTGCCTGTATACACCACTGGGGAGGCTGCCTGTATACTACCACTGGGGAGGCTGGCTGTATACTACCACTGGGGAGGCTGCCTGTATACTACCACTGGGGAGGCTGCCTGTATACACCACTGGGGAGGCTGCCTGTATACACCACTGGGGAGGCTGCCTGTATACACCACTGAGGAGGCTGCGTGTATACACCACTGGGGAGACTGCCTGTATACTACCACTGGGGAGGCTGCCTGTATACTACCACTGGGGAGGCTGCCTGTATACTACCACTGGGGAGGCTGCCTGTATACTACCACTGGGGAGGCTGCCTGTATACACCACTGCAAAAAAATCAAAATAGATGGTTGCGCCACACTGCAAATTTAGGGGTATAAATTCCCGTTACACTGTACGTTTCACTCACCTAAGTTGGTTGTACCCTGTGCACAACTAGATTAGCCGCAAGTAGGTGAGATTTTTTATGCAGGATCCCTGTCTTCATCTATTGCCTGTCTCCCCTTTGCACCCAGGTCTGTGCTCCATCTCTCACACATGCACCGTCCCGTGCACGTGCAGGGGCCAGGTTTCTGTTTTCTTCAGCAAGGTCCTCTCCCAGAGCTCCCCGAAGGGAGAAAGGAACGTAATGCAATAATAAATGTGGTATATAGAAATGAGCGCTAGGGATAACGGAACAAGCCGAACGCTTTTGTAGACATTACCTATAAGTTTATTACGATAAACACAGTACAGGTCCTTCTCCCACAACGCGTTTCGACGCTACATGCGTCTTTCTCAAGTGGATACTGGACCTCTATCAGACTTCCCTTATATCCTATCTCTGTACTAATCATTGTACATGGTACCCCCATGTACAATGATTAGTACAGACATAGGATATAAGGGAAGTCTGATAGAGGTCCAGTATCCACTTGAGAAAGACGCATGTAGCGTCGAAACGCGTTGTGGGAGAAGGACCTGTACTGTGTTTATCGTAATAAACTTATAGGTAATGTCTACAAAAGCGTTCGGCTTGTTCCGTTATCCCTAGCGCTCATTTCTATATACCCCATTTATTATTGCATTATGTATACACTACTAGGGAGGCTGTCTGTATACTACCACTGGGGAGGCTGCCTGTATACTACCACTGGGGAGGCTGCCTGTATACACCACTGGGGAGGCTGCTTTATACTACCACTGGGGAGGCTGCTTTATACTACCACTGGGGAGGCTGCTTTATACTACCACTGGGGAGGCTGCTGTATACCACACTGCTGGGGGCTGTATACCTGTGCTGGGGTCCACCCTCGGCTTATACACGAGTCAAAAGGTTTTCCCAGGTTTTAGGGGCAAAAGTAGGGGGGTCGGCTTATACACGGGTCGGCTTATACACGAGTATATACGGTAATTGGTACCCCCTGTATATTTGGGGATATGGTATGGGATTTAATTTAGTAACTGCTTTTGCAAAAAGTTGGTACAGAACTAAATCCCTATGAAATAACCACCCCAAAAAAATGTTATTTTTAATATTTGCTAAGCAATTTATTTTAACTATTAAAACAATTATATTGACACCATTGTTTTGCTATTCAATGTTAAATTTTCTTAATTTTTTTTGTAGATTTGTAATATGTAAACATTTTAAAAAAAGGATGTGGAAAAAAACAATTATATTGTAAATATCTAATGCATGCCCAAAAATAGATAACTGGTGTCTGATCATAATGAAATTTGGATCATAATAAAAATACAACATGAAATGTTTACTTCACAACAACCACATTTTAAAGCAAAGATATATTTATACCACAGTAAAACAGGCATAGTAGCATTAAAGTGGGAGATATATTTTTACAGATATAAAAAGAACATTAAGATATTTATGCATATTAATGTGGAGCCCACTGGGACGGGGTACTCGGTACCAGACCGGGATACTGTTGGGTATATCATGGCGGTCTTGGTCCGGATCGTGTCCCGGGTTCCGCAAGTAATGGAGGGATATTTACAGGGGTTTTGAAGTTTTCCAAGTCTTTATTGGTGATGGTATTCAGTAGAGTACTGTCCACGAAGTCTGTACCGGGGCCGGGTTGCTCCCACCCTGTCTGGGTCCTCAGTTTCCCACTGCTGCACTGTGTGTGTGGCCCTGCAGCCGCTTTAGCTAGGCTGCTGGCCCTGTTTCTCCTCACAGGTACCCCCTTTTGCTAGGCAACTTGAGTATTTCTGTGTGCTTCTGACCCCGCCATGTTGCTTCGCTGAGGTACAGTGTAAATCTATAACTTCAACTATCCCTGTGTTTTCTGTGCTGCGTGTTTCAGTCACAGATTCGGATCCGGTATCTGGTCTCTGCGCTCCTCTGGGGTGAGTTATGAGGTAACTAAGCCTCCCAGATGTGTTCCTCTGCTTTTTGTACTCCTCTATTCAGACACTGACTTCAGGCCTGAAAGTAGTCAGTGGTCCCTGTCAGGAGCTCAGCACTGCTCCCATTTACAGGTCCTCCTCCTAGTGCTCACTGCACTAAACTGAACTGTCAACTGTCAACTATCAAATAACTACTTCCTCCTCAGACCAGAATATATAAGGGAGCTGCTTTAGCTCCCACTTCTGGCCTAGAGGTGCTAGTGCAGTGTCAGGTGTTGTGTGGGGAATTAACCCTTGGTTGTTACTGTGGCACATTAACCCCTGGGATGCCACATTAAGATATAAAATTGTCTTCAAATTTCTTTCTGTAAAATTTCCTGAGATTCTAAGTGTTTTTGAAAAAAATACTTATTCATGTGCACTTGCAATCCCATGGAAATTGCTTTATGATCTCACAGTTGTTCAGCAGATAAAAATAAAATACTTACCGTATATACTCGCGTATAAGCCGAGTTTTTCAGCCCAAAAATTGGGCTGAAAAGTACCCCCCTCGGCTTATACGCGAGTCAGTGCGGGGGCTGCTGTATACAGCGGTATACAGCAGTCCCCGCATCCCCAGTAATGCAGGGCCCCCCCAGCCTGACTCCGGTCACCTGTAAAGCAAATTATACTTATCATTGTCCCGCTGCCGTCCGCGCCCGCATCTGCCGACATCGCGATCCTCCATCTTCATGCGTCTTCTTCCTGTTTCCTGTGTTCGGCGCAGCCAATGACGTCATTGGCTGCGCCGAACACAGGAAACAGGAAAAAGACGCATGAAGATGGAGGATCGCGATGTCGGCAGATGCGGGCGCGGACGGCAGCGGGACAATGATAAGTATAATTTGCTTTACAGGTGACCGGAGTCAGGCTGGGGGGGCCCTGCATTACTGGGGCTGCCGGTATACTACCACTGGGGCTGCTGTATATAGGGGCTGCTGTATACACCACTGGGGCTGCAATACCACTGGGGCTCTGCTGTATATAGGGGCTGCAATACCACTGGGGCTGCAATACCACTGGGGCTGCTGTATATAGGGGCTGCTGTATACACCACTGGGGCTGCAATACCACTGGGGCTGCTGTATATAGGGGCTGCAATACCACTGGGGCTGCAATACCACTGGGACTGCTGTATATAGGGGCTGTAATACCACTGGGGCTGCTGTATATAGGGGCTGCAATACCACTGGGGCTGCAATACCACTGGGGCTGCTGTATATAGGGGCTGCTGTATACACCACTGGGGCTGCAATACCACTGGGGCTGCTGTATATAGGGGCTGCAATACCACTGGGGCTGCTCTATATACCACTGGGGCCTGCTGTATATCATACTGCTGGGGCCTGTATACCACTGCTGGGGGCTGTATACCTGTGCTGGGGTCCACCCCCGGCTTATACGCGAGTCAATAGATTTTCCCAGGTTTTGGGGGAAAAAGTAGGGGGGTCGGCTTATACACGGGTCGGCTTATACACGAGTATATACGGTACTCCTTTTATAGCATTACCAGATTTAACTTATTTTGTAAGAGTCTGTTGGCCATTGGTAAGAATTTAACCACATCACTCTAAATAACAAATGTAAAAATTATAAAAATCTCTACCATTGGTCCAGTTACTACATTGTAAAGTATTCACTGATCTCAAGGAGACCAGTCCAAGAAAACACTGCGGGCAGCTGGCTAAAGCGCTCAACACAGTGAATTCCTAGGCGCATTGCCTCCTGGGAATTATGAATATGCAAATCGAGTCTGTGGAGCCTCGGTAAGGAGTCTCAAACACAGGACTAGCCAGATATCCCTCCAGAGAAGGACCCAGCCAAGGGGTGGCTCCTTGCGGAGAACACCTGACCACCATATTAAGTGGCCATTTCAGTCAATATCTAGCTCTTTTGCAAGATTAGAGCTATGACAAGGGAATACCAAGGCCAGGTATCCATCCACACACAGCTGTTTTGGGGTGTTGCCCCTCATCAGTGTGGAGTAGGATTCTGGCTAGGTGGGAGCAATGCCTAGTAGACCAACATCACAAAGTATTCACTGATCTCAGGGAGACCAGTCCAAGAAAACACTGCAGGCAGCTGGCTAAAGCGCTCAACACAGTGAATTCCTAGGTGCATTGCCCCCTGGGAATTATGAATATGCCAATCGAGTCGGTGGAGCCTCGGTTAGGAGTCTCAAACACAGGACTAGCCAGATATCCCTCCAGGGAAGGACCCAGTCAAGGGGTGGCTCCTTGCCGAGAACACCATAACCACCATATTAAGTGGCCCTTTCAGGGATATCTGGATAGTCCTGTGTTTGAGACTCCTAAAAGAGGCTCCACAGACTCGATTTGCAGTTACTACATTGGGAATGATGTATCAAGTCCAGCAATTTCCTTGGTGGTCTTGATGCGGTGTGTGTTGTAGCAGACGCGCCTGATTCATTAAGAGGTGCATGCCTGAAGTGACTGTATTATTATACAGTTGAGGGTTGGCTATCTGCGCTTTCCTCAATTTCTCTCTAACTTCAGACCAGAAATACTTTAATTTAGCCACAGAGTTTTCAACCTCTGGAGTATCTATCATGATGATTGAAAAGCAACCAAAATGAGGATGCATCGAAGAGGAAAATGGAGAAGTTTTAATGATTTCTTGATATTAATAGCATATTCAACTAACGAGAGATGTTCCACCCAAACTAATGATCAGATATATAACACTAAAAATATTGCTCGAGCGTTTGATTAGTGTGTTTTGTCTGACCATTGACCTCTGGGTGGTTGAAAGAAGAAAAAGACACCCAATATTGATCTTTTTCAGAATAGCCTTCAAAATTTGTAAACGGTCTGGGTCCCTTCCTCAGTATCTATGAGTGCACAATGTGATTAATGCATAACTTACATAATGTTTGAGAGTTGCGCAAACCAGACAGAGGAACAGAATGACACTGTTTACTGAACCTATCAACCACCAACCAGGTAACAGTCTTCCCCTCAGAGGCTGAGAGGTCAGAAATAAAGTATATGAACAGATAAGTTCACGGACTCTTAGGGTAGGTAGGGGCTGGAGAAAACTATTGGGATGGGTTTGGGCATCAGGTTTCAGAAGTGAGCATGTATTGCCTACAGTCTTATAGCATGGTTGGCTACCAGAAGTTCTTGTTTACCATTCAGATTGTTTTGTTAATACCTGGGCGAGCTGTAAGCACAGAGTCATGAGACCCCTGAAGAACATGGTGAAATTATCGAAAATGGGGTGAAACTGGAGAAATTGGGAGAGAAACAAATAGTTTTTGTGTAGGAGTAGTGTCAGGGGCTAGCTCTCAGCATCTATGTATCTCTTCTAGAAGACCTAAAGAAACAGACAACACACCTATATTTTCAGCTAGAACAGGAACTGGAACTAGAAGAATCAGATCCAAGGAAAAGTAGAAGACTCAGCGATGAGGAACCGTAGCACTTCAGAGATTGTTTTTCCATAAAATATCCATTCATTGAAAAATTATAAAAATGTGTCAAAGACACACTTTACAGGACATCATATCAGTCCTATGGACATTAAGAGCAACACATTTCAGCCTATAATGAAGCCTCTATTATGATCTCCTGACAAGGATAGAAATTTTGTGAGAGTGCGCTATTTTGTATTCTTTAGTACAAGGTCTGAATTTCACATCAAAATCAAATCATGAAAAGTCTTTTGTCTGATTCTAAATAAGTCAGATTTCAGTCAGATAAGTCCATGATTTTGTGTTCAGCACATTCAAGGAAGTGGAGCCATTCCTCAAAGGCCTACTTAAACGGGTTGTGCTACGAGCAAATTGTACATTACAATTAACAGATCTCAGAATAAAAATAAGTTTCACAATTGAATGTGTTAAAAAAACATTCTATCCTGAGATATTCTAAGAAACATGCCCCTGTGCAATGGATGTGTCCGATAATGCAGGAACTGGTCAGATATACCACAGCTCCTGAGCAGGGGAGGAAGAAAAAAGTATACAGACATTACAGCTGATTCTTACTTTGATGTAAAAGAAGTTTTTAATCAGACAATTAAATATTTTTCAGTACAGAGAGAATCAGCTGTGATCACTGGCCGTAATGTCTGTATACTCTCTTTACTTTCTCCTCTGCTCAGGAGCTGTGGTATATCCGATCTGTTCCTGTATGGTCGAACACACACATTACACAGGGGCACATTTATAAGAATATCTCAGGACAGGATATTTTCTTAACACATCCAATTGTGGAACTTATTTTTATTCTAAGATCTATTAATTAAAATGTACAATTGTACATTGCACAACCCCTTTAATTTCCAACAATTCATGATTAATAATGTCAAAATGTCACAGGAGAAGGTCTTAGAAATGTGACATTTCTACAGGTGCGTACTGTGAACATTTGCCCATTATTATTACCAATAAATTTCTGTTAAGCCTAATTCAAACTACCGTATATACTCGTGTATAAGCCAAGTTTTTCAGCACAAAAATTGTGCTGAAAAGTGCCCCCCTCGGCTTATACACGAGTCAGTGACGGCTGAGTGTGTGGGCCGGTGTCCGGGGGATGGAGGAGGTGGGGGAGGCTGTACAGTGAGCGGGCAGTCACGTGCCCCCGCTCATTAGTGCAATGCAATATGCACTGCATCCCCCTGTCCATCAGCGGCAGGGGGAGCAGTGCATATTACATTGCACTGTCAGCGCTCCTCCGCCCCCCCTGTGGGTATACAGCAGTGCCCCCCCCTGTGGTATATACAGCCCCCAGCCGTTGCTGCCGCACACCTGTAAAAAGAAGAGCTTTCATACTTATCCTCCTGCTGTCACCGCGCGCGCATCCTCCGCTCTCCTTCTTGCTTGCACCCGGCTTCCATCCACGTGACCGCGCGCAAGTAATGACGTCATTATTTGTGCGCGGTCATATGGATGGACGCCGGGTGCAAGCAAGAAGGAGAGCGGAGGATGCGTGCGTGGTGACAGCAGGAGGATAAGTATGAAAGCTCTTTTTTTTACAGGTGTGCGGCAGCAACGGGGGGGGGGGCTGTGTATACCCATAGGGGGGGGGGCTGCTGTATTTTAACCCAGGGGGTGCCGCTGTTTACTACCACAGGGGAGGGGCTGCTGTATATACCTCTGTGGCTGCTGTATACTACCACAGGGGGAGGCTGCTGTATACTACCACAGGGGAGACTGCTGTATACTACCACAGGGGGAGACTGCTGTATACTACCACAGGGGGAGACTGCTGTATACTACCACAGGGGGAGACTGCTGTATACTACCACAGGGGGAGACTGCTGTATACTACCACAGGGGGAAACTGCTGTATACTACCACAGGGGGAGACTGCTGTATACTACCACTGGGGAGGCTGCTGTATACTACCACTAGGGCTGCTGTATATACCTCTGTGGTTGCTGTATACTACCACAGGGGGAGGCTGCTGTATACTACCACAGTGGGAGACTGCTGTATACTACCACTGGGGAGGCTGCTGTATACTACCACTGGGGCTGCTGTATATACCTCTGTGGCTGCTGTATACTACCACAGGGGGAGGCTGCTGTATACTACCACAGGGGGAAACTGCTGTATACTACCTCTGGGGCTGCTGTATATACCTCTGTGGCTGCTGTATACTACCACAGGGGGAGACTGCTGTATACTACCACTGGGGAGGCTGCTGTATACTACCACAGGGGGAGGCTGCTGTATACTACCACAGGGGAAGGCTGCTGTATACTACCACAGGGGGAGGCTGCTGTATACTACCACAGGGGGAGACTGCTGTATACTACCACAGGGGGAGACTGCTGTATACTACCACTGGGGAGGCTGCTGTATACTACCACAGGGGGAGGCTGCTGTATACTACAACAGGGGGAGACTGCTGTATACTACCACAGGGAGAGACTGCTGTATACTACCACATGGGGAGATTGCTGTATACTACCACATGGGGAGACTGCTGTATACTACCACAGGGGGAGACTGCTGTATACTACCACTGGGGAGGCTGCTGTATACTACCACTGGGGCTGCGGTATATACCTCTTTGGCTGCTGTATACTACCACTGGGGAGGCTGCTGTATACCACTGGGGGGGACTGTATACCTGTGCTGGGGTCCACCCTCGGCTTATACATGAGTCAATATGTTTTCCCAGGTTTTGGGGGCAAAAGTAGAGGGGTCGGCTTATACACGGGTCGGCTTATACACGAGTATATACGGTAAATAGAATGAAATGTGTCCTTACCCCGTAAGTACTTAGCTTATGAGTCAATGACATGTTTGTGACTATATTTGATGGCCTTGCACTGCTGTGATAACTGCTTCATTTCAGCTTATCTTATACACGTGGCATCTAGCCAAACTGCTCAAAACTTTCTGGGTCATCTTACAAGCAGGATATGATTTCAATCCATACATCATAGGAGCATCTTTCTGACAAGTAGACACGGCATGATTAAGCAAAGTTCACATTTTTCATTGCACACATCAACAATGTTGTAGATAAAACATGCGGATGAACTGCTTTTACATTATTAGAGATGACACTTGCTGCATTTCAGAACAGACTTTACAAATTCTTGAATCTGTCAGATCGTCATATGCTAATTGCTGATTCTGTGCTTGTAGAGATGCTGTGCACCAACCCAGAACCACAATGTTATTTGAATGGAACTGAAAGCAAAGTACTTTTTTTGCATTGACCATATAAAACGTGGAGTGTGCTTTATATGGCATCTGAAATAAATTAGATAAAACAAAAAATGCAGATTAATGTGATGTTATAAATGTGATGGAATATATACAGTGCCTTGCAAAAGTATTCACCCCCTTGGCATTTTGTTTTGCTACTTCACAACTTGGAATTTCAGTTCTGTTGGAAGCTTTCCTTCAGTTCATATAAAGAGAAGGCCTTGAACTGCTAACATTTTTTTTTTCTTTTTATTGTGAAACAAGCAACAAATAGGAAAAAATAACTGAAAACTTCACTGTGCATAACTATTCACACCTCTAAAGTTAGAATTTTATAGAGCCTCCTTTTGTGACAATTATAGCTGCAAGTCGCTTTGGATAAGTGTCTATGAGCTTTCCACATTTTGCCACTATGATTCTTGCCTATTCCACAGGGCAAAACTACTCCAATTCTTTCAAGTTAGATGGTAAACAGTAGAGGTGAGCGGTGTTCGATTCGAATTGTTCGCCAATCTCAAATTCAAGCTGTTTTTGGCAGTGTTCGAGTCATTCGCCGAATTAGAACAATTTGCTTGAAATTCGTCAGTTCTAGTATATGTTCTGTGGGATAGCGTTCACGGTCCGGGTCGGGTTCACTCACTTGGCAGCGATATTTAAACACAGCGACAGTCTCTCCATTTAATTAAAAGTCATATTGGTTTATTATGTCAGCATAAACCACCTTCCAGCACATAAACAGGAGCCTTACTTCGGCTTACAGGTACATACCGCCTGGTATACAGTCTATTGTTACCTCACACTCAGGGCTTGTCTGCCATCCGAGACCTGTGACCAGGAAGTGGCTACCTGATAGCAGCCCAGCGGCTTGCAGGCTCTCTCCATGTATCAGTCTGTCTCATGTTAGAACTCAGACTTCATTCAAACATCCTGAGACACACCCACATCTCCAGCAACTTGCAAGCTTAACTCTTGCCATGCTGTTAAGCAGAATGTGGCTTCTATGGCAGGACATTCATAAAACAGGCAGCTGACTTCTGCCTGTGCAAAACACACCGGCCATGCACAATGCAGCCACTCACTACATCACAGTCCAATAACACTTCGATCACCAAAAACCTAAACCTAGCCTTAATACTGCAAATGAATGTTAATATCGAGTTTGTGTGTATAGTGTGCAAGGGGGTTGTATCAGAGCTGCAGCAATAAGGTCGCGCTATTTTTTTTTTCTCCTAAAGCATGTACAGTGGGGCGGTTCAGGCTGCTAGCCAATCACAGTCCCCCACTGCAAAGTGCATTTTTTCACACAACCAAGGTCATCATTGGCTGTGTCTGTCACATGTCCTAGCCCTATAAGACTTGGCCATGTTAACGATCGCCACCATTTTGCTGATAGCTGCTGCAGGGTGTTAGACGGCACCATTGCCGATGTGTGCATGCGCTAAACAGTGCAAACTCTAAATTTTGTTCTCTCAGTCAGTTAGTGAGCGCATACAAAGTTAGATAGATAGGTTTAGGGAGTAGGGACTGGAGGGAGGGTGCGAATCTTAGTAATATCTGCCCTTTTTAGGGCTGCTCCTTAGGAGTAGCGATTAGGGATAGGGACTAGGGACTAGTAATTTATCAGCCCTTTTCAGGGCTACTTCATAGAAGCAGGGACTAGTTTTAATTGCAGCCCTTTTGAGGCTTAAGGCCACTTCACACACACAGATATCTGAGTCAAATATCTGAACAGATCTCTGGTTGCAGTGAAATCATGGATACATTGCTCCATTTTGTGGCTGTGTACAACATGGAGCAATGTATCCATGATTTCACTGCAACCAGAGATCTCTTCAGATATTGGACTCAGATATCTGTGTGTGTGAAGTGGCCTTCAGGTTAGAGCAGTCTCTATTAGTTTTTGCCAGGCAGGTGTGTGTCAAGTGTGTCAAGTGTGTGCCAGTGCTGTGCAAGTCTTTCTCACAGCATCTGTCCACAGTAATATAGCTTTTCGAATCCATTAGGGCAGGTAGTGTAGCACTGCTGTGAAGAAAGCTACACCACCTGTCTTAGGCTGGGGTTACACATGAGCCCTTGGTCCGTTTTTGGCTTCATTTTTGTTAATTTTTTTTTCTAAGTCCAAAAACTGACAGAAAAACTGATTGGATGTAATAAACACCCTGTCCGTTTTTTTCTGCACTTAAAAACATTGCTATGTCCGTTTTTGAGCCAAAAACGTTGCTAGCAATGTTTTTGGGGTCCGTTTTTCAAAAAAAAAAAAAAAATTTTTTTTTTTTTTTTTTTTTAACATGGGCCCTATGGAAAAACGGATCCGTTTTTTGAGGTGCCTTTAAAAAACGGATCCGTTTTTTTGAGAATTTTGGTCAAAAAATGACTAAGTCCAAAAACGTTCAGGGGTGTAGGAGACTCAAAAAGCACCCAAAAAAAAAACGGATTGGTGATGAAAATCACTTCCAAAAACGGACTTCTATGTGGAACCCCAGCCTTAATTAGACATTTTTTTTGCTGCAGCAAGTCCAGGCACTTTGTTCGGGCTAGTAGCAGACTATCAGTGTCCCACAGTGAGGTAGCCCACTTGTGAGAGAAGCTACACCGCCTGTGTTGTTCCTTCTACTAATTTTTTACTGCACCTAGTAAACCTGTCAGGCTGGGGTCACACATAAGCCCTCAGTCCGTTTTTGGCTTCAGTTTTGTCATTTTTTTTTTCTAAGTCCAAAAACTGACAGAAAAAACGCATTGGGTGTAATAAACACCCTGTGCGTTTTTCTCTGGAGCTCAAAACATTGCCCTGTCCGTTTTTGAGCCAAAAACGCAGTAAACAGCGTTTTTGGCATCAGTTAAAAAACGCATGCGTTAACGCATGTGTTTTTTAACATGGGGCCCTATGGGAAACGCATGCGTTAACGCAGAGCACATATAGGCATCTGCGTTAACGCATGCGTTAACGCATATGCGTTTTTCATGAAAAAATGACTAAGTCCCAAAAACGTTCAGAAGTGCAGGAGGCTCAAAAAGCACCCCAAAAACGGACTGGTGATGAAAAGGACTTCCAAAAACGGATTTCTATGTGTAACCCCAGCCTCAGTTGTTGCCTAAAAGCAGTGTCCACAAAAAACATTACTGTAGGCCACGTGTAATACAACCAAGTACACCTTGAGTGTAGTTCATTCTACTAATATTTAACTGCACCTAGCAAACCTGTCAGTTTTTGCCTAAACTGATAAAAATTGGATACTTGATTGAAAATTGCTGTACACCAGGAAACAGCAGTTTTTGCCTAAAAGCAGTGTCCACAAAAACATTATTGTAGGCCACGTGTACTACAACCAAGTGCACCTTGAATGTAGTTCATTCTACTAATTTTTAACTGCACCTAGCAAACCTGTCAGTTTTTGCTTAAAAGCAGTGTCCACAAAAAAGATTACTGTAGGCCACGTGTAATACAACCAAGTACACTTTGAGTGTGGTTCATTCTACTAATTTTTAACTGCACCTAGCAAACCTGTAAGTTTTTGCCTAAAAGCAGTGTCCACAAAAAACTGTAGTGTAGGCGGCTTGTAATACAACCAAGTACACCTTGAGTGTAATTCATTCTACTAATTTTTAACTGCACCTAGCAAACGTAATTTTTTGTGCCTAGTACCACTGTCTTGCCACTCAGCTCTGCTCAATTTCCATCAGAATATTTTTTACCAACAACTGCAGAGTTGCCAATTTGTTCACATACAAAATGAGTGGCAAAAGACCTGCTGCTGGTGGAAAGGGGAATAGGCGTGGTGCAAGGGGAAAAACGTTTGTGGGGTACGTGGGAAAGCAAGAGTAACATCTGAAAAAAGATCATCTTCCAGCCAAAGTAAGATGTCTACTTCTTTCCGTGGAGATTCTGATATGATCCCTTTCGTACGGACACGACTCAGATGACGATCGATACAATCTCGATGAGGCACAAAAAGAGCAGGCGCTTGAATGGATAGCAAGCGCTTCAGCAAGTGGGTTCTCCTCCACCTCAACTTCAACATCACAAATACAATAGTCCTCAGAGGTTTCACCCCAATCCCACTTGCTTCCGCACAGCTCCCAAGTCTCCAGCCACCCATCTGAGTATGGGGTAAGGGCCACGTCACACACACAGATATCTGTGCAGATATTGTTCGCTGATCTCTGGTTGAAGTGAAATCATGGACATATTGTTCCATTTTGTGGCCGTGTACAAATGAACAATGTGTCCATAATTTCACTTCAACCAGAGATCTGCGAACAATATCTGCACAGATATCTGTGTGTGTGATGTGACCCTAAGGCGGCCGTCACACGGTTCAATATCGCTAGCGATATTGTTAGCGATCACGTGCACGCGCGATCGCTAACAATATCGCTCACATCGTTGGTGAGCTGTCACACAGGCAGACTCACCAGCGATGTGGACCAGCGAGATCGATGGTAACTATGGTACACATCGGGTTACTAGGCGCCGCGCGGCGCTTAGTAACCCGACGTTTACCATAGATACCATCTCCCAGAATAGGCTCTGCCGCTGGGAGATCGTTCATCGTGGTGTCACAATGCAGATTGATCAAGCGTTTATCGCTTGATATGAGCTCCGGCTCACCAATCTGCGATCTCACGATCAAGCGATTTTACATTGTAAAATCGCTTGATTACACGCAGCAATGCACAAACGATATCGCTTAAGCGATCAAAAAGCAGATCGCTTAAGCGATATTGTGCATTAAATTGATGCGAGTGACGGCCGCCTAAGACAGATGATTGACTATGCATCGCTCTTCACTCATACTATAGCCTGGGAATCAGAGGTCTGCTCCAAATCTTTTGTGAGTCAAGATGAGGAAATTATCTGCACTGATGCCCAGAAGCTTTTGGAGTCGGATCAAGGTCCAGATAAAGAAGGTTCTGAGCAAGCAGAATCTAGACCCTCATTCATAAACTGTGAACTGCACCTTGGAGATCTTGTGAGCCCTTCCGCATACGACTCCTCCTGTACTTCCTCCCCCTCCTCTAGTGTCACCACCTGACTCCGAATACTGTTTAAAGTGTGTTCCAGCATGTAAATGACCGGAATAGTCATGCTGATAATGGCATCATCATCACTAAACTTCTTCGTCGACATTTCATTACTGTACAGAATGGTGCATAGGTTATTCATTTCAGACCACTCCAGCTGTGTGATTTGCCCCACCTCTGGATCTCGTAGGCCCAGGTTATACATCATGACGTATTGCACCAAGGCACGTCGGTGCTGCCACAGTTGCTGCAACATGTGCAGAATTGAATTCCATCATGTCAGCTCATCGCATTTCAGCAGTGAACTGGCAGGTCGAACGACTTCTGTAGAGATGCAAGGCGTTGAGCTGCGGGATGCGAACGGCGGAAGTGAGCACACAGCGACCGTGCCCTCTGCAGAAGACCATCTAGACCCAGATAGTGTGCAAAAATTGGCTGGACAACCAGGATTAAGACGTGAGCCATGCAAGGCACGTGTGTCATATTGCCCCGGTGGAAGGCTGCACCCAGCTTTGCAGCATTGCAGCATTGTTGCACTTCCTGGCTGCAGGTTCAGTGGAGACAAGCATTGATGAAACTCGGTCTCCACAGCTGACCACAAATCCTCAGCTGTGTGACTCACATTTCCCAGACATTTCAAGGTAAAGACCGCCTGATGCCGTTGAGCCCTGCTGTCATCATAGTAAGGAGGTGTGCAGGATTCCTTCTGCGCAGTTACAACGCAGGTGTCATTATCAGACAGGCTTTGGGTGCAGGTGGAGGACTAAGACGAGGTTGAGGAGGCAGAAGCAGTGGAGGAACTTGTACATACAGAGGATTGACGCACAACTCGTGGGGATGGCAAGACTTGGACAGCAGCCCCTTCTCCTGCTGTCTTCATAGTTACCCAGTGCACAGTCACTGCTATGTAACGCTTCTGTCCATGCTTACTGGTCCAAGTGTCTGTGGTGAAATGCACCCTATCACACAAAGTTTCTCAAGGAAGCGGTGATGTTGTGTGCGACATGCCGGTGTAACGCAGGCACAGCTTTCTTGAGAAGTAGTGGCGACTGGGCATCTGGTACTGGGGCACTGCAACAGACGCAAGGTCTCAAAAATCCTCTCTGTACAACAGGTGGAGACAGAGCATTTCTGTAGCCAACAGCTTGCAGATGGTGAAATTCAACCTCTTAGCTTTGTCATGGCTAGGAGGAAATGGTCTTTTACTTCTCCACGTCTGAAGGACTGAGGGCTGGCTGCTGTGCTGAGACACGGTTGAGCAGGGTGTCCCCGGCAAACTGTTGGTCTGTGAGGAAGGGGCAGGCGGACATATTATGTTGCCTTCATCCAAAGGTGGTGCTCTCGATGTCAGACAGCGCTCAACACCAGCAGGTGTTTCCACTTCCAAAAGATCTGATGACCTGCCAATCACACTGGCTGTTGCGGGTAAAGAGGTGGAAGGTCTGCGTCCAAAAGCATGTGTGACTGCTGTCCCCACAGTCACAGAGGATGAAGAGGCCGCAGATGCACTTGATGGGCCAGTCGGTGGGTGGCCCGGCCTGCTAGGCCGCATTGTAGCACAGTGAGCTTCCCACTGCGACTTTTGCTTGATATCGATGTGACAGTTCATGCATGAACAACTCAAACTATTGATTTTTTGGCCTCTACTTCGATTTTGGTGACAAATGTTAAAGATAACATGGGGAGACTAAAGGGTTGTGGACTTTGGAATGTGCTGCATGAAAGTCACCTCACCAACCATTTTAAGCTTGCAACTGTGGGGCAATTGATGTCACTGAAGTGGTGTCTGGGCCCAAATTTTTGGAAAAAATGGAGACTCTTGTTGTAATCCCCTAAATGTGACACAATGCTCAGCGTGTGCACGAGGCCTTACACATGCTGAGGTAAAAAAATATCAAATACTCATCGCCTGCACGAGGCCTTCCAGATACTGCGGTAAAAACCGCACCAAATACTTTTCGCCTGCCCAAGGCCTTACAGATACTGAAGTAAAACTCATCAAATCCTCATCTTCTGTACGTTGCCTTACAAATACTGAAGTAAAACGCACCAAATAATCGTCATCTGAACATGGCCTTACAGATACTGAAGTAAAACGAACCAAATAATCGTCATCTGAACATGGCCTTACAGATATTGAAGTAAAACGCACCAAATAATCATCATCTGCACATGGCCTTACACATACTAAAGTGAAACGCACCAAATAATCATCAACTGAACATGGCCTTAGGCTGGCTTCACACTGCAGTTTTGGGTGCCAAAACCGGGAGAGGAAGCAGGAGAGGAACTTGCAGAGAAAAACTATAATTGAAAGATTGACACCTGTTCTGAGTTTTGGAGACACTCCTGGTTTTGGCACCCAAACACTGATGGACACTGATCAGTGAAAAACTGCAGTGTGAAGCCAGCCTTACACATACTGAAGTTAAATTCACCAAATAGTCATCGTGTGCATGATGTCTTATAACTACTGGAGTAAAAACTGATTTTGGAAGGGCGTGACATGCCTATATCTGTGTCTCATCCCCCTTTTACTCGTCTATCTCTTTTCTTTTCACATTTTTATATGTACTTTTCACTTTTCCATACAGTTAGGGCCAGAAATATTTGGACAGTGACACAATTTTCGCGAGTTGGGCTCTGCATGCCACCACATTGGATTTGAAATGAAACCTCTACAACAGAATTCAAGTGCAGATTGTAACGTTTAATTTGAAGGGTTGAACAAAAATATCTGATAGAAAATGTAGGAATTGTACACATTTCTTTACAAACACTCCACATTTTAGGAGGTCAAAAGTAATTGGACAAATAAACATAACCCAAACAAAATATTTTTATTTTCAATATTTTGTTGCGAATCCTTTGGAGGCAATCACTGCCTTAAGTCTGGAACCCATGGACATCACCAAACGCTGGGTTTCCTCCTTCTTAATGCTTTGCCAGGCCTTTACAGCCGCAGCCTTCAGGTCTTGCTTGTTTGTGGGTCTTTCCGTCTTAAGTCTGGATTTCAGCAAGTGAAATGCATGCTCAATTGGGTTAAGATCTGGTGATTGACTTGGCCATTGCAGAATGTTCCACTTTTTTGCACTCATGAACTCCTGGGTAGCTTTGGCTGTATGCTTGGGGTCATTGTCCATCTGTACTATGAAGCACCGTCCAATCAACTTTGCAGCATTTGGCTGAATCTGGGCTGAAAGTATATCCCGGTACACTTCAGAATTCATCCGGCTACTCTTGTCTGCTGTTATGTCATCAATAAACACAAGTGACCCAGTGCCATTGAAAGCCATGCATGCCCATGCCATCACGTTGCCTCCACCATGTTTTACAGAGGATGTGGTGTGCCTTGGATCATGTGCCGTTCCCTTTCTTCTCCAAACTTTTTTCTTCCCATCATTCTGGTACAGGTTGATCTTTGTCTCATTTGTCTATAGAATACTTTCCCAGAACTGAGCTGGCTTCTTGAGGTGTTTTTCTGCAAATTTAACTCTGGCCTGTCTATTTTTGGAATTGATGAATGGTTTGCATCTAGATGTGAACCCTTTGTATTTACTGTCATGAAGTCTTCTCTTTACTGTTGACTTAGAGACAGATACACCTATTTCACTGAGAGTGTTCTGGACTTCAGTTGATGTTGTGAACGGGTTCTTCTTCACCAAATAAAGTATGCGGCGATCATCCACCACTGTTGTCATCCGTGGACGCCCAGGCCTTTTACAGTTCCCAAGCTCACCAGTCAATTCCTTTTTTCTCAGAATGTACCCAACTGTTGATTTTGCTACTCCAAGCATGTCTGCTATCTGTCTGATGGATTTTTTCTTTTTTTTCAGCCTCAGGATGTTCTGCTTCACCTCAATTGAGAGTTCCTTTGACCGCATGTTATCTGGTCACAGCAACAGCTTTCAAATGCAAAACCACACACCTGGAATCCACCCCTGACCTTTTAACTACTTCATTGATTACAGGTTAACGAGGGAGACGCCTTCAGAGTTAATTGCAGCCCTTAGAGTCCACTGTCCAATTACTTTTGGTCCCTTGAAAAAGAGGAGGCTATGCATTACAGAGCTATGATTCCTAAACCCTTTCTCCGATTTGGATGTGGAAACTCTCATATTGCAGCTGGGAGTGTGCACTTTCAGCCCATATTATATATATGATTGTATTTCTGAACATGTTTTTGTAAACAGCTAAAATAACAAAACTTGTGTCACTGTCCAAATATTTCTGGCCCTAACTGTATGTTTGTTGTATCCTCTGAGTAGTTTGTCACCTTGTGGACACTTTAGAAGGTGTTTTCTATGTGTTTGTATGTGTTTGTGTTGGACTGCCATTGTTTTTAATTGGATTCGACGGTGTTCGACGAACATTCGATGAACAAACACCCAATTCGGCAAACCAAATTGAATTCGAACACTAGGGTGGTGGCTCATATCTAGTAAACAGCAATCCTCAAGTCTGACCACAGATTCTCAATTGAATTAAGGTCTGGGCAATGACTATGCCACTCAAATACATTTACACATTTCCCATTAAATCTCTTGAGTGCAATTGTGTCATTGTCTTGTTGGAATGGAAACCTCTGTCTCTATCCCAAAACACTGCCAAACTATGACTAGGGTCACACATAAGCCCTGGATCCATTATTGGCATCAGTTTTTCCACTTTTGTGTTCTAAGTCCAAAAACTGATGCCAAAAATGGATGCTGCACTCAAGTGTGACTGCAATGGTGTCAGTTTTTTTTCAGGACCCAAAAAATGTTGCAAGAAACGCTTTTGGGTGCAGTAAAAAATCGGATCCGTTTTTTTAACATGGGGCCCTATGGGAAAACTGATTCATTTTTTAGAGCATTGTTTATGGCACAAAAAAAGGATCAGATTTTTTAGAGCATTGTTTATGGAAAAAATGGCAAAGTCCCAAAAACGCAGAGCTGCACAGAAGGGTCAAAAAGCACCCTAAACAGATCAGTTATTGAAAACAAGGGAAAAAAACTGATGGCCATGTGTGACCCTAGCCTAAGGCACACATAAGCCCTTGGTCCGTTTTTGGCATCAGAATTTGGATTTTTTTTTTTCAAAGTCCAAAATCTGATAGAAAAACGGATTAGATGTAATAAGCACCCTATCTGTATTTTTCTGCACCTAAAAACATTGCTATGTACGTTTTTGAGCCAACAACGTTGCTAGCAACGTTTTTGGGGTCCGTTTTTCAAAAAAAAAAAAATTAAATTAACATGGGCCCTATGGAAAAATTGATCAGTTTATTCAAGAATTTTGGTAAAAAAATGACTAAGTCCAAAAACATTCAGAGGTACAGGAGGCTCAAAAAGCACCCAAAAAAAACGGATTGGTCATGGAAATCACTTCCAAAAAACGGATCTATCCAGCTTATTAGAAGAAAAGACGGCACTCACCGGTGTAGTTTTCGTGCGTTTATTGCAGATCGCACATTACTTGGTGCAGGGAGGGGGACAGTGCTGAGGGGACGACGGCACCGTTTCGCGCTACAATGCGCTTCCACGGGTGCAATAAACGCACGAAAACTACACCGGTGAGTGCCGTCTTTTCTTCTAATAAGCTGGATTTACACATTGTGCTATAAGGCTGGCACCGCCGGGTTTCTGGACTGTTACCTCCTTTTATTGCTGCGGCTCCCGGGAGATAGTACGCTCCAGTGCCCTATTCCTACTGTTCATTTGTATCAAAAACGGATCTATGTGTGACCCTAGCCTAAAACAGGTTTTGCTCCAGAATATACCTGCATTTCACACCATTTTCTCTGTCCCTGCTGCCAAAAAACATCCCACAATGTGATGCTTCCACCACCATGTTTCAATATTTCAATTTTGGTCTCATCTGACCAGAGCACATTTCTCCATATATTTGAGGAGTCTCACACATGTCTTTTTGGAAAATCAAAAAAAGTCTTTCTATTTTTGGCTGCAAATAAAAGTTTTACTTCTTACCATTCATAAAGGTCAGCTATACGGAGTGTATGGTTTATTTTGGTCATATGGACAGATACTTCATTCTCTGCTCGGGAATTCTGAGTTAGGCTGGGGTCAGATTTGGAAGGCACAATTCGGTAACTGCATCTATTACCGGATCCGGTATTGCCATGTGCAGTCACATTTGGCATCACATTACAGATCTGGATCCAGATCTGCAATGAGAAAACATTGTGGCACCAAAAACCGGATGCGATACCGCAAGGTACATTCATGTACCTTGCGGTACCGGATCCGGTTGCCATAGGCGGCCATTATAAAAAAAAACGGATCTGTTTTTTCAACCTCTCCAAAAAATGCAGCCTGCATAATTTTTACCGCAGGCTGCAAAACCAGATGCGGTAACCAGATTGCATTACCGTATATACTCGTGTATAAGCCGAGTTTTTCAGCCCAAAAATTGGGCTGAAAAGTCCCCCCCTCGGCTTATACACGGGTCTATACGGTACATGTGCTGTGTGGGGGCTGTGTCCGGGTGCTGGGGAGGCTGGAGGAGGCAGGGGGAGGCTCCTGACAGAGCGGCCCGTTACATGGGGCCGCTTATTAGATATGCACGGCTCCCCCCGCCCATCACAGTGGCAGGGGGAGCCGTGCATACAGCCCCCAGATGTTTACAGGCTCCCAGTGGGGTATACAGCAGGCCCCCATATACAGCAGGCCCCCAATGGCACTCGCCCCCCCACACTGTGCAGAGCCCCCCCTCCCGATGCATTATGTTACCATCCAGCCGCGTCTTCATCACCGTCCTCCCGTCCATCCTCTCGCGCTGTGTTCGTCTCTCACGTGACCCGGCGCGATGACGTCATCCGACTGCGACCGCCGGGTCACATGAGACCGGGAACGCAGCGCGCGAGGATGGACGGGAGGACCGGCGGTGATGAAGACGCGGCTGGATGGTAAGATAATGCATCGGGAGGGGGGGCTCTGCACAGTGTGGGGGGGCGAGTGCCACTGGGGGCCTGCTGTATAACCCACTGGGGGCCTGCCTATATATACCTCTGGGGGCTGCTGCATTATATACCTCTGGGGGCTGCTGCATTATATACCTCTGGGGGCTGCTGCATTATATACCTCTGGGGGCTGCTGCATTATATACCTCTGGGGCCTGCCTGTATATACCTCTGGGGCCTGCCTGTATATACCTCTGGGGCCTGCCTGTATATACCTCTGGGGCTGCTGCATTATATACCTCTGGGGCTGCTGCATTATATACCTCTGGGGCTGCTGCATTATATACCTCTGGGGGCTGCTGCATTATATACCTCTGGGGGCTGCTGCATTATATACCTCTGGGGCCTGCCTGTATATACCTCTGGGGCCTGCCTGTATATACCTCTGGGGCCTGCCTGTATATACCTCTGGGGCCTGCCTGTATATACCTCTGGGGCTGCTGCATTATATACCTCTGGGGCCTGCCTGTATACCACACTGCTGGGGGCTGTATACCTGTGCTGGAGTCCACCCTCGGCTTATACATGAGTCAATAGGTTTTCCCAGGTTTTGGGGGCAAAAGTAGGGGGGTCGGCTTATACACGGGTCGGCTTATACACGAGTATATACGGTAAGTGCAATCCGGTTTTTCTATTGCAGCCTGTGGCTGCGGATCCGGAACTGGTTTTGACCATTTTTAATGGTCAAATCCGGATTTGAAAAAACAACTGCAAAGGTGATCCTAGCCTTACTTCAGTATTAACTTTAGTCTATGGCCAGGGTCACACATCCCAATCCACTTTTCTATGGCTTAGAAAAACGGATCCGTTAAATTTAGGGTGCGAATAGTGTCTCCTGAGGTCCTGGCCATTTTTTGGACTTAGTAATTTTTTCACCAAAAACGCATATGCGTTAACGCATGGTGCCTATATGTACTATGCGTTAATGCATGCATCTCCCATAGGACCACATGTTAAAAAAATGCATGCTTTTTTTACTGCACCTAAAAACACTGCTAGCAGCGTTTTTTGGGATGCTGCACAAAAACGCATGTGCTTTTGAAAAACGCATTGACATATGCGTTAATGCATATGCGTTTTTGGACTTAGAAAAAAAAATGCCTAAAAAGATCCCAAAAACGGATCTAAGGCAAAAATGGCTGCCATGTGTTACCCTGGCCTTAGTGCTGTCTTTGTGATTAATGCCCTTTGTAACACCCGTTGCAGCGCCAGAACGTCCTTAGCAGGGAGACTGTTAGCCGTATTGTACTCCCCCCTCCGGTGATCCTGCGTCATTTGCCCAGGTTCTGTTTGCTGCTTACTGTTCCCAGGACCTGCACACGCTGCACATGTACCATGGGAGTGTGCTTAGATCACGCATGTGTCACAATCTGGTCCTTAAAGGGCCAGCATGCCCTACCCTACTTGGCTGAGAAGCACAAAGTATTTAAGACACCTTCCCCATTTGGAAGTTGCCTGAGCAACATGGCCTTTGCTTCAGAGATTTACTGCTAGTTGTCAGGTCTCATTGCTTTACCCAGGGTCCATGCCTTGCCTAAACAGTGTCTGTTCTTAGTTCTGCTAACTCGAAAGCACCTGGGTCCAGTCTGCTATAACACTCGCTGTCCCAAGTTCTACTACTGTACCATCCATACCAGTCCTGTTGCCATACTCAGAGCCTCTACCTGCTTGTATCTGGTCATCTTAGCTGCACTTGTTCAGAGACAGTACTTGCCTGCATCCAGCCTGCGCCTACCCAGAGACTGTGCCTGTCCATAGGAGCTTAACTCTTTGAGTCAGCTCTCATGCTACCAAGACCCCCTGGAGTTGCGTTGGATGGCTACTTACCAGCATAAACCTAACGGCTCCATCTGAAATCCTAGAGGAGGCTTGGTAGCTGCTTAGGTTTGTTCTTCCAGATCCAGATTGGTGCCCCAGCCAAGGGACTCTATTCCCAGATGCTCATCCATTGAGTGTTACACCCTCCTTGTCCAGCTGAGAGTTTTGGTGGGCAGACATCTCTTGACAGGTTTATTGTGGCACCACCATATTCTTTCCATTTGAATTTAATAGATTTGATTTTGCTCTGGGGACTCATCAGAGACTGAGATATTTTTTTAGAACCAAACCCTAACTTTTACTTCTCAACCACTTTGTTTCTGTCTTGTTTGGAGATCTCCTTGGCTTTCATTGTGTTGTTTTGTTAGTGCTGCCTCTTGTTTAATGGTGTTGCAACCTTTGTGACCTTTCAGAAAAGGTGTGTATATACTGACAGACCATGTGACACTTAGATTGCTCACAGGTTTAACTAAGTATGTGACTTATGAAGGTAATTGCTTGCAACATAATTTTTTAGTGGCTCCTAGTGATGGGCGAATCCTAAATTACTCGGAATCGCTTGACTCTAGCGAGTCCGAGCCCAGGAGTCGCTACTCATTGCGAGTCTAGCGAGTCCAATGTTAATGAATGGGGAAGCGAGTAATAGCGAGTAGTGTGAGATTTACAAATCGCAGATGTGTCTCGGAAGCTTCAGCCTGAAGCAATCCTAGTTTTGTCATTTATTTGCATTGGACTCGTTTACTTTGTAAGTAATCGCTGGGAAACTCGCACAGATAAGAGTCCTGCTTTCTCCTCTGTGCTGGCTGCCAGCTCCAGGGTCCTAGAGCCCGCCTGCTGCCTGATGTAGCAGTGCTGAGATTGTTCTCAGTCTGCTCATTCCCTGTGTACAGACATGAATGTCTGTGCACAGAGATGATGTAGCAGAGCTGAGATTGTTCTCAGTCTGCTCATTCCCTGTGTACAGCCATGAATGTCTGTGCACAGAGATGATGTAGCAGAGCTGAGATTGTTCTCAGTCTGCTCATTCCCTGTGTACAGACATCTATATCTATGCACAGGGGATGTAGCAGAGAGGACATCGCGTTTTGGACTGCGTCGGACGGAAGAGGATTTTTTTAATTAAAGATGGAGTCCCTAATGGCTTTTTTTTTATTTCTAATAAAAAATTTTCTTTGTGTTGTGTTTTTTTTAAAACAATTTAATAGAAATTCATGGCGGTCATGTCTAATATTGGCGTGACCGCCATAAATTTCGGGCTTAGGGCCAGCTGATAATACAAAGCTGGCCCTAACCTCTTTATTACCCAGCGTGCCACCGCCACCAGGGCCGCTGGAAGAGCGGGGTTCAGTGCCAGAGGATGGCGCTTCAATGAACGCGCCATCTTCTGGGGCGGCTGCGGGCTGCAATTTGCAGCGGGGGGTGCCCAGAAAGCTTGGGCATCCCTGCGCTGTGGATTCCAGCCCCCAGCTGCTTAGCTGTACCTGGCTAGACATAGAAATTGCGCGGAGCCCCACGCATTTTTTTTAAAATTATTTCATGAAATTCTGAGACTCTGAGACTCTGAGACTCTGACTCTGAAATTCATGAAATAATAAAAAAAAAATGAGTGGGGCTCCGCGCAATTTCTATGTCTAGCCAGGTACAGCTAAGCAGCTGGGGGCTGGAATCCGCAGCGCAGGGATGCCCAAGCTTTCTGGGCACCCCCCGCTGCAAATTGCAGCCCGCAGCCGCCCCAGAAGATGGCGCGTTCATTGAAGCGCCATCCTCTGGCGCTGAACCCCGCTCTTCCAGCGGCCCTGGTGGCGGTAGCACGCTGGGTAATAAAGGGGTTAATACCAGCTTTGTTATACAAGCTGGTATTAAGCCCGAGATTCTTAATGTCAGGCCACGTTTGACCCAGCCACTAAGAATCTCCAATAAAGGGTTAAAAAAACACAACACAGAGAAAAAATTTTATTTGAAATAAAAAGAAAAGCCATTAGGGACTCCATCTTTAATTAAAAAAATCCTCTTCCGTCCGACGTAGTCCAAAACGCTATGTCCTCTCTGCTACATCCCCTGTGCATAGATAGATGTCTATGCACAGGGAATGAGCAGACTGAGAACAATCTCAGCACTGCTACATCATGTCTGTGAGCAGGCGGGCTCTAGGACCCTGGAGCTGGCAGCCTGCACACAGAGAAGACAGCTGGACTCGGCTCGCAATGTAACAGCAGTTACTTTGCGAGTTTCCCTGCTATCACTGGCACAGTAGCCGAGTCTAATGCAAACAATGGCAATCCTAGTTTTGTCAGCGTTTCTGACAAAACTAGGATTGATATTGATTTGCATTGGACTCGTGCGAGTAATCACTGGGAAACTCGCAGAGTACCGAGTCCTGCGAGTCCCTTACTACTCGCCGAGTAACGAGTCCTAGCGAGTAGATTCGCCCATCCCTAGTGGCTCCATAGCAAAATGAGTGAATACATATATACAAGACAATATTTACTTTTTCTATGAATTAAAATTTTGCCTATATTTTTCTCACTTCACCTCCTCAACTTACAGTATAATATTTTGTGCTGATGTATTACACAAATCGAATTACAAAAATATGTAAACTCAGTGGCTAGGTGAATACTTGTGCAAGGCACTGTAGTATATGTGGCGCCCCTGTGGACCGGTCGCCACTAGATGGCACAGTATCTGTGATTGGTAAGTCGGTCACCCCACACACACACCCAACACACACACATGATCCCAAGTCTAGGTACTCTATGTCTATGCAACGGGATAGTGGGAGGAACCAGGTGGTGGGTGGAAAGTTAGAGAAGAACCCGGGTAGGGGAGTTAATAAAAGGACACAGACGGACGAACACGACACACAAGTGCAGAGAGACAACAGCTAGTTCCGAGAGAGACAAGACCGAGAGTAGAGTGGAGTAGAGGAGTCAGCCAAGAGACCCCAGACCAGTCAGTCCAGTCAGAAAGAGAGACGAGACCATCATTCAGGACTGAGAGGACACTGACCCTGTGCCACTCTGGGGCTTGCCTGGGTCCAAGACTGTGGACCATGGTGAAAGACAGAAGGAATCTAGGTGTGCCCAGGATAGCGGGCACACTGAGGACTGGACCGAAACCAGAGTGCCGACTCTGCTGGAGTGGCCAGGACACTGCATGCACCAACCACGAACCCCGTCTGGGTGCGGGGTCTTTATGTCTTTATGTCCTGCAACCCAACCTCCGGTGCAGTGAAGAGAAGGCCTTCATATTAGGGTTAGGGGGCCTGAAAAGCCAAACACTGACCGCTGGATCGTAGCTAGCATGCAGGCAGACCGAGAGAGACACGAAAGGGGGTGATGCAGACGAACCATCCCGGCTGCTTAGACCACACCAGAACCGCCATTGTGCTGTCTGTGAACTGTAAAGCTGCTGAGAGAAAGAGAAAAACCTGGTTGAAGCTCAATATTGCCTGAGACTCTGATTATTGCACCTGAGGGGAGATAGACAGTTTTTTTGTGATCCAGCAGCTGGAGGCTGCCTACTACTTTGGGCGCTGCACCCTGATGAACCTGCACTACACTACTTCACGGTTGCCCTGGTGACCAGCCCTACCTGTGAAGGGCTCAATATCCTCGCTGATACTCCCATCATCCCCAGAGGTCCCGACTACAGCGGCGGCTACCCATAGCCGCACACGTTAATTGGCGTCACTTGATTCCAAATTATAACCCCTCGCTGAACATTTATTGACCGCCCAAGGCCACGGCCCCCGTGACAACCCCAGCAGGAACCGCCGCCTGGTTCCGAGTACCCCACAGCCCTGGTGGGCGAGTCATATACCCTACTTCAATCCTACAAAAAACAGTGAGAAATACCTTTAGGGACTTATTCGTTTAGACTGGGGTTGCCCATGCCAGTTTTAATGAAGGGGCTCACTGATGTACAAAGCATCTAATTCATTAAGTGGCGCACACAACCTTATGAATTAGGTACATCTGTTAACTGGCTAGCTCTTTTGCCAGACATATATCTAGTCAGGAAATGGTGTAACTTTTTATAAATGTAAGTTTCCAGCCAATTTCCAGCCCATACTATGCCCAGATTGATGTAACTGACTAGGACTGGCATGTAAACACCAAAAGTTGCAGTATTTTTCCTCCATTTTTCAGAGCTGCGTAAAAAATATTGTGGCTTATTACAGTGCTTTACATCAGAATTATGGCATAAACTCCTTACTGAATCATTCCATAGAGCTTATCTGTGTTTATAATGTACTTTTCCTAGGCTAAAGCAAACATTAAAACAACTACCCTTTTATGAAATGTAGACTTTTCTGCTCTTTCTTTTCCAGCCTACACTTCAATGCTGTCAAATAAGTTGTAGAAAATAGGAAACATCAGAGGGATGTGACTGCTTTAATGATCAACTTGAAAAGGGAAATACTTTAAATTTTTTTAATGTAGAAGAAACACATTGCGGTATCCAGACTACATAAAATATGCATCCTTTATTAGAATCCATGAAAATCGCATACCATCATATAATAAAGGAAATAGAGGTGTGGGGGGGGGGGGGGAGTTTACATATTCAGTTGTGCTCAAATACTTACATACCCCATCCATTTTTTTTGCTTTCTCTGCTTTTTTTCAGAGAATATGAATGATAACACAAAAACTTTTTTCCGCTCATGGTTAGTGGTTGTGTAAGAGTGTGCAGAGGTTTACTTCCTGAATAAAAAGGGAAGGGCCATCAGCTGAAGGGATTGTCATGGAGGCAGGGAGAGATTATGGCCAGGGTCACATTTCCGTTTTTTTTACAAAATCCTGATCCGGTTTTGAGCTTTCAAAAAGCTCAAAAGCGGACCAGGAAACGCTCCCCATAGGAGCCAATGCAAAACACCGGATGGCTTCACAAGTCATCCGGTGGCCGTATCCGGCACTGCTGCCTGCGTTAAAAATCATGCAGGCAGCAGTTTTCGCAGCGTTTCCCTGTACCGCACTGCAGTAACCGGATGGCTCAGGATGTGTAATCCTGAGCCATCCGGCAACTGCATAGTTTGCGGATCCCGGCTATTGCCGGGATAAGCAAACTGTAGTATGACTAGTAAAGTGTTAAATTTACAAAGGAAAGTAATGTTTGAGTTCTCTAGGGGGGGCTTAGCCCCCCCTAGAGACCGGCCGCCCACTCCGGTGGCCTCCTACTACAATATCCCCGATGGCACGGGCTCCTCCGAGCCCGTGCAAGTCCCCACACCCCAGCCCCCCGAATCACTATACAGGGGTGCCTGCACCCCTCTTGTATAGTTATTCCTGTATGGGGGAAAAATGATTTATTAAAGTATTGTTTTGAGGTCATATTTACGTGTCTTCTTCTGCAGTGTTGTGGAAAATCCATGGGCGGGGCTGTTTGCGGCAGCCTCCGCCCCTCATTTCTTATGGCCGCCCCCTCTGTGCCTCATCCATTGATGTGAGGGCGGCCGCATCATGAAAGGGGCGGGGCGCACGGTGTGACGCGGTTCGCCCCGCCCCTTTCATGACGCGGCCGCCCTCACATCAATGGATGAGGCACAGAGGGGGCGGCCATAAGAAATGAGGGGGCGGAGGCTGCCGCAAACAGCCCCGCCCATGGATTTTCCACAACACTGCAGAAGAAGACACGTAATTATGACCTCAAAACAATACTTTAATAAATCATTTTCCCCCCATACAGGAATAACTATACAAGAGGGGTGCAGGCACCCCTGTATAGTGATTCGGGGGGCTGGGGGTGTGGGGACTTGCACGGGCTCGGAGGAGCCCGTGCCATCGGGGATATTGTAGTAGGAGGCCACCGGAGTGGGCGGACGGTCTCTAGGGGGGGCTAAGCCCCCCTAGAGAACTCAAACATTACTTTCCTTTGTAAATTTAACACTTTACTAGTCATACTACAGTTTGCTTATCCCGGCAATAGCCGGGATCCGCAAACTATGCAGTTGCCGGATGGCTCAGGATTACACATCCTGAGCCATCCGGTTACTGCAGTGCGGTATTCGGCACACATTTTTGAAAAAAAAAGTGTGTGCCCGGCATTGCGTTCACCGCATCCGGATCCGGATGCGGTGAATGCAATTCTCGTTTTAAATGTGACCCTAGCCTATGACAGTTTGTGCTGAGGTAAACAAGTCTCCTGAGGCCTGTGAGAAGGAAAGCGGCTATAGACAAGTCTTTGCCCCTAGAGAGGACCAAATTGATTTATCCCCCGATAGGAAGCAAGTATACGACTGCCAGGAGAGGAGTGCTTTGGAGGAGACGGGTCAGCCATACTGTGAGGAAAAAGACTGAATCTGCTATGAGACTGCAGGCCTTGGTGTGGTGTCTCTAAGTGAACACACGTTGCCTCCCCAAATGCTACAGAGACTTAGGACCCCCTTCAGACAAGACAGCACAATACCCATGTTTATTACGGTCGTGTTTTGTTTTTGTTTTATTTTCTTTTTGGCGCTGAAGGCCATTGGAAGTGACTACAATCGGTACTTCCCCAGGCCTGGTACAGACTGTAGCTGGACTTAACGGTGCCATTAGATAAGATACCCGGGTATCCAACAGCTCAAACATATAAATATATATGTACATATATTTATACTGGGTTTATATGTATTGTGTGTATAGAGTTGATAGGATTGTAAATCACTGTGTTATTTCAGTGATCCTCACTAAACTGCATCCATTTGATTTACATCTGTCCTGCTGCTGTGTGTAGTTAGTTATCATTAATTTTTCTCTGTAGATTTTAAGTAAATTTATTCCTGGTGAAGTCTCCTCACACTGAGGAGGAACATTGAGGTAACACACCAACCACTAGCTTGATGCTGGGTGTATGTAAATAATTTAACTATTTCTGGGGAAATAACATATCTGTACATCTTGCTCTAAATTTTCCATTTGGTTCCCCAAATAAAAGTAAGTATTTTGTGTTGCTTCTGCCACCATCTCTTTTTCTGTGACTTGCTGCATCTACTACGGACCTCTGGTCATTACAGTTGGCTGAAACCATTTATTGTCAAACTACTGTGTTTTCTCTTTTTAAATCATAATGACTAGTGATGAGCGAGTACTAAAATGCTCAGGTGCTCGAAGCTCGGGCCGAGCATCCCGAGATACTCGTGTACTCGGCCCGAGTACCGAGCCCAATGTTATCCTATGGGAGACCCGAGTATTTTTATGAAATGACCGCCGGCAGCATGTAGAAACCCTAAAAATGTCACAAAAGTCTCAGAAGAGTGCTCAAATGACATGGCAACACCATGGGGAAGACCACTGGAAGCATTTCTCACTCAAAAGTCACAGCTGTGAACAATGTTGTCCGAGTTTCACCCAATTTTACGGAGTCACCAGAAAACCTTCCAAAATGACACCAAAAAGAATATTCAGGGTGGAAATGTTAAGGGCACATACCCAATAGTGAGATACAGCTGGTGTATGTTACTTTTTGTGATTACATGAAAGATTTTACGTGAAAACATTGTGCGGCACTCCGATGACCCTGAGAAGTGACGTACATGAAGCCCTGTCTTGACATAATGTGCCCATTTTGAGGAACTGGGTCTATTGTAGTATTTTCCTTTGCCAGGGCAGTCCAAAATTGGGAGGTTCACCAATGCCCCTGGATAGAGACGTGCATGAGGGCCTGTAAACCTGAAGTGGGTGTATTGTTGTATAGCCCTTTGGCAGGGCAGCCAAAAATTGGGAGGCTCCACAATGACCCATGCATACAGACATGCATGAGGGCCTGTAAACCTCAATTGGGTGTATTGTAGTATAGCCCTTTGGCAGGGCAGCCAAAAATTGGAAGGCTCCACATTGTCCCAGGATAGAGACGTGCAGGAGGGCCTGTAAACCTGAAGTGGGTGTATTGTAGTATAGCCCTTTGGCAGGGCAGCCAAAAATTGGGAGGCTCCACAATGACCCATGCATACAGACATGCATGAGGGCCTGTAAACCTCAATTGGGTGTATTGTAGTATAGCCCTTTGGCAGGGCAGCCAAAAATTGGGAGGCTCCACATTGTCCCAGGATAGAGACGTGCAGGAGGGCCTGTAAACCTGAAGTGGGTGTATTGTAGTATAGCCCTTTGGCAGGGCAGCCAAAAATTGGGAGGCTCCACATTGTCCCAGGATAGAGACGTGCAGGAGGGCCTGTAAACCTGAAGTGGGTGTATTGTAGTATAGCCCTTTGGCAGGGCAGCCAAAAATTGGAAGGCTCCACATTGTCCCAGGATAGAGACGTGCAGGAGGGCCTGTAAACCTGAAGTGGGTGTATTGTAGTATAGCCCTTTGGCAGGGCAGCCAAAAATTGGGAGGCTCCACAATGACCCTTGCATACAGACATGCATGAGGGCCTGTAAACCTCAATTGGGTGTATTGTAGTATAGCCCTTTGGCAGGGCAGCCAAAAATTGGGAGGCTCCACATTGTCCCAGGATAGAGACGTGCAGGAGGGCCTGTAAACCTGAAGTGGGTGTATTGTAGTATAGCCCTTTGGCAGGGCAGCCAAAAATTGGGAGGCTCCACAATGACCCATGCATACAGACATGCATGAGGGCCTGTAAACCTCAATTGGGTGTATTGTAGTATAGCCCTTTGGCAGGGCAGCCAAAAATTGGGAGGCTCCACATTGTTACTGGATAGAGACGTGCAGGAGGGCCTCAAAACATTTTTCCCATTGAAAAGGAGTGGGTCTCCTGTCGTTGTAATGCCCATTCTAAAAGAATGGGCGAAAAAATTTACCACTGGGGGTATACCTGAAACAACAGCCTAACTATTGTAACGGTCATCATGGTGGCACATGAGGAGAAGGAGGAGCAGTCCAGCGATTAGCCAAAGTCCAGAAGTGTGTACCCATGGGTGAGTGGAGGTACATGGCAAATTCCCATAACAAAATTTAAATTCCGCTGTCATTTGTTGGTGGCGTGGTGAAGTCTGGCCCAATCCAACCCTTGTTCATCTTGATCAGAGTCAGCCTGTCAGCATTTTCAGTTGACAGGCGGGTGCGTTTATCAGTAATGATTCCACCTGCGGCACTGAAAACACGCTCTGACAAAACACTAGCGGCAGGGCAGGCCAGGACTTCCAAGGCGTAGAGAGCCAATTCATGCCACGTGTCCAGCTTGGAGACCCAATAATTGTAAGGCACAGAGGAATCTCGCAGTAAAGTTGTTCGATCTGCAAGGTACTCCTTCAGTATCTGGCCAAACTTAGCATTTCTTGTGGCACTACCCGCACCTCAGGGGCTGTGGTACGTGAGGGGCTGAGAAAACTGTCCCACATCGTAAAGACTGTTCCCCTACCTCTGGCGGATTGGACTTGTGCCCCTCTCGGCCGTACGCCTTGGTTGTCCACCGATTCCTGACCTATGCCGCTAGCGTTTTGTGAGGGGAATGATTTGCCTACTTCCGTGACTATGGCTTCTGGAACTGCTGAATTTTGGCTGACCTCTCCGCCTCAGGAATGAGAGACATAAAGTTCTCCTTGCAGCGTGGGTCTAAGAGTGTTGCCAACCAGTACTGATTGTCGGCCAAAATGTTCTGAACGCGAGGGTCACGGGCCAGGCAGCTTACCATAAAGTCAGCCATGTGCGCCAGACTCTTAACAGCCATCACTTCCGTATCCTGACCAACACGATGACTGAACATGCTGTCCTCCTCCTCCTCATCTCCCCTGTCCTCTGGCCAGCCACCCTGAATTGAGGGTATGACTGGTGTGCATGTCATATCCTCAATTTGGCCAGAGAGTTGCTCCATGTCTTCATCCTCCTCCTCCTCGTCATAGTCCTCCACTGCACGTTCTGATGAGATGAGGCTGGGCTGTGTGTTATCACCCACACCCACTACTGTTTCTTGCTCCAAGTCATCGCGCTCTCCGCCTGCAATGCATCCTCTTTGTTTTTCAGCAGAGACCATTTTAGAAGGCAGAGTAGTGGTATGGTGACGCTAATAATGGCGTCATCGCCGCTCACTATCTTGGTGGAGTCCTCAAAGTTTTGGAGGACGTTACATAGGTCGGACATCCATCTCCACGCCTCAGGTGTTATGTGTGGATTTTGACCCATTTCCCGACGGCTTAGGTGATGCAGGTAGTCAACAACTGCCCTCTTCTGCTCACATATCCTGACCAACATGTGCAGAGTTGAATTCCAACGCGTGGGGGCATGACACACCAGTCTGTGGGCTGGAAGACGCAAACGGCGCTGAAAGCCGGCAAGGCCGGCTGAAGCAGCAGGTGACTTGCGAAAATGTGCAGACAGGCGGCGAACTTTTACCAGCAGATCAGACAGCTCTGCGTATGATTTTAGAAACCGCTGAACCACCAGGTTGAGCACATGGGCCACGCATGGAACATGCGTCAACTGGCCTTGCCTCAAAGCTGCCACCAGGTTCCGGCCATTGTCACACACGACCTTTCCTGGCTTTAGGTTCAGAGGTGTGAGCCAGTGATCTGCCTGCTGTTTCAGAGCTGTCCACACCTCTTCTACATTGTGGGGTTTGTCACCTATGCAGACTAGCTTCAGCACAGCCTGTTGCCGCATCTCAGAGGCAGTGCTGCAGTGCTTCCAGCTTGGGACTGGTGTGGAGGGTACAGTGGATGAGGATGCGCAGGAGGAGGAGGCTGAGGAGCATGACATTCCGGAGCTGTAGAGTGTCGGTGAAACCCTGACAGAGGTAGGGCCTGCTATCCTTGGTGTGGGAAGGACGTGTTCCGTCCCTCGCTCAGACTGTGTCCCAGCCTCCACAATATTAACCCAGTGTGCCGTCAAGGAGATGTAGTGGCCTTGCCCACAAGCACTTGTCCACGTGTCTGTGGTTAGGTGGACTTTGGCTGAAACAGCGTTGTTCAGGGCACGTGTGATGCTTTGAGACACGTGGTTATGCAATGCGGGGATGGCACATCTGGAGAAATAGTGGCGGCTGGGGACCGAGTAACGTGAGACAGCAGCCGCCATCAGGTCGCGGAATGCTTCCGTCTCCACCAGCCAGAAAGGCAACATTTCTAGCGCTATGAGTCGTGAAGTGTGAGAATTTAGGACTGTAGCATGTGGGGCATTGGCAGCATATTTTCACCTGCGTTCAAAGGTTTGCTGAATGGATAATTGAATGCTGCGCTGGGACAAGGCTGTGCTTGATGGTGGTGTTATTTGTGCGTGGGCAACTTCAGGTGCAGGGCCGGAGGCTTGTTCGCGGCCAGCATGGACAGGGGATTGGCTCGCATGCATAACACGCGAAGACGTAGCAGTGACATGAGCAAGCACCGCTCCTCGACTCTGTTGTACTTCCCACAAAGTTGGGTGCTTGGCTGACATGTGCCGGATCATGCTGGTGGTGGTCAGGCTGCTAGTTTTCGTACCCCTGCTGATGCTGGCATGGCAGGTGTTGCAAATGACCTTTTTAGAGTCATCTGGAGCCAACTTAAAAAACTGCAAAACTCGGAAAGACCTAACATTTGCACAGGCACCTTGAGTCGTGTTGTTGATCCGGGGAACGGTTGCCTGCCTTCTGCCTGCGGACACGACCCTGCTTCGTACTGCCTGTTGTGATGCTACACCTCTCTCCCCCTGTGCACTGCTGTCCTCGCTCTGCATATCCTCCTGCCAGGTTGGGTCAGCTACTGGATCATCCACCACGTCGTCTTCCTCTTCCGCACCCTGATCCTCCTCCTGACTTCCTGGCAATTGTGTCTCATCATCGTCCACCCCTTGTTGAGACACGTTGCCAACGTTCCGTTCGTGAGAACGTGGCTGCTCAAATATTTGGGCATCTGTACATACCATCTCATCACCCACTTCAACAGGAGCTGGCGAGAGGCCAGATTCTGCGAATGGATACGTGAACAGCTCTTCCGAGTGTCCTAGTGTGGGATCAGTAATGTCCGTGGACGCGTACTCGGCCTGGTTTTAGGAAGGAGGATGAGGTTGGGAAATGTGCGGTGCAGTATCACCGCTACTGACACTTGACCGTGTGGAAGACAGGGTGTTTGTGGAGGTGCCAATCTGACTTGAAGCATTATCCGCTATCCAAGTAACAACCTGTTGACACTGGTCTTGGTTCAAGAGCGGTGTACTGCTGCGGGCCCCAAGAATTTGGGACAGGAGTAGATGTGCCCCTTTGTTGTTGCGAAATTAGTGCTTGCACACGACCTCGGCCTCTGCCTGCACCACCATCACGTTCACTTCCTTCTTCCTTGCCAATGCCCTTGCCAATGCCCTTGAGCATTTTGCCTGTATACAGCGACAACAGTCTGGTGACTGTTCAGGTCACAGGAAAGTTGGATTTTAGAATCTGCCTGTATCAAGCTAGTAAGTACAACAGTCTGGTGACTGTTCAGGTCACAAGAAAGTAGGATTTTAGAACCTGTCTGTATCAAGCTAGTAAGTACAACAGTCTGGTGACTGTTCAGGTCACAGGAGAGTAGGATTTTAGTCCCTAACCTGTATCAAGCTAGTAAGTACAACAGTCTGGTGACTGTTCAGGTCACAGGAGAGTAGGATTTTAGTCCCTAACCTGTATCAAGCTAGTAAGTACAACAGTCTGGTGACTGTTCAGGTCACAGGAGAGTAGGATTTTAGTCCCTAACCTGTATCAAGCTAGTAAGTACAACAGTCTGGTGACTGTTCAGGTCACAGGAGAGTAGGATTTTAGTCCCTAACCTGTATCAAGCTAGTAAGTACAACAGTCTGGTGACTGTTCAGGTCACAGGAGAGTAGGATTTTAGTCCCTAACCTGTATCAAGCTAGTAAGTACAACAGTCTGGTGACTGTTATGGTCACAGAAAAGCTTGGATTCCGATCTGGATCACCCTGCCTATATCCTCCTAGATTAGTCCTGAGAAGGACTGTTGTGGTCAGCAGCAGTTTGCAGCCCTGCTCTGGATCTAACTATGAGGGCCGCAAATCTGTCCCTAAGCAGCAGCAGACACTCTCCCTACACTCACTGTCTGGATGGCTGTGTGCAGAGCACAGCGTGGCCGGGTCTTATAAAGGCTCGGTCACGCTGTGCAGGCCGGCCAATCATTGCAATGCCACTACTAACAGGGCTGTGGCATTGCAGTGGTCTGCCAGCCAATCCCTGCATGTGGGCTGGCTCTCTAAAGAGCACCAACATGCAGGGATGAGGACCATGAGCACAGCACGAGTATCGCGCGATTATTCGGTAGTCGCCGAGTAGCCCGAGTACAGTGATACTCGTGCGAGTACCGAGTAGTCACAAGCATACTCGCTCATCACTAATAATGACAGCCAAAAATATCCATATGGCCCTGATCAAAAGTTCACATACCCCAGTTGTTAATACTATTGCTCACTCTAACATCAATGACAGCTTGAAGTCTTTTGTGGTAGTTGTGGATGAGGCTCTTTATTTTCTCAGATGGTAAAGCTGCCCGTTCTTTTTGGTAAAAAGCCTCCAGATCCTGTAAATTCCTGAGCTTTCTTCCATGAACTGTGCACTTGAGTTCTCCCCAGAGTGGCTCAATGATATTGAGGTCAGGAGACTGAGATGGACACTCTAGAACCTCCACTTTGTTCTGCTGTAGCCAATGACAGGTCTACTTGGCCTTGTGTTTTGGATTGTTGTCATGTTGGAAAAACCAAGTACGTACCATGCACAGTTACTGGGCTGATGAGCACAAATTTGCCTCCAGTATTTGCTTATAACATGCTGCATTCATCTTTCCCTCAACTTTGACCAAGTTTCCTGTGCATTTGTAGCTCACAAATTCCACATCGTCAGCAATTCACCTCTGTGCTTTACAGTAAGAATGGTGTTCCTTTCATTATAGGTCTTGTTGATACCTCTCCAAATGTAACGTTTATGGTTGTGGTCAAAAAGTTCGATTTTGGTCTCAACACTCCAAATGACCGTTTTCAGAAGTTTGGAGGCTTATCTCTGTTTGCTACATATTGCAGTTGAGATACTATGTGGCATTTGCACAGTAATGGCTTACATCTGGTGACTCGACCATGCAGCCCATTTTTCTTCAAGTGCTTCCTTATTGTGCATCTTGAAACAGTCACATGGCTAGTTTTTGGTGAGTCCAGTCCAGCTGATGTTATTTGTGGGTTTTTCTTTGCATCCCGAACAATTTTCATGGCAGTTGTGGCTGAAATTTATGTTGGTCTCCCTGTTCATGGTTTGTTTTTTTATCATGGTTTGTTTTTTACAGAGCCCTGATTTTCCATTTGTTAGTCACAGTTTGAACACTGCTGACTGGCATTATTAGTTCATTGGATATCTTTTTGTATTCTTTTCCTGTTTTATACAGTTCAACCATCTTTTCCCATAGATTCGTTGATAATTCTTTTGTTTTCCCCATGACTCACAATCCTTAAATGTCAGTGTCTGGATGAAGGATGCAAGAGTCTGTCCAGATCCCAAAAACTCACTCAGATTTTATGCACACACACTGATTACTTTTTTTAGCCATTCAAACCCATTTGTGTCAACTTCTGTGCATGTTATCAGGCTAAAATCACCAGTATAGAAATGACTGTGAGTTGGGCCGGCAGGGAAGGGGGTACTCGGATACCGGGACAGTGGCTTTGGTGGGGGGATCACAACTGGTTGGGTCCTGGTTCCATGCCCTGGGCACTCAATTGGCTGATGGGGATGAGGATTGGGGAACTTGGGGATAGGGAATCATGACGCCACCTGTGGTACCTGTTAATGGGGTTAACAGCGCTGCATTTGGCCGCTGAGGTGATGGTGACGCAGCAGTGGTAGTACAGCTCCCCACAGGTGGAGCTTTACCTCATGGCAGCGGGGTTGATGAGAGAAGTCGTAGTCCTTGGCTCTGTGGTGCTGCAGAGACCTTTTGGGCAATGAATAATTGATGCCAGAGACCAAATCAGCTCACAACAATTCTTTACTGGTACCAGATGATAAGGGCACACGGTACAATCAGATTCACTGGGGTTGTAGCTGCGGATTTTGGAGGCTTTTCCAAAGTCTGTCAGAGATATCCTTACAATAACTTTCTTGGTCTGTGTTTTGCTTTAGCTCTATTGTCAACAACACTAAAGAGCCCGATTTCTGGTCCCCAGGTCTGTTACTAAAAGGTACTTCTGACCCCTTTCTGGTATGGACGGCCGCTGAGGTGATGGTGACGCAGCAGTGGTAGTACAGCTCCCCACAGGTGGAGCTTTACCTCATGGCAGCGGGGTTGATGAGAGAAGTCGTAGTCCTTGGCTCTGTGGTGCTGCAGAGACTTTTTGGGCAATGAATAATTGATGCCAGAGACCAAATCAGCTCACAACAGTTCTTTACTGATACCAGATGATAAGGGCACGCGGTACAGTCAGATTCACTGGGGTTGTAGCTGCGGATTTTGGAGGCTTTTCCAGAGTCTGTCAGAGGTGTCCTTACAATAACTTTCTTGGTCTGTGTTTTGCTTTAGCTCTATTGTCAAGAACACTAAAGAGCCCGATTTCTGGTCCCCAGTTCTGTTACTAAAAGGTACTTCTAACCCCTTTCCGTTATGGACGGGAGCGATGAGAAGACAATCCTCCCACCACCGGTATTTAGTCCTTTTCCTTGTTAGTGTCTTGGACCCACTTTGGGACAGAGGTGGGATTTAGCCTTGTGGTGCTGTGGCTCCTACTTTAGACCCACAGCCTGCCGGTCTGCGGTTTGGGGTAAACCAGTAACAAACCGCCTCGGTTCCAGTTTACCAGTGTTGACCTGGACTCTCCAGCCGGCTCCAACCAGACCTGGAGTGTCCCCCTTCGTTGTCTGGGTCACCTCTCTCCTTAGAGATGCCCTCCTGTCATGACCGCAGGGTCCCCTGCATCCATCTGTGCTCCTCTTCTGTCACTGTCTGACTGACTTCTGTCTAACTGTCACTCACGTCTTCCCGCTCTTCTAGGCTCCACCCCCTGGGACCTACTGAAAACTAATCCCCTGTGCTAAGGTGTCCTATGAGCGTGTATTGGGTGCAGACTCTGTATTTGCCACCTTGTCCACGACTACGAAGGCACTACACCTGCTGTTTGGGGTGCAGTACCTCCCTGTGGCGTCCCGCCAGAGGGTCGCCACAACTGCGGCACTCAATCCTGTCAGTGTGCACAGTTGCAATGCCAAACACAATAATTACAAAAGTAAGAAAAGCCTCACTCTGCTATTACAATTAGAATACAAAAATATATTTTATGGTATAATTTGGAATTTACACCAGACCTAGCAGGCTGTGTTGCTGTGTTGATCCTGCATATGTCCACCCTGATATAGAAACTTTATAGTGATAATTTTAGTGAGGGTTAGGCGCTAACTACTTGCTAAGTGTATGTATTCACAATTCATCCGGATGTATTAAATAAAGAAAATAATCCGCAGTTACATTACTTTTGTGAAATAACAGAATTGTCCAGGTCTATTTATTCAACCCTTCCTCGGGATGATTATTCAAATATATATACAATTATTACATTCTATACTCTCACTTTTAATCCTCCATATGATCAATTAAAAATTTTAAAATTAAAACCGTGTGCTATAGTCACACTCTTTCTAAAATATCTTTACTATTAGAACGCTCATAAAATGACAAAAAATCTAAATCTAAAAATAGGTTTAAATTTCCCCCCAAAAAGACCACGTGGATCACAGATGAGTAGGTGTGTATTGTCACTATTGGGATTGAGTTAATAGTCCACTTTAAATTCTATGTCTCAGATTTTTATGTAAACATTAGGATGTATTGATGTTTCGGCTTAAAACTCTTTATTGCATTGCATCCTATTGGCTTGGTCCTCCCCTGGGGCTTTTTCCAGGTACTGGACTATTAACTCAATTTTAACGCCTAACCCTCACTAACTAATTATCACTATAAAGTTTCATGCTAGTGTTCTCTGGTGTCAGATTTTTCTAGTTTGCCTATAAATGAGGAGGGCTTTAACCCAGATAGAGGCTGAAAATGAGAGTTAAGCTAGGGTCACATTTGAGGGTGACGGAGCCGCTACAATCTTGGGAAATCAGCCGCAACGCATAGCGTTCATGCTATGTGCTGCCAGTGAACCAGAGCTCCATAACAACCTGGTGTTTATCTTAGCAGCGGTCACACACCAAGCTGCATAATGTGCACTTTAGGAGAGCGCACAGGAAAATGCTGAAGGTAGGGACCCGGTTAAAGAGTCACACCTCGACGCGGTGACTGGGCAGTTTATCGATATGGCCATATTTGTAAAGCTAAGTGTCTCAAAATCACCGGGGTTTGTGAACTTTTGATCAGGGTCATTTGGATGCTTTTGGTTGTCACCCAACCGCTAACCATGAGTGAAAAAAGGTTTTTGAGTTATCATTCATATTCTCTAAAGGAAGGCCAAGAAAGCAAAAAATGTGCCGAGGTATGTAAACTTTTGAGCACAATTGTAATCCCAGATGGAAGCGGACATGTGTTGGAATACACACCCTATATTAGAACACATCTACATAAGAATTATGTGGGATCAGCATTTTATGTCATATCCTGTCTATCTCAGGAGTTGGATACAACCAATCAAGCGATACCTAACTCTTCAAATACAAAAATAAAGAATAATACAAATTCATTAATCCCAATGGTACATAATGTCCTGTCTAGCATTCATGCTCAATAGCATGCATTTTTTTAATATGGACTGTTAAAAAAAATAAGAAAACAGCATTAAAATGTGATAAAATCTGTTTATAGTAAAATCTAATATAAATAATAATAAAAAAAACAATAATGTGGTACATTCCTGAACACACATTTGGGTGCGGTGTTGCCTTCATAACTGCTACAGATATTATACATTAAGTCCATGTTGCACTGTATTGAGCAAATTTCAGTCCTTTTATGTTGTAAGATCTTGAGGTCTGTTCCTAAATTTTAATGTTTATGCCAAAATTTCCAAATCAGTCCATGCCTATATGAGAGTATATACTGAAAGTTGCACTTATTAGTCCTCAGTAAATGAATTTTTGATTCTGTTCATCTATTTGCCTGTCCAATATCCTGAAAACTCTTCTTCTAACAGTGTGAGCTAAATACAAGCATTTCTAATATAATTGTGACAGGCTGACAGCACTAGTGTTACCGCCAGCACTGGCATCCATGTTGTCCCCCTAGTGTGCATGCCTCAGCTGGTGCCTGTCAAGTGGAACCGGTTTTGCAGTTATTGTGCAATGAAGAGAATCATTCCTGGCCTTTGGTCACCAGTGGGTTGAGGCAGGTGCATAGTATTTAAGACACAGAAAACAACAGAAATTTACATATGAAATGTTAAGAAGCAGTAGTTCAAGAAATAATGCAATGCTGAAAAACAGTAGGAAAAAATGTAATGTTGAAAACCTTTCAATAATTAAATGCTATATTTTTTATTCATATATCTTCTTTTCTGAGATATTCATAATAACGTGCCATATGTCTAATATATATTGTAATGCTCGAATGCTGTTACCTATGTAGAGGTGCATGCAGATCCACTTTTCAGTTTAGTTGGAAAGATGTAATATTTTACATGTTTGAAGAGTTTCCATAGCTCTGAATAGTTTTTTTGCTCAATTGTTAGACATGGATTAACTATGAAGCATTGGAGGAAAGTGTACACTTGACAGTTACCCAGTTACACTGTCCCTGTAAGGCCCTTCAGTAATTAGGAGTAGAAGCCTGCACTAAGAATACCAGACCTGCATTTTTAGTTCAGTGTATGATGTTAACAATGTAACAGGGACCTGTGGTGACATCTAGGTCATGTGACCAAAGGTCCTGTTTCCTGAAGGACTATAAAGGAGCTGAAAAGGAGAGACAAGCTGGTAATTCCTACAAAGTGTGTGTATATGCTCTGTGTATATACATATATGTGTTACTAGATGGTGGCCCGATTCTAACGCATCGGGTATTCTAGAATACTTTGTAAACAGGAGTGAACTGCATCACACTATGACTGACAGACCTTGTAAACAGGAGTGAACTGCATCACACTATGACTGACAGACCTTGTAAACAGAAGTGAACTGTGTCACACTATGACTGACAGACCTTGTAAACAGGAGTGAACTGCATCACACTATGACTGACAGACCTTGTAAACAGAAGTGAACTGTGTCACACTATGACTGACAGCCTGGTAAACAGCAGAGAAGTGCGTCACACTATTGGCGGCAGTTCAAATTGCGCGCCAATATACCAAGCCGTGCTCCACTTCACTGATTGGTCGCCGCCAGCCACGACGACCAATCAGCGAAGTGGAGCATGGCCTGGCAGGGATTTTGAATCCCGCTTTGCTGATTGGCGGCGCAGAATTTATATTTCCCGCCAAGCCGCTCCACTGCACTGATTGGCGCGGCTTGGAGGGGGATTTGAATTCCGCGTCTCTCATTGGCTGCTACAGGCTGCAAACATCCATCAGCCTCCTTTATGCTCCTGAGGCATATGAGCGGGCGAGGAGGGGAGACACATAAAGGAGGCGGCACAGAGGGGGCTAGAGGTGGTATAGAGAGGGCTGGAGGCGAGGAGGACACCAGGGAACAGCAATGACTCCATACTGAGCAAGTCCCTCCGGACTCCTTATCTGTACACTTTCTAAAGTGTTTTGTACAATTTATACAACTTACAGGGGAGCTAGAAACATGGGAGACCCCTTCCCTGAATGCAGCAGACACCCTGCATTTAGGGTTTTTTTCTTTTTGGAAAGCACCAGGGGGCTGACAGGTCCTCTTTAATGCATGCCTTTTACATTTTAAATTGGATTGATACTACAGTATATATGCCTGAAAACTTTATATATTTGGTTTTCGGTTACAGCAGCAGTGTAAGTATAGAAAGGCTGTAAGACAGTAAAACCTGTCTCTTTGTTTGCTCAGATCCCAAACTTTGACTCTTCAGCAGCTATCACTACACTGAATGCAGGTAAGAACAGTTTTACTAGAACAAAGGACAATGTGTTAGCTTTTATGCTAATTTCACATCAAACGCATTATCCTGCATTTGGCTGTAATGCATTTTGCACTGCATTAACGCTATTGAACGCAAGTGTTAACGCAACTAAACGTATCCCATAGAATTACATGGGAAACGCATTGCAAACGCAATGCCAAACGCAGTCTCTGTAAAAATGCATGCAATTTTACCCAGTGCAATAGGAAAACATTGCAGGCAATGTTTCCTGTGCGCTTGGTGAAAATGCATGCGTTTCTACCATGACTGTGTTTGGCATTGTGTTTGCAATGCGTTTGCAATGCGTTTCCCATATAAGTCTATGGCATGCATTCAGTTATGTTAACACTTATGTTTAATAGCATTAACGCAGCTGAAAATCACATTGTGTTCAAATTTGAGCACAACCCTGATGTGAAAAGGCCCTTAAAAAAGGACTTTTGTTTTTAGGTTGCATCAGCAGTACACCTATAGAAGGACTGTAGGATAATAAATCCTGCCTATATGCCTCTAATCTAAAACTAGCGCTACTCCAGCGCTATTGCTACACAGAAAGCAGGTAACAGCAGTTTTACTAAAATAAAGGACAGTATTTAGCCTGAAAAGGACTTCTATTTTAATGTGGCAGCAGCAATGCACCTATAGAAGCACTATAATGGAATGAAGCCTGCCTATATAGCTTCTTTACTCAATTATTTGAGAGCGAAGATGGTGAAATCGGTGATGAACTGCTTAAGAAACTGATTGCAGCATGTCATGTCAAATGGATGGAAACAGTCAAGAACTTGGACTTTAAAAGGTCCAGTAGAAAAGCGTGGTCTCTATTTAGAAAGCTGGAAGGGAACCGTAAACTAAAACAGAAATTGAATGCTGTAACTTCAAACCAAATTGCAGCACATGTCGTGAATACCTCAAGAGCCCCAAAAGGCCAAGTTCATACCATAGAAGTTAAAAATAAGTTTAAGCTACTAAAATCATCTGTGGCACCAACTGAAGAATACTCCCGTCCTTTTACAACCTGCGACAATGAAATTGTCCTCGTTGATACTAAAAGCAACAAAGCCCCGGCTTTGATGGGATCCACCCCAAATTTCTCAAAAACTGTGAACCTTATGCGAAAAAATGTCTTTCAAAGTTCTTCTCAGATATTATAGAGAGTGTACAAGTCCCTAGTAATTTAAAGCACACCAAGATCATTGCACTGTTAAAACCTGGAAAGCCTGAAGATAACCATTCAAGCTATGTACCATTGCTCTATTGAGTTGCCTATACAAGCTTCTAGAATGCCTAATCTATAACTAGATCAATTAAAAGATTCTCAACTCAATACCCATAGAGCAAGCCGGCTTTAGACCTGCTCGAAACTGCAGTGACCAAGTCTTAGCCCTGACAACTCTCATTGAAGCTGACTTTTAAAAGAACAAGAAGGTCTCAGTGGCGTTCATAGATCTTCCTGCCGCATATGACACTGTGTGGAGGGAAGGACTGCTATACAAGTTTCTGAAGGTGATCCCATGTAAGAAAATGATGTACCTCTTGAATAATATGATTGCAAATTGAGCCTTTAAAGGGAACCTGACAGGTGGTGTATGCTCCCCCAGCTATCACTGGCTGTCCCTGCAGCTTCATAGTACTATTCTAATCATCCCTGTCTGAGCTCAGAGTGTAATGTTAAAGGTGAAAAAAGCATTTATACACTTACATTTCAGTCTACACCTTGGAGGAGGGAGACTGTCTGGCAGGATAATAGTTAACTCACTATTAACTTGCATGGCTAAAGGACATGTGTGATGTAACAATCATGTGACCATAGTGGGTAGAGCTAAGCGAGCAAACTCATATAATATTATAGGGACTTAGCTCAGCCTATTGTAGTTACATGGTTATGACATCATATCAGGTCTCCTAACATGTTCTAACATAAGGTTGAAATGTTAACTATTAACCTGCCAGTCTCCATCCTCCAAGCTGGAGACTGACTGCCTCATTACTTAAGGAAATGTAATTGTATAAATGCTTTTATTTAACCTTTCACATTACACTATTAGCTCAGACAGGGATGATTAGACCAGTATTATAAAGCTGCAGCTACAGACAGTGATAGCTGGGGAGGCATAAACTAGCTGCCTGGTACCCTTTAAGCTTATCATAGGTGATTCAACCAGCTGTAAGAAAACCTTAAACAACAGTCTGGCCCAGTGATCAGTGCTGGCACCACTCCTGTTTGCTTTGTACCTAGTTGACCTTCCTGACACAGTATCACGGAAATATGGATATGCCGATGACTGGACACTTGCTACAGTGAGCAAAACAAGGAGAAAGCAGAGGAGGTTCTAACAGAAGATCTTAGTGTAATAGCAAATTATTTCCAACAATGGAGACTAAAGCCCAACCCATCAAAAATTGAAGTATGCTGCTTTCAGTTACACAACCAAGTGCTAAGACTGAAAGTACACTGTCAACCTGTCAAGCACAATTTCAAGCCTAAGTACTTAGGCGTAACCTTTGATAGAAGCCTAACCTTCAAATACCACTTGGATAAGACAGCACAGAAACTGAAAGCACACAGAAACTCAGCGGATCCTCCTGGGGTTCCTCATCACCTATCTTGAGAACGTCTACCCTCGCCTTTGTGTACTCTGCTACAGAATACTGTGCTCCAGTATGGCTAAATAGCTGCCACGTGAATGAAATCGACACCCAGCTGAAACAACTCTATGCGTATAATATCTGGTGCTATCAGACCCACACCTGTCCAATGTTCTAGGCCACATCACACCTGCAAACCCGAGAAGTCAAGGGCTTCTACCTAAAGAATACATCAAAATAGTAAAATACGGAAAACTCTTAATACACCAAAACATCCAAGATGTCCAAATAAAGCGACTGAAATGAAGACATCCACCCATGTGAACTGCAATTACTCTGTATGAACACAATCTCAACTTAGAAGAGAAATGGCGAGAACTTTGGGTCAGTGCAGTAGATGGTGAGCTCCAAACATTTCCTCACCTACAAAACCCACCACCAGGCTTCAATCTACCAAGGAAAGCCTGTGTCACCCTAAACTGTATCAGAAGAAACTTTGGTGTCTGTGCAGACCTTATGTATAAGTGAGGGAAATCTGGCTCTCCTGCCTGTGACTGTGGAGCTGTCCGTCAAACAATTCAGCACATTGTTGAGGAGTGTCCCCTCAGATCTTACACCGGGGACAAGAATGACTTCTACACTGTAAATGAATATATACAAATCCTTGATATCCAACTCTGATTTCTGTACCTCCTCTGCTCCTTCCAATCACTGGTTACTGTTTGATACTTAGTCTTATAGGATGTTACAATATTTTCTAATACAATGAATAATAATAATAATAATAATAATAATAATAATAATAATAATCATCATCATCATAATAACTCTAAGCTCTCTTTCCTAGATCAACTCTCCATGTACTGCAGTGTGACTAGTATCACGTGACCAAATCTTATAAAAGACACAGCTGGCCAATCACAGTAATGCCAGTAGCTAACATGGCTTCATCATTACCATGTATGCCCGGCAATCCCTGATTTTAAATGTCTATGAAAAAGCTATGAAACGTATGGGGTGGGGATTCTTGCCAGATGCTTGAGCACACACTATACTCTACATGTAGTGAGCATGCCCGAGCACTCCAATGCTTGATTAAGTATCGAGCAGTGGAACGCATGCTAGCTCATTACTAACGTTGACACAATATTATCTTATAATACAACATTTTACAAAAATATATATTATTATTACATACTAGCTGTGAGCCCGATGCAAATGCATCGGGATTCTAGAACGTGGCAATATTATTTGCATTAATAGCATTATTATTACCATTAATAGCATAATTATTAGCATTAACAGCATTATTATTAGCATTAATAGCATTATTAACAGCAATAATAGTACTATTAATAGTATTGTTATTAGTATTAATAGCATTATTACCATAAATAGCATTAATAATAGCGTTAATAGCATTATTATGAGGAGTAATAGCATTATTAGCATTAATAAAATTATTAATAGCATTAATAGAATTAAAAATAGCATTAATAACATTATTAATAGGATTAATAGCATGATTATTAGAATTAATAGCATTAATATTAGCATGAATAGCATTAATAGCATTATTAATAACATTAATACCATTATTAATAGCATTAATAGCCTAAATAATAGAATTAATAGCATAAATAATCGCATTAATAGCATGAGTATTAGCATAAAGAGCATTAATAGCAATATTATTAGCATTAATAGAATTTTGAATAGCATAAATAGCATGATTATTAGCCTTAATAGCATTATTAATAGCGTTAATATGATTATTATTAGCATTATTAGCATTAATATTAGCATTAATAGCATAATTATTAGCATTAATAGCATTATTATTAGCATTAATAGCATTAATAATACAATTAATAGCATTAATATTAGCATTAATAGCATTAATAGTATTATTAATAGCATGAATAACATTATTAATAGCATTAATAGCATTAATAGCATTATTAATAGCATTAATAGCATAAACAATAGAATTAATAACATAACTAATCGCATTAATAGCATTGCTATTAGCATAAAGAGCATTAATAGCAATATTATTAGCATTAATAGCATTTTGAATAGCATAAATAGCATGATTATTAGCCTTAATAGCATTATTAATAGCGTTAATATGATTATTATTAGCATTATTAGCATTAATAGTAGCATTAATAGCATAATTATTAGCATTAATAGCATTATTATTAGCAGTAATAGCATTATTATTATTAGCATTAATAGCATTATTAATAGCATTAATAGCATTAATAATACAATTAATAGCATTAATATTAGCATTAATAGCATTAATAGTATTATTAATAGCATGAATAACATTATTAATAGCATTAATAGCATTATTAATAGCATTAATAGCATAAATAATAGAATTAATAGCATAAATAATTGCATTAATAGCATTACTATTAGCATAAAGAGCATTAATAGCAATATTATTAGCATTAATAGCATTTTGAATAGCATAAATAGCATGATTATTAGCCTTAATAGCATTATTAATAGTGTTAATATGATTATTATTAGCATAATTAGCATTAATATTAGCATTAATAGCATAATTATTAGCATTAATAGCATTAATATTAGCATTAATAGCAATATTATTTGCATTAATAGCATTATTATTAGCATTAATAGCATAATTATTAGCATTAATAGCATAATTATTAGCATTAATATCATTAATAATAGCATTAATAGCAATATTATTTGCATTAATAGCATTATTATTACCATTAATAGCATAATTATTACCGTGTTTCCCCGAAAGTAAGGCCCTGTCTTACATTAAATTTACCCCCAAAAGTCCCACCCTGCCTTACTTTCGGGGGAGGCCTTACATTAGACAAAAAAAATGACACTTTTTGTTTAACAATAAAATTAACATTTATTAACAGGCTGAACAGTATGGCCAAACAAATAACGAATGTCTCAAGAATATCTTGCTACTACCGTTGTAATACGGTATTTCCATGTATAACATGCAAACAATGAACAGTCAGGAACAGTCTCAATACCGTATGTAACCCTGTAACACAAAGCAAGATTATTCAATGACAACCATGTCATCCTCTTCTGGAACATCATCAAACACATCCAAATGTTGAGGTTCCTCTGCTTGGGCTCAAGTTCCTGCAGAATCATGGGCCCATATCTGTCATGTGTAGCCACGGCACTGTCCAGAAATGAGCAGGTCTTGTCCAGGTAGCCAGCTCGTAGGGCATTTTGAATGCAAGTGTCCGTGATCTTAGCCCATGAATTTTTGACCCAGTTCACAATCTCCAGCAGTTTAGGCTTCACAAAGTTTCCACGGACATTCCTCTCCATTCTGTTCTCAATGTAATCATTGATCTCAGCACGGAGATTGTCCTTGAAGGGCTTGTTAATGCCGATGTCGAGAGTCTGGAGATACGCCGTCATCCCTGCAGGAATCATGATCTGGTCAATTCTCCGCTCATGAAGGAAGTTTTTCATGTCCTTGGCACGGTGTGTGCTGGCTGCGTCCCAGATCAACATTCCTCTTTGGCTCCCTCGCATAACAAGCGGCAGCATTAGATCAAGCCACTTCCTTATAACCGCATGTGTGGCCCAGGCTTTCTCAGTTTCCAGCACATAAATGCCGGAAACCCTTTCAATTTTGTCCTTCTTGCCCTTTGCAATCAGTAACGGTGGGACTTTAGTGCCATCCAGACGAATAGCAAGAATACAGGTGACACGGGCACTTTCATACGCAGTGGAGGGAACGTATACGGAGGAGGCACCTCGTTGCTCAATGGTGGTTTGAGCTTCTTGACCCATGAACACTGCGGTTTCATCCATGGCGATCATGTTGGCAAGACTGTATTGTGAGAAGTCTGTGTCATCCACAAACTTCTTGTAGGCAAAAGTGCGTTTAATAATCTCCGCATCCTCCAACCTAAAGAATGTAGTGGATCTTCTCAGTGACAGGTCATTGCGCTCAAGAAAGTTATCCACCCAGTGCTGTGACGCCTTGAATTCCTCAGGGGAAATGTCAAACTGAGGGGCCACTGCAAGGGCGTATTCCTGGATCTGAGCCCTGGTCACCACCAATGTCTTTGCTCTCCTGTCAGCGACCCACTCAGAGACCAGGCTTTCCAGCTCGGTGTACATTGGTTGGCGACCACATCCAACTTTCCGCATTTTGGCCTTTCCGGTCTCTGCTTGTTCAGTGAGGTGATCATAATCAGCTCTCCATTTGCGCACCAAACGTTCAGTCAGCATTTTCTGCTTGCAGAATTCAGCAAGATTTTTGCCCCGGGATTCTTCCACTATCCCTTTTTTGTACTCCACGGAGTAGCTCTTTCTTTTGCCTGAACCGGAAGTGCTCATCTGGGGTAAAAATATACTGTATCAGCATTGTTTCTGGTACAGTATCCCCTGCAGCCCCCTATTGTTGTGCAGCATCCTCTGCAGCTCCCCCATTGTTGTGCAGCATCCCCTGCAGCTCCCCCATCCCTGTGTGCATGATCCCCTGCAGCTCCCCCATCCCTGTGTGCATGATCCCACTGCAGCTCCCCCATCCCTGTGTGCATGATCCCACTGCAGCTCCCCCATCTCTGTGTGCATGATCCCACTGCAGCTCCCCCATCCCTGTGTGCATGATCCCACTGCAGCTCCCCCATCCCTGTGTGCATGATCCCACTGCAGCTCCCCCATCCCTGTGTGCATGATCCCCTGCAGCTCCCCCATCCCTGTGTGCATGATCCCACTGCAGCTCCCCATCCCTGTGTGCATGATCCCACTGCAGCTCCCCCATCCCTGTGTGCATGATCCCACTGCAGCTCCCCCATCCCTGTGTGCATGATCCCACTGCAGCTCCCCCATCCCTGTGTGCATGATCCCACTGCAGCTCCCCCATCCCTGTGTGCATGATCCCACTGCAGCTCCCCCATCCCTGTGTGCATGATCCCACTGCAGCTCCCCCATCCCTGTGTGCATGATCCCACTGCAGCTCCCCCATCCCTGTGTGCATGATCCCACTGCAGCTCCCCCATCCCTGTGTGCATGATCCCACTGCAGCTCCCCCATCCCTGTGTGCATGATCCCACTGCAGCTCCCCCATCCCTGTGTGCATGACCCCACTGCAGCTCCCCCATCCCTGTGTGCATGATCCCACTGCACCGTGCACCCCCACTCTGCCCATGTGCTGCCACCACCCGCGCGCAGCCCCATACACACACCCGTACGGCACCCATACACACACACACACACACGGTTTTGCTATACTTACCGTTCCGCCGTACTTTCGGTTTCCTCTGCGGTGCCGGTGGGAGCCTTCTGCTGCTGGGGACGCTGGGCCAATCAGCTGCGAGCCTGCAGGGCCGTGACGTCGCGGCTGATCGGCCAATCAGAGCTCGAGCTGATGACCAATCAGCTGCGAGCCTGCAGGCCCGGGACAGGAGAGAATGGCGGAGCCGGCCACAAGAAGGCGAGAATGCGGGTGACAGCCTGAACAAGCGGTAAAATGCGGCCTTACATTCCCCAGCTACCCCCCACCATAGGCGGCCTTACATTCCCCACAGACCCCCCGAAAGCGGCCTTACAATCGGGGGGTGCCTTACATTGGAGAACCCTGGGCACCCCCCTACCCTGCCTTACTTTCGGGGGGGTCTTATATTCGGGGAAACACGGTAGCATTAATAGCATAATTATTAGCATTAATAGCATTAATAATAGCATTAATAGCAACATTATTTACATTAATAGCATAATTATTAGCATTAATAGCATAATTATTAGCATTAATAGCATAATTATTAGCATTAATAGCATATTATTGCATTAATAGCATTATTATTACATTAATAGCATAATTATACATTAATGCATTATATTAGCATAATAGCATAATTATTAGCATTAATAGCATAATTATTAGCATTAATAGAACATTAATAATAGCATTAATAGCAATATTATTTGCATTAATAGCATTATTATTACCATTAATAGCATAATTATTAGCATTAATAGCATTAATAATAGCATTAATAGCAATATTATTTGCATTAATAGCATTAATATTACCATTAATAGCATAATTATTAGCATTAATAGCATTATTATTAGCATTAATAGCATTAATAATAGAATTAATAGCAATATTATTTGCATTAATAGCATTATTATTACCATTAATAGCATAATTATTAGCATTGATAGCATAATTATTAGCATTAATAGCATTAATAATAGAACTAATAGCAATATTATTTGCATTAATAGCATTATTATTACCATTAATACCATAATTATTAGCATTAATAGCATAATTATTAGCATTAATAACATAATATATATAATAATAATATTTATTCATTTATATAGCGCTATTAATTCCATAGCACTTTACATACATGAGTAATGCTGTCTCTCTTGGGAGCTCACAATCTAAACATCCTATCAGTATGTCTTTACAATGTGGGAGGAAACCGGAGTGCCCGGAGGAAACCCACGCAAACACGGGGAGAACATACAAACTCCTTGCAGATGTTGTCCTTAGTGTCCTTGGTGGGAATTGAACCCAGGACCTCAAGACCCCAGTGCTGCAAAGGCTACAGTGCTAACCACTTGAGCCACCGTGCTGCCCTAAATATTAGCATTAATAGCATAATTATTAGCATTAATAGCATTATTATTAGCATTAATAGCATAATTATTAGCATTAATAGCATTATTATTAGCAGTAATATCATTATTATTAGCATTTTTTTTTTTTATTCTTATTTTTTATGTTATTATGTATAATTTTTTATTTTTTTTTTTATTATTTTTTAATTATTTTTTTTCTAATTAAATTAATTTATTATTTGTTATTTTAAGTGAGCCTGAGCCTGAGACACAGTTCTCCTTCAGGTCCGCTCAAAGGGCTCATATTATTAGCATATTATATTTTTTTTTATTATTATTTTTTATTTATTTTTTTATTATTTTTTATTTATTTTTTTATTATTTTTTAATTATTTTTTAATTATTTTTTTTCTAATTAAATTAATTTATTATTTGTTATTTTAAGTGAGGCTGAGCCTGAGACACAGTTCTCCTTCAGGTCCGCTCAAAGGGGTCATATTATTAGCATATTATATTTTTTTGTATTATTATTTTTTATTTATTTTTTTATTATTTTTTATTTATTTTTTTATTATTTTTTAAATATTATTTAATTATTTTTTTTATTATTAAATTTATTAGTTATTTTAAGTGAGCCTGAGGCTGAGACACAGTTCTCCTTCAGGTCCGCTGAAAGGGCTCATATTATTAGTTTTTTTTTTTTTATTATTATTTTTTATTTATTTTTTTATTATTTTTTTATTATTTTTTTATTATTTTTTATTTTATTTTTTTATTATTTTTTTTATTATTAAATTTATTTGTTGAGATACATTAGCGGTGTGTCGGCGAATTAACGGCCGGGCCCCTGGTTCTATTTGTCGGCCCGAAAATCGCGGACACACCGCTAATGTATGTCTATGGGCAGTGAGGTCGAATTCTGATTGGTCGGCGTCAGCAGAGAGCGACCAATCAGAAATGGGGCTGACTGCCCATAGACATGCATTAGCGGTGTGTCCGCGATTTTAGGGCCGACAAATAGAACCAGGTGGGCGGCCATAAAATCGGCGACACACCGCTAATGTATGTGAATGGGAAATGAGTCGCTCTTCTGATTGGCTGAGGGCAGTAGACAGCGACCAATCAGAAGAGCGGCTCACATCTCATAGAGATAGAATGGCGGATTTTTCGTCCATTCTATCTCAATGAGAAGTGAAGAGGACGTCGAAGCTGGAAGTTGGCGGAAAGAAGACAGAAGACCCCGGGGGCCGGACGAAGAGCCGGAGATGGCGGAAAGAAGAGAGAAGACCGGCGGGGCCGGAGGAAGAGGACGCCTGGCTGGACGGAGGACTTGTGGATCGGACGGACGATCAGATGACTAAGAAGGCATGTAAGTGATCGACGGGGGCGTTAGGTTAGGGGACGGCGGGGGCTTCGGGTGTAGGGCCTTAGGTGTTAGCGACAGCGGCTTAGGTGCGGCGGACTTAGACTTAGGGGGTAGGGGCTTAGATGCAGCGGGGCTTAGAGGGTAGGGGCTTAGGTGCGGCGGGGCTTAGAGGGTAGTGGCTTAGGTGCAGCGGGGCTTAGGGGGTAGGGGCTTAGGTGCGGCGGGGCGGCGGCGGACGGTAGGGGCTTAGGTGCGGCGGGGCTTAGGGGGTAGGGGCTTAGGTGCGGCGGGGCTTAGGGGGTAGGGGCTTAGGTGCGGCGGGTCGGGGCTTAGGTGCGGCGGGGCTTAGGGGGTAGGGGCTTAGGTGCGGCGGGTCGGGGCTTAGGTGCGGCGGGGCTTAGGGGGTAGGGGCTTAGGTGCGGCGGGGCTTAGGTGCGGCGGGCCGGGGCTTAGGTGCGGCGGGGCTTAGGGGGTAGAGGCTTAGGTGTGGTGGGGCTTAGGGGGTAGGGGCTTAGGTGCGGCGGGTCGTGGCTTAGGTGCGGCGGTGCTTAGGGTGTAGGGGCTTAGGTGCGACGGACTTAGACTTAGGGGTTAGGGGCTTAGATGCGGCGGGGCTTATAGGGTAGGGGCTTAGGTGCGGCGGGGCTTAGGGGGTAGGGGCTTAGGTGCTGCGGGTATTAGGGGGTAGGGGCTTAGGTGCGGCGGGGCTTAGAGGGTAGGGGCTTAGGTGCGGCGGGTCTTAGGGGGTAGGGGCTTAGGTGCGGCGGGGCTTAGAGGGTAGGGGCTTAGGTGCGGCGGGGCTTAGGGGGTAGGGGCTTAGGTGCGGCGGGGCTTAGGGGGTAGGGGCTTAGGTGTGGCGGGGCTTAGAGGGTAGGGGCTTAGGTGCGGCGGGGCTTAGGGGGTAGGGGCTTAGGTGCGGCGGAGCTTAGGGGGTAGGGGCTTAGGTGCGGCGGGGCTTAGAGGGTAGGGGCTTAGGTGCGGCGGGGGGGCTTATGGGGTAGGGGCTTAGGTGCGGCGGGGCTTAGGTGCAGTGCGGACATTGGGGGGGGAGGGGCTGTGCGGACATTGGGGGGGAGGGGCTGTGCGGACATTGGGGGGAGGGGCTGTGCGGACATTGGGGGGGAGGGGCTGTGCGGACATTGGAGGGGAGGGGCTGTGCAGACATTGTGGGGGGGTGCTGTGCGGACATTGTGGGGGGGTGCTGTGCGGACATTGTGGGGGGGTGTTGTGCGGACATTGGGGGGGGTGCTGTGCGGACATTGCGGGGGGGCTGTGCTAGACTGTGGATGGGGGCTGGCGGCGGAGGTGTGCGAGCAGTGAGGGGGGGGTGTGCGGTACTGGAGGTCGGTGCGGGTGTGGGGAGCGTTGCTGGGCTGTGGATCGGGGCTGGGGGGAAGCACAGGGGGCAGCTGCATAGTCGGAGGTGGTGTGTGGGTAGCGGGGAGCAGAGGCGGCATTGGCGGCCATTGCGAGTCGGCTTAAAACTGCTCGCAATGGCCGCTTCGCGGCCAATGCTTCGCGCGTATCCACATGACGACACCGGAAGTAGCGCCGAGAGGGGCGCTTTTGCGATTCGCGATTATATAATAGATAGGTAAAAAATCTTAAGATCTTTTAACATTATAGAAATAAAATGTATGAGGAAAGTACCGTAGCTAGAAGGATATGTGGGATCCTGATATCTAGAAAATGTAAATGCAGATGTGTCGCCTAGGCTTTAGGCTACTCAGGTATCAGGCGGCAAGGGTTACCTGCTGTGTCACAGGGAATGGCGGCCGCACCTGACCCCGTGTCCTGGGGGACTATTCTTTTGAAAAAGAGGTTTATGTACAGGGGATTATATACAGTTTTTGTTCTCGTGACGCCACCTGCAGTTTCTGGTGAGTTGCACCAGCGCCACCACAGTCCGCCGAAGGTCGGTGATATCGCTGCTAAGATGGTGAAGTCCTCCGCAGGCAGGACAGGACTTCCGGGGCAGCAATTCTGTGAAAGAACAAGTTCATGCAGAAGAAGATGCAGCAGAGTCAAATTCACTTCACTCCGGGTACTTTACTGGAAACTTTAGCAGCATTGGTTACATTTCTCAGTTCAGCATTCAGATGTTATAACGGGTAGCTAACGGATTGCTGCAAGCGGATCCCAGGTGGTATGATGGAACCCTTGGTGTGTGCCTCCTTTCCCATCTATTCCTTCCTGTTTCCCAGTAATTTTTATGAAGCCTAGTGACTTGGAATCAGCCGGACCTCCGTTCTTCCTTTCACCCTCGCTCCCGTCAGATCACCTTCTACTGGCCGACCACTGAACCATCAAGCGGTGCATGGTACCATCTTTCGGTTGCTCAGGTGCCTGGGGTGGCCTGTAGACTCCCCAGGACTCCGGATTTTCTGTGCTCCTGAAGTATCCCACAGGTGCGGGCTCCGGTGCCCGGTAACTTTATGCGCCTAGGGGCCCTTTCTCCTACTCCCTGGTCCCTCAGCCGAGAGACCTTCTCCTCTCTCCACTCACTTGGAGGCAAAGACCTCCTTGTTCCCCCTAGAGGTTGTTTTATTCCCTCCAGGGTAACCTCCCACTGTGTGATCTAGTGTGGGGTGCTGGTTAATGGGTTTCACCCACCATCCTATGATCCACCTGCAGCTGGAGTGTCTGCACCTCTTTTACGGGTGCAGTACCCCCTCTGTGACGCCTGCTTAGCGAAGTGCCACATCCCCCTTGATGGAATATACTCATCCGCGAGTATCCATACCTGTTTACCAGACAGTGAAAAACATTATATTAATCATCAACATCAACAGGTAGCTATTTACAACTAAGCATATTTAGGTTTTTCTTCCCATTGCTGGGAAGCACATTACTTCAAACGTTGCACATATATACACACAATACAGTAGTTAGTTGCAAGACTTTACCTGTCGGCAAAGTTGTAACTCTCTGGTTGTACTATCTGTATAATAAGACATTATTTAACTTGTCCCAACAGGGACCGGTACTAACTATTATTGTCCAACACAGTCCAGTGTGTATTATCACCGCTGGGCCGCTGCTCACTCAGCACACATTATCAACAGGGGTAAGGAAAGTTCAAATAAAAAAAGTTCAAAATAAAGTAAAGTCTCTGGTTTTCAGATAAAACAACGGGAACACACATTATTCTTGGGGCTTACAAAAAAGGGGAAAGTAAAAATAAAAGGGCATGGAGACGACAGTTCCCAAACGGCGGAGTTCTAATGGAAGCGGAGCTGGGCTCTTGCTTCCTCTCGGAGTCACCTTGTTGCTTGTTCGTGTTGATACCAGTCTTTTCATCGCCTTTGCCTCGCCACTTGGTCTCTCTCGTCCATAGCTGGCCGGGAACACTGTAGCGACTGGTACTGTGGGGGTGGCGAGTTGCCAGTTGGGACTCGCGGTACAGCTCGTGTCTCCGCGGAGCTCAATATCCGCAGGAGTTGTTGGTATCGCGGCTAGGATGGTGTAGTCCCCCACAGGTAGGACTGGGACCTCCGGAGCAGCATAGTGAGAGGGAAAGCTTGGAGTGGAGCTGGGATTGTATAAGGAGTGTTGGAACTGTCTATGAGGGGCACTGGAAATGGAGAGAAGGATAAACGTACACAGCAAAGTCTCTTTTACCTTTTACTGATGTTGAGCAGGTAAAATGGTCCAGGGTACTGACGGGTGGACAAGTTGCACAGTGGGTCCCCACAGCGAGTGGGTATAAGGCCTCCTCTGCTCTGTAGTGTTGATTGAAGCACAGCCTGCTTGCAGCCAGACTTGCCTCCTCTCTCTTCCTGACTGTAATGTCTGTCTCTCCTCCTGTGCGGTCTCCGGGTTACCTCCTTCTGATCACTGCGGCTTTGCCCTGCTGTGTTTGGCTCCCTCTCTTGACCCACATAGGAGACCGGGTAGCCGAAGCTTCCACAGTGTAACGGGGTTTTCTGTGGTCCTATAGTATCCCATAGGTGTGGATCCCCAATATCCGGTGGTTCTCTTTCGATGAACTCCCTCAAGTTCCTTGCTACTTTTCTGTCCTAAGCTCCTTGCCTTCAGTCCCACTTAGGATTGCGGGATGTAGAAGGGCTACTCCGGGTCACTGGTTCGGGCCTAACCGCAGCACCGACCACCAGGACGTCTTCGCAGCTCTCCTAGCGTCTGGACACTCTAACTGACTTCTCCCCCAGCAGCAGTATTTCTAGGGGATCTTGCCTAAGGGCAGCAAGTTGGGCTCCCCCTTTTGTGCTGGGGTGGAAGGTGCTGTATGTAGTAGGTACCTGCTGTGGAAACCCAGCTGTGCATTAGAGACATCTGTGGCTACCTGCGTGAGCAGGGCGCCACACAGATTGGCTGAAAAACCTCTTCCAAGCAATTCGCTGAAGAATAGTCTTTGTTTATCAAAAGAACTTAAAACAATTATAGCTGATACTTCCTGCTTGTGACAGACTATAAATCTTCCTGATGATTGCTGTTCTTTCTGGCTGACTCTTGCACAAGACTAAATCAAAACACTGTTTAAAGAATTTGTACGCAACAGTTTTCTCCTGGCTGCTTGTACACATTATCTATCATTTCTTCAAGGAGGAGTGGAAAAAGTGAATTTATGTCTTGAAGACAAAAAACTAGAAACAGAGGTTCTAGAACACATTAAGCTTGCTATTATTTTTCTGTCACTACTTTATGAGCAGCATCTATTTTCCAGTAACCTTTTAAATACATTATTTTCCAAAGTCATTCTTTCCTCCCATGGCTCTATGTGCCTTTGATGAGCAGAATATTCTCTTGAGCAATTTCCCAAGTTCATTCAGCCCTGATTTTGTTTGAAAGGAACATTTCCCTAAAGTATTAAAAAAGAGAGAATTATTAATTAGAAGCAATGCCAGCATCCTCGGTAAAGTTCTACAGACATGTCAAAATTACCGTAATGTCGTGGAAAGAAGACAGGAGTAAAACATTGGCCTTCTTTTTTCCTTTTTGACCAGCTTGTTATTTTTGACTACTGGAGATATCCGTATTAAGAATATTTTTTACACTGTTCCGCATTAGATTATGATCAGTTCTCATGAAATTATGTGTCAGATATTTGATCATATGTGAGTACAATGTATTAATCAAAAATGACAGAAAGGAATCTCAGTAGAAAAACTTTATAGTGAGAACATAGTTTTATATTGTCATGATATGGTGATAGTCAGTCATTGAAGTGCAGAGTAAGAAAATATGGGCAAAAAAATCAATATTCTATTCACATTTGTTTTCATGGAATGAATTATGTATAGGGAAAATAGACCCACAAACAGCATATGTGGATAAAATAATTCAATTCACAATTCAATAACAAATGAAAAATAACTAGTGATTGTAGTAGAGAATTTTGGATTTAATTCTCAGGTTCCCGTAGTAATGGATTCCATTGAGCTGTAGACCACACCCATTGGGTTAGACCAGTGTTCCCCAACTCCAGTCCTCAAGAACAACCAACAAGGAAGGTTTTCATGATTTCCTTAGTATTGCACAAGTGATTGAATTATCACCTGTACAGGTGGTAAAATTATTACCTGTGCAATAATACCTTTTGAGGACTGGAGTTGGGGAACACTGGTCTAAGGGCCCTTTCACATCAGCGGTTTTGCGCTGATCGCGGCAGTTGCGGTGAAAAAAAAAAACGTAACTGCCGCGATTACCGCATAACGGCTGCACTTGCGGTTCATTTGCGGCAAGCCCCATACAATGTCTATGTGGCTTGCGGTAAGTGTGCGGCAGGTGCGGCAAGTGCGGTTTCGGCACTTGCGGCAGGTGCGGCCGCGAAAAAAACGCGGCTGACCACGTTTTTTTCGCGGCCGCACCTGCGGCAAGTGCCGATACCGCACTTGCCACAAGCCCCCATAGACATTCTATGGGGCTTGCCGCAAGTAAACCGCAAGTGCAGATGTTATACGGTAATCGCAGCAGTTGCGTTTTTTTCACCGCAACTGCCGCGATCAGCGAAAACCGCTGATGTGAATGGACCCTAACCCAATGGGTGTGGTCTACAGCTTAATGGCATCCATTACTACGGGAACCTGAGAATTAAATCCAAAATTTTTTTCATTAGTTATTTTTCATTTGTTATTGATCCAAATGGTATAAATAAATAATTCCCTGTCTGGGTATAGAAAAATAGACAAAACGCTGCACAACATTAAAACTATATGAGAATTATTTTTATGTGCAAAATCTATGCAGTCACTTGGAAAAAATAATGGTATGCTTCAATAACTCCAAATCATCTCATTTTTTTTATATATATGTAGGTATACAGCTTGACTTGAAAGGATCCTGTGAGACGTCAAGACTTGTGCTTCCACAGGGTATGAATGCAAATGAGAAATGATCCAATCTCTAGATGGCAGTGCTCCCCAAAACACAATTCCAGTAGTTATATTAACAAAGTTTTATTATATAGCAGGAAGTAAAAAAATATAGATACAACGCGTTTCGGTTAAATATTTAGCCTTCCTCAGGTATCAAATTAAAATAAAGATCCCCTATCTAGATATATTTTAATTTCATACCTGAGAAAGGCTAAATATTTAGCCGAAACGTGTTGTATCTATTCTTTTACTTCTTACTATATAATAAAACTTTCTTAATAAAGCTACCGGAATCGTGTTTTGGGGAGGACTCTAGAGAACTGCCATCTAGAGATTGGATCATTTCTCACTTGCAAATATTATAGATGCTGGACTATTTTGCAATCTTCACATGTGACATAAATTGTAGATTGCAGAATGAATTTACAGTAGAGATGGGAAAAAAGATTTGCCCTACTCGGCATGCATTTTGGTGCTCCAATGCAGCTGGACCAAGGCATTGGTCTTCATACAGCGATGGGTTTCTTTTGTAAGACTCAGTATTCCCCAGCATCTGAGTTACATTTTAGGCATCTCAATCAGCCAACTAATATCCTGCTCTGTACTGATGAGGGGCAATACAATACTGTCTACAATGGGATAATTGGCATGGCTATTATGAGCTATTAGCATAGATATTAATAAAAAGGGGTCTCCAATTTTAAGTTATTTTAAGCACACACTGTTAATTGTTAAGTCATTGAAATTGTCAGGACAAGCCAACAAATATCTATGAAATGCTTAAGGTTATGTGTCCACCTAGCAGTTTATTTCTTTAACAAAAAAACGCTTCTGTCAGGCAAAATGATGCAGAAAAAACACTTTGTTCTTAGTATGTTAGATGTTTTTTTGGTGTGTTTTTCTGTACGCTTTTTCCTATGTGTTTTTATCATATAGGGTATGAAAAAACGTAGGGAAAAATGCACAAAGGATGAACATGTTGCTTCATTTTTTTTGCGCTATAATCTGCAAATGAAGAAACCTGAAGATGGGCACAACATTTCAGAAAACCCATAGATTTGCTGGGATATGTTTCCACTTGAAGAATTGATTTAAAACAGCAAAGTAAAAATGCATAACAAAAATAAAATAATAAAAATGTTGGACCATTTGACTTTTACAACCTTCATGAATATGTATTTATTTATTTTATTTTTTATTATTATTATTATTATTATTATTATTATTATTATTATCATTATTTTGGGGGTGAGGGGAGCAAACATTTATTATTGTAGAAGGTCAGCAGTATGCAAGGCCATCTCTTCTACACTTATGTGCTAGGAATTCATATAAAAATAGCATATGGTCATTATATGCCATTATCTGCTTCACACACATGCTCTTATATGTCTGTTCATGTTCACACTCATGAAACACCATACTATAGATTTTGCTTCTTGAAAATGTACAATCACTAGTTCATGTCATTCCATGCGTTTACTATATAGATTTTTGCCAAGTGCACAACGGTGTTATTATATGTACAATTCATATTGAACTTTGCAATGCACTGCCCACTAGCTTTATTCATTAGAATTCCAGATGAATTGGTGACCTGAATAAAGTTATTTGTTTTCATCATTATGTCTCCTACAGATATGTCAGTCTTCAATAATTACTGCACCTAGTACCTGCGTAAGCCAGTTTTTACTTTGTGGCATGGGAAATTGGTTATGTGAGTGATGTTACTTCTGCATCCCATCGTATTGAAGGGTTAATGAGGGTAGTTAGTCAACATGGTTGCCCAAACAGTGAGATCTATCACTGATTAATTGTGTCTGACTGAGGCCTGGCAGTGGAAGAGAAGGGCCCCTAGGAAAACAGATGTCACTCATGCAGAATTCATCTGAGCGCCACATTCCTGCAGGGAAAACCTGTCTCCTACTCTGTCTGCTATTCCACAATTCACTTCCTACCATATGCTGACATTACGCATTTGGCAATGGATCACCCCCAAGAGATGGCTGTTGTGGAGGAAGACATCTTCATCACCACCCCAGGGGTAGAGGGTACACCAGAAGAAGCAGACCTAGAGTGGCATGCACTGGAGGACAACATGGACACATATGTGACTTGAAGCCCCAACATCCTACCTACATTGAGCCTGTTGTGCAGCGAGGTGCACATACAGTGCTGGACTCCGATGTCAGAGGAGGACCTGAGCTCACAGTCTGGAGGTGACACTTTCCCCATGCCATGCGGGAGTACCAAATGTCTAACTGTTGCGTATAATTTATGGAGTTTGATAAGTACAACATCAAGACACCACAACAGTGAGGGACCAATTTTTTCTTTACCATATAATCTCTATTAAACACTCTACACTCAGATCTGCGCAACCTCTTGTTTCTTCCGACCTATTCCCTAGACTTCATAGCCTCGGAGATCTATGCTACAAACAAATGTCTAACTGCAGAGGACCTTGCCACATGACTGGCTGTATTCAACCTGCAGCCAGTGCCACATCTACTGGATCACCAATACCACCAGGACCAGGAGTATGATGTAGAGGCCGATGAGAAGGCCGAGGAGTAGGCCAAGGTAGAAGAAACAGAAAACCCACCTTCCCCACCTTCCCAGCCATGTGTATCATGCCAAAAGGCCTTCAACTGGGACAATGCCATCTAGGAACCCCTGCCTCCTCCAACCAACTATCTGTCACAACTTGAACCACTCCAACCAACTCTTGTCTCTTTATTTGGGGAGATTAGTTTTATGGATAACTTTGCCTGGAATTTGATGCATTGACCTAAGGCCAATGACTTCTATGACCAGTGTACCTGAGGTAAGGTGGTAGCATTCTTGCAGGAGAAGGGGTTTGGCTTTGTAGTGGAAGAAGATACTTTTCATCAGTGCTACGTCAACTGGTCTACCCTGCCTATCTTCCCAAAAGACATCTTTGTAGGAGAAAAAGTCACCTTCATGAATGTGTTGGGTAGCAAGGGGTAACTCACTGTTGGTGTATGTTCGGTTGCCACCACCAACCAATTTGAGAAGTGGCAGGAAGAGGCCAACCGGGAGAAAATTGGGCATTGAAAGGAGGACAGGCCTCTCTTGGTCAGCCAGCCATCCAGCTGTACCCAAATCTACAGAGGATGTCAGTGTGCCACAAGTTGCCCCTGTCTGACCTCTATGGAGGGATCATCCCATAGTTCCTCCATTGTCTTCTCCAGCAGTGGACATGATGGAGTGTGCTGGGAGGCAGGTGGTGGTAGATAATGCCTTGGCAGGAGTAGCATTTGAAATTCCCCAAGATTGTCCGGCAGCGGAATACCAATGCCTACCTTCAGGACAGGCAACGCTAAAAAAGCTGGCAGAGTTTTTACAAGTACAGTGGACTTTCCTAAAAAAGTAATCTTATTTCGTCAATGGCCTATCCCTTAATTGACATTTTGACTAGAGAAGGATTTTGAGTTACATTTTTCAGTTTTTCCTTGATGAAAGCCTGTGTTTTTGTTAAAATTATATTTCCCTTCCCTCTACTGGATAAGTGGGCATGCATGCAGCCTTTCGGGTCCCACTCAACGACCTTCATGAACTCTGGCCTTCATGGAATTTCCACCACTTTAACAGTTTGTGTGCTGCTGATCCCTGTTGGACTTTCGTCATGTTTATATATTTTGTATTTTGTTATGTTTGTGTTTGAGACTTAGTCCATGTTATAGTAAAGTTGTATGAGTTCACTCCTTGTGTGCTGGATGGTTTATGCAAACAGATGCTTTTGGTGCTCTACAGAGACTGGTGAACAAACCGCAGGCCTGATCTGAGGTATGGAAATGCGAGACATCACACACACTCCTGCACAACAGGGCTATCCAAGTGTAGTCTTCAAGGACCACAAATAGTGCACATTTTCATTTAAGTATATTAAGGTTGCACAATGTGCTGGAATCATCACTCCTGCATGTGATGATATTAGCACCTGTGCAATGCTAAAGAAATTGTACTTTGCCACCCCTGCCATAGAAGTCTCTGTGGAAGTAGGTAGCTCCTTGGACCCTCTTAGCCCCGCTGACCATGGTACTTTTTTATGTTCTTTTTAATGCAGATTTTGAGAATCTGCACCAAAATCTGCTTGTCTATCCTGAGACCAGCAAAGTCTATGTCGGCCTCCTGCTGCCATACTTGGACATCCTCTGCGGTGGTGACCTGACTAACTCCCACCACATACTACTCCTTGCAGCTCTTTATTTTCATTAAGGTGACCATCTCTCCATCATAGAGGGTCGGAGTCGGGAAGGCATACAATCATGCTACAGGGTGGACCAGTTACCAGTCTTGTCTTTGGCTATGAACCCCAAATCCCTCCTCTGTAAAATGTCCACCACCCGGCCCCGGAATACTGCTCTTTAAAATGGTTACACTTATACCCTTACAATTTTTCTCAGGCTATGGTATATCAGAACCTAATTTATTTGGCAAATAACAAGGCCCTGGTTGGTTCATGCCTATCAGTATACTTAATGTAAGGGGGTATGGGACCCCACATGATATTCTCCCAGTCGAAGCCTTCTGGTGGCCATTCCATAGAAGGCAGGGAAATACTGGCAATACTACCTCCTTATTGACCTTCTTGCCTTCCTCCTCCTCGATTTGCCAATGCACTAGGTGCAGGTTTACTAAGGCCAGACATGCTGCAGGATCCTGCCTCAGACCTGTGGTGCTCCCAGCTGGCATGCAGAACCTCCTGACTCTGAGGTGGTGGGATGTCTTTGGGCATGCAGAAACAGCACTGTAACTGCACCTCACTGCAAGTCAGGCCCAATGTGAGATGCATGGTCAAACTCCAGCTCACAGTTCTGGGCATCTCCTTTCCAGGCTTTTTCAGTTGCGGTGAAGTATGCTCAGCCCCTGGGGTGGTGGGAAAAATCAGCTCCTCCAGAATAGGCATCTCTTGTTGTGGATCCACTAGGTCTCCAAAGTGCAGATTGCACATGGTAATACAGTCATGTTGTTGCATAGTATGGCAATCTCAAGATGGTGCCGGCCTCCATGATGACATGTATTTCCTTTGTTAGGGTCCCGCTTCTTCCAGTGCCAGTGCTTAGGGGATATTATCATTTGCCCAGTCTTAATGCCAAACTCCTCATTAATCCCTCCATGAAGTGGGTTGCAGAAGGAACCTGATTTACACAACCCTATGCCACAGTGAATAATTGGGCTTGTGATTGGGGGTATTAAAGCCTGACATATTTGGAGTAGAAATAAGAAAAATAATATGTTTTTATCAGCTCACCACCAATTCATCTGGAATGTTGAATAAGGCTAGTGGGTAATGCATGGACAGGCCCAAGATTAATGATATAACACACTTGTGCACTTGCCAAATATCTGTATTATGAATGTATGGAAGGAAAGGAAAAAAAGGATTGCACATTTTTAAGAAGTAATATTCATATTATTGTGTTTTATGAGTGTAAACAGACCTATAAGATATAATGGACATATCGTATGCTATTTTTATCTGAAGTTCTAGCAGATAAGTGTTGAAGAGGAGGCCTTGTACGCTGCTGACTCTCTGAAATAAATGTTTTTTCTCTAAAAAAATGTAAAATCTTTTGAAAATTAAAAAAAAAGAATTAAAAGCTCTCTTAAAGGGATGATTAAAGGATATTTTAAGGTTGTTGGAGTTCACAGCTGCTGGCACATCTGGCACTGTTCCAAAGGTTCACAGATTGCAGGTGTACAAACACTAGAGGAAGTTTAAATGGTTTCTATTAAAGCTCCTTTACATTCACCATGTTGAAAGAAACTGGTAGACCTAATGGCTATGACCTCGGCTAACCTATAGGGTAGCAGAGTTTTCCAACTCTGTGTCTTCCAGGAGGGATTTTTCCCCAAACCTTCAAGGAAAGTTTTAGGACTATTTTAAAGTTTAGAACTTTATCCTGAACAAAGCCGAGTTTGATTATTTTTTAGTAAATTGTTCGGGTTTCCAGTCACAAACTGAACCATCAACGTTCGTGCTGAATTTGAAATTGGGAACCTTTTTGGAAACGTTTTCTCATCTCTACTGAAGGATATACCTGACCCTCAATGGTGCTCAGCATTGCGATGGATAGTGCCAAGTGTGACCAAAATGCTGCACTTGCTGATTTGAGGGTCAGTTCAACATCACCCAGCCTTACAATAATGACAAATATGCAGTACAAATGGCTTGTTAGGAAGCATAGAGACAACCGAAAAAATGCATGGTGGAGATATGGGGGGGCATGGTGGAGCTGTCAGAGTCTCTTGGCATGAGTTAGGGAGACAAAAATCATGTTTTCACTTAACTTTATTAATCTAGCTTGAAAACTAAACAGTTCCTGTACATTTGACATATTCATTTTCATTGACTGGATAAAGGAGTAAAACTAATTAATTTAGCAGTTTGTTTTGCTGAAGTGTAGAATCATCGCTGTAGTGATTCAGAAGGCTGCTGACAGACGCTGAGTCATAGACTACTATAGCATGGAGCACTGGGCTCTTTAATCTTTGATATGGCTATATAAATTGTGTTTTATTTGTGCGGTCTGGAATATGTAATTCATCTCATCCTGCAAATGGTAAAGTAGATTTAGTTTGTCAGATAATAATGTGGAACAAATGCAGGATAGCAAACAGCAATACTAAGAAAAGAGTAGGTAAAACAAAGTCAAAATGTTAAAATATTAATAGTGTGTTCAATCAAAATGATTACAGTCACAAGATAATCAAATAATCCATTATGGCTTTTCATGTGTTGTAATAATAATAATCATAAGTGTTTTAACTCACTTTTCTACTCAACAGCTTAAAGAACACTGTGATGATGAATCTCATATTTATATTAAAGGAACAGTAAAGAAATTAAATATGTACACAATTTAAAAATATCCCAACTATTCCTCTAGTAATCTATTTTTTTTACTCTCATATCTTTTATCACTGTCCTCTGTAGCTGTTAAGGGCCTGTCACACGTGTCAATGTCGCCCGCAATATCGCTCATGCGTCACATATTATTAATCGCCTGAGCGATGTGAAATGATCGCAGGTAAGATGTCACACGCGTCAATATGACCCAGCGATGCGGTGATGTCGCCATCTTGCGAGCGATTTTATTTAGTCACTTGTACGATGTCAAAATAGAAAATACGTCGCTGAGTTTAGTGTCACACGCAGCGATGCACAAGGTCTACTGAGCGATGAGCGACAGGTTTTACATCTGGCAGTGAAACCTGCGATCGTCGATCAGCGACATATCGCTGGTTGCATCGCTTGGTCACACACTTCAATGTCGCTCCTGCGTCACTTTTATGTCGCTTGAGCGACTGAAAATCCGTGACGTACGAGCGACATTGACAGCGATATCGACGCGTGTGACATCCCCTTAAGACAACTGACAGCAGCAGAAGCTCCCTGGTGGGCTCCGACTGCAGAGGAATAAAATGTTCCTAACCCCACATATTGACTATAGGAGCTTCAGCTGCAATAGACATTGCAAAACAACAGACAATTAAGAAGTGAGTACTTACATGTTTTCTACAACACTAACTATATTAGCAGACATGATATAATAAAGCAACTATATTTCCAGTTCATTTAAAAACTTATTTCTGATTTAGAATGTCTTTAAAATCTAATATATAAAGCTGAATGTGTGTATGTGTGTATGTCCGGGATTGGCATCTACACCATCGCATCTACAGCCACAAAATTTTGCACAGTCACACGTCTGGACCCCGAGAGCGTCATAGGCTATGTTGTGAAGTGAAATTTTAACCCTGCGCATTCCAATTCACCAAACAATTTTGGCCCTATCTACATAATGGAGAGAAAGTGACAGTTTCCAGTTGACAGTTGTGAATGAGAGGGGCTTAATGACCGCACCAAAGACTAACAGCATATACCAACATATAGTCACTAAGGTGGGGCTCTGACATGGAATATTCACCACGCACGGGGACATGTATACACACCATATGCACACAAAGAGTAACAGCTAAGGTGGAGCCCCAACATTGGATACTCACCACGCACCCAAACACACACACCACAAAGATAAATGGAGAGGAAGCACACAATAGGGTCTTATCCGATATAATCAGTGAATTATAAGTAGGGTCACACTCACCTAGTCGGGTTGTGTGTGACACAACCACTAATAAACCAGACAATTGGATCCTGTCGAACGCAGCAATCAACCAGGAGAGTTGTATAAATCATATGCGTTGATATAGGAATCCGGCTTGTAGATCGCGCTGTTCGAAGATTTGGCCAAGAAAATCACTCCAAGGACCTCGGATCTTTAAGATAAAGATCTTTATTCCTCCCAGACTCGACACGTTTCGTGTACCCACTGTACACTTCCTCAGGAGTTTAAGAATTACCTTTTTCTCAGAAGTTTAAGACACACACCACACAGTAACCCCCACCCCCACACGGACACACACACATACACACCCTATTGGGACACATGCACTCATGCACTCACCCCACAGGGACACAGACACCACAGGGACATACACACATACACACCCACAGAGACACACACACCCCACAGGAACACACAGACCCCATAGGGATGGACACACACCACAGAGACACCCTCCCCCCACAAGGACACACACCACAGGGACACCCCTCCCCCCCAAAAGGACACACACCACTTGGACGCTCCACAGGGATACATGCACACCACTGCAACACACACACCCCAGGGACACATACACCACACAGACAGACACAGATGTGCACAAATCGCCTCCCACAACTCGCCTCATACGTGTGCTATCTTTAATTTCTAAAAATAAACATCTGATTAAAAACAGCCAATGTGCAACTCATGTGCCATATAGGGAATTAAGGCAGATGTCAGTCACATGAGCTGTCTATTATGTGCATGTGTGAGGTAACATATACTGCCCGGCCAAGGGGAGGGTTTACTGTTGGCTGGAGATTTATCAGGCTGCCTATAACAACCAATCACAGCTCAGCTTCTATTTTCCTACAGGTCATTAATATGACATATTCAAATTTTATTTTGTTATAGCTAACATCAGTTATTTATTAACCCAGGTGTATCCGGGTAGTACAGCTAGTAACTAATAAAAATGAAGATGTTAGAGACCACTTCCTGTTTCCCTGGTTGAAAGCTAAATTTAAAAACACTAGATGGCAGCCTGATGCTATCCCATCGGGAGGGTGGTAATGTCACAATGGGGGCGGAGCTCTGTGGTGCTGGGTGTGGTGGCCATCTCTTCCTCCCTGTGCCTTCTACCCTCTGTCCGCGCTCTCTCCCCCCGTGTGCGATCTCTCCCTGTGTTGTCTTCTCCCTTTTGTGCTCTCTCATTTAACCTTTCTCCCCCTTTGTGCACTGTTTCCCCTGTATGTTGTCTTCTTCCCTCTGTGCTTTCAACTTTGAGCTGTCTCTCTTCCCCCTCTCCTGTCTTCTTCCCTCATGTGATCTCTCCTTTGAGCTGTCTTCCCCTGTGTGCTGTCTTTCTTCCCCATCCTATCTGGTGGTTGTTATGGAAATCAATATATGAAAATATTGAAAGATATATTAATTTACTTGTATCCTGTATTGTACTGCATATCTAGCATATTTGTATTTCTTTAAGCACCTGTTGTTAAGAAGATATTATTCACTGTAAGTTATAGGATGCATGTAGGCCAGCAGTGAAGGTTTTTGGGAGTAAAGCCAATTTCTAGCATGGTCTAGTAACAAGGCAGCATGTTCCATAACTTTACATAATGAAGCAATATGATGATTCAATAATGTTAATAACACCAAAATGATGGATTAAATCAAGCATTAATACGTATTTAGAATAGATTTGCATAATCCAATCATTTTACAGCTATTAGTGACCAATGATAAGTAATATTTTGTAACCAATTAATGAATTATGTTATTCTGGGGTAACCACCCCCAGAATTGTCTATATAATTTCATGTGTTTCCTAAGTAAACTCAGAATTTCTTTAACTTGTGTCAGGTGTCTGTTATTCTCATTGCATCCGAGCATTTTCATCTAAGAATTGGCTGCAGATGGAATAGGTTGAGGACTCCACAAAATGCTGCGTGAGGGACGACAGACTGTTTTGGGACCAGTAGAAGCACCAGGTGGTGCGAAACAGTCTGTCATGCTTGACACACCACACCCAGATTATGGTTTTACATTTTTCCAAATAAAATTGGACGTTTTTAAGGACCTGGAGTGCCGCTATTTCTATTTTCCATATTGACTAATGGAGCTTCAGCTTCAAAAAAAAGAGTAAAACAGCAGACGATGAAGTGTGTACTTACAGGTTTTTTACAACAATAACTATATTAGGATCATGCAGAAATTATATAATAGAGAAAGCAACTATATTTCCAGTTCATTTAAAAACTCATTTCTATATTTAGAATGTCTTTAAAATAAGTAGTAAAAATGAAGATGTAAGAGACCATTCCCTATGTTTCCCTAGTTGAAAGCTATATTTATGTCTAAATACTAGATGGGTGCAAGATGCTATCCAAGGGCTATCCAGAGAGTGGTGATGTCATGGTGGAGGCGGAGCTCTGTGGTGCTGGGGGTGTTGGCCATCTCTTCCCCCCTTTACCCTCTCCCCTCTGTGTGCTCTCTCTCCCCCTGTGAGCGATCTCTCTCTCCCTGTCTTTTCTTCTCCTTTCTGTGCTTTCTCCTTTAACCTTTCTTCCCCCTTAGTTTGCTGTCTCCTAGTATGCTGTCTTCTTCCCTCTGTGCTCTCTCCTTTGAGCTGTCTCTCTTCCCCCTGCTTTCTCCCCTTATATGCTCTCCTTTGAGCTGTCTCCCCCTTTTATGCTCTCCCCCTGTGTGCTTTCTCTGCCTCCTGTGAACTTCCTCTCCCCCATGCTCTCTCTCTCCCACTGTGTGCCCTCTCTCTTCCTACTGTGCGCTGTCTCTCTATTCCCCTTGCATGCTGTCTCTCCCCACATTGAGAAGTCTCTCCCCGCTGTGAGAAGCCTCTCCCTGCTGTGGGCAGTCTCTTCCTCCTTGTGTGCTCTCTATCCACTTGTGCCATCTCTCCCCACCATGTGCTCTCTCTTCCTCCAGTGTGCTGTCTGTCTGTTTGTGCTGTCTTCACCCCACCTTGCGAACTCTTCCCCCCATGGTGTACAAAGATGGAGGCGGCATGAGTGCACATGGGAGCTGGGTCACGCTGACGCCATCTTTGTATACTCAATTGTCTCTTACCAGCGAATGACTAACTGCATCTGCGCATACCACAGTTAGTCATACGGTGGTGAGGTTCTGTGGGCTGTGTGTGTATTGGGCTGTGAATGTGGTGGGTCCAATGTTGTTTTCGGGTCTCATGTTCGGATGTCGGTAGCCCCACTAGCGGTATTGTGTGAGGAGCCATTACCACCATTAGACACCATATTTGCACACCCATCACTTGGGTGTGCATATATGGCTGCTGTGGGTGCGTGATATCGTGACAACATGATGCCGGAAGTGGACAACATACGGGATAAGGTAATTATACAGACAGAAGTTAGAAACTGGGAGCACTGTAAAGTAGGTATTGGAACAGTGACACATTACAATTAAAATGCAACATTGCCCGCCATACTGGACATATGCTGTTGCCGTCAGCATGTATGAGATGTTATTTTGCCAGCTGTCAAAGCATGTTGGTAGAAAAAGGATTACATAAATCTTTCAGATGAAATAATTAAAAAATAAGTTAAAAAAGTGTTTTGTGAAAGAAATGGGACTCATTGCCCTGATTGACTTGGGACATTAAAATTCTCAAGCCATCCTTTTTTTTCTTCCACTTCTGCAAGTAAAGCACTAAAAAGTAATAATAATAATCAGTCATTTTATCCCCAGAGGCTGCAATAATTGTGCATCGTGATAACTTGCTGAGTTAGGAGAATAGAGAAGGTATAAATGTCATGTACTTGGTAAGGTGACAGCTACACTGACTATTACAGTTTTATTGTGAGAGGATGGCACATTCAATGTTACATGTACACAAAGCTAGTTCATGACTTTTGCTAAGTGAATCATGCTGACCCATATATGATGCCAAGTATAACATATTCGAGCTATTTTAAAACATCGACATATGCTACCAAGGAGAATCTAAAGACACACATTTATTTATACAAGAAATGATGGGCAATGTACAATCCCAGACAAGCTGCAATCATTGGAACCACACTGATTTTCATCCTTGTGATGGCAACCCCTGTTATAAAGTAACTATACTGAGGGAACAATATTTAGACTATGGTGTAACAATATGAACATTCCACATTTTCAAACAATGGGTCTCTAATTGATATTTTATGTGCCAGCTGCTGTGCTCAGTTAATTCCGGCAGTCCCTAGAGACTGACTGGAGTACAGGGGCGCATGCTTGACCTCTACTACTTTTAGATTGGGCTCTTAAGCGCCCTATTAACAAAATAGGTGAGACCCTTTACATGAAAATGTCAAATATAATATAATCATGAAATTTAAAACTAATAAAAATATAAAACAAGACACTTGGAATCAGAGAACATTCATTATTTTTCATATCCTGCATTTTTTCTGAAGGCTTGGTGGGTGTGGGACAATCCATACTCTTAAGTTAAGCCTGTTCTCGGTGTTCTGTAACAGAGTGTTTTAAAAGCTCTAATTTTAAGAGCATTTTTCATTGTATTTTCTTTACACATCTAAATATCTAATAGCATAGATTCTGTCAATCTTGATTCTGCCAAGTTTCCTGATATTATACTACATATGTTTTAATCATACTAACTGAAAGCCATGCTCCTTGCATTCCTTAGATCCTTAGGCTAAGTTCATACGTCCAGTAATCATCCATTATAATGGCTCTTGCACAGATGCATTGCCAAAAAGTTGTGAAAGCACAATGTCTTTGTTCATTGTTAAATAAATGATTTCTGCAAGATAAGTTTTTGTTTTGTTTTTTAACATTGGAGTCTATGGAGATTGGATCCTTTAATTGATTGCTATTTATCTTCCACTAGATAGGGGCCAGATGCTATCGTATCAGGAAGGTGGTGGTGTCATGATGGGAGCAATTTCTGTGGTGCTGGGGCAGCGGCTGTCTCTCTTCCTGTGCATTCTCCCTCTGGTCAACTACCTCTCCCCCCTGTGTGCTGTCTTCTCCCCTCTGTGCTCTCTCCTTTGACCTGTCTCCCACCTGTGTGCTGTCTGTCTCCCCGATGCACTCTCTCCACTGTGCTGTCTTTTCCACTCATGTGCTCTCTCCTTTGAGTTGTCTTGCCTGTGTGCTGTCTCTGTCCCCCATCTTGTCTTCTCCCCTCTTGGGCTTTCTCCTTTGAGCCATCTCCCCCTGTATTTGGTCACGCTCCCCATTGTGCTTTTTTCTTCTCTCTTTGCTCTCTCCATTGAGCCGTCTACCCCTGTGCGCTCTCTCTGTCCCCATGTGAACTCACCCCCCATGTACTCTGTCTTCTCCTGTGCACTCTGTCTTCCCCTGTGCATTCTCTCTTACCCCGTGTGCACTCTCTAACTCTCCTTTGCACTCTCTCTGCTCCGTGTGCTCTCTCTGCCCCCTATGTGCTCTCTCTGCCCCCTGTGCACTCTCTCTGCTGCCCTATGTGTGCTCTCTGCCTCCATGCGCTTTGTCTTTCCACCCTTGTACTCTTTCCCCTGTGGTGTCCATAGATGGTGGCGATGTGAGTAAATGTGCATGCACGCACCAGGTCACAATGCTTGCATCTTTGTATACCAAGGTGTCCAAAAATTATGGCTGCCTAAGTAAATGTACATACGCATTGGGTATACGCATGCATAATCACTCAGGCGGTGATGTGTCAGCAGTGGAGGTAGCTGTGGAGGATGGCGGCAGCGGTTTCATATTGCGGTAGTTATGGGTGGCGGTAATTGCGGGTGGCTGTGGCATCACTGGTGCTATTGTGCAATGAGTCATTACTGCCAGTAGTCACCATATTTTCACACCCATCACATGGGTGTGCAAATTTGGCGGGGGTGCATGATACCAGGACATCTGGATGCTGGAAGTGACATATAGGACAGCGCAATTATGTAATTGCCTCGCTGTATGCGCTCTCTGACCTCCTATGCACTCTCTCTGCCCCCCTGTGTGCTATTTCAGCCTTTCTGTTGGCTGTGTGTGCCCCTGTGAGCTCTCTTAACCCACGTGCATTCTCTCTGCCCCCTGTGCCTTCTTTCTGCGCCCTGTGCACTCTCTTTGCCCAGCTGTGCTCTCTCTCTCTACCCCCCGTCCACTCTCTCTGCCCCTTCTGTGCACTTTACACACCCCCCCTCCCCGCTAGCTCTATTGGCCCCCCTTCCTTGCGCTCTCTGCCTCCCTCTGCCCCCTTATTTGTAAAACAGTAAAACTATAATAAGGGAGAGGTGTGGTTGTTATGGAAAACAATATATATCAATATATGAAAATATCCATTTATTAATATGATAGAATTCTAGATCCAGCGCAAACTTTTTATTCACCTCAAACACTTAGTGATGCTACATTGGTGGATCTCTTCAACTACCACTGCAATATTTTTATATAAAAGGTATTTTTTATTTTTTATTTTCACAAGTTTGGTTAAAAATTGATAAAATTACCATACAAAAATGTTTAAAATTCTTCTTTAGGGTAATTTCTTGATTTCTTGGATATATTCCTTCAGGGGCTTCTCTTTATGGATATCACCACCTTCTCCACTCAGTATTGGTGTGCTATTGGATAAATGGATAAATCCCTATTAATGATCTGTGAATTCTTTTATTTGTTGATATCTAAATTAATTGTGTCTCACCTTGCTGAGACGTATGATATTTTCCTGTTGTTATATGTTGTTGCGGTTGGATTCCGTGTGTGGATACCACCAGTTGGTATATCTTCAGCCTAATTGTATAAAACAATTGTAATGTTCAGTCTACTCTGATTTATATAATTAACTGTTGGTATACACACCTTTTTGTGAATGCTACTGTTCTGGGTCCCTTTCTTGCATTTTGGTCTGTGTTCCAACTTCTTTCTTAGAATATGGTGCTTAGGACAAAATGTAGAGAGAATATAATGTTAAATATGATTTTTATTGTTAAATAGTACACTTATGTTTGGAGAGTGTATTTTGTTAGTGTAGGTGCTTGTAACATTCCAATCGTTCCCCTCCTATTTTTGGTTAGTGAGATTTGATAAGGGTTAATTCAGTATTTGTAACTACTTTACATAAACCTGCTCTTAACTTCATGGTAGCACTAAGTCAGTACTGGCCCCACATAGGTTTCTTGCTGTTTGTCAGCCTATCATACTGACATACACAACAAGTGCTAAAAACTAATAGTTGTGGGTCTCCTAAATATTATGCATATGTTGCATGTGTATGTCTTAAAACCCTACACAGGGTTTTTTAACTCACTTTTCCATTGGTGGAAGTGGGTCCTCGCAACTTGTGGAGCCTGTGACCCGGGTTCCTCTCCTGCTTTCCCGCTCAGTCCGTGGGCTGTCGGTGTCCCGGGCGGGTCTGCATACACCGTGGCCTTCGGTGCTGCACCCAGCTTCCAGGTGTTGTGACGTCAGCTGTTTGTCTGCGGTCAGATGGTAAGACTTACGGTCACTTGATTGGAGTGGGTGGGGACTCAGTACTCATCTGTCAGTCAGTCTCTGAACAGTGGAGAATTGCACAGTGTGGGTGGTCTGAACGTGTTTCGTAGGGATCATTCTACTTCCTCAGGATGACCTCTCCCCTGTACACTCCACCTTTATATGCTTGTCCCTGTATACCAGTAGTAACTAGTGATGAGTGAGTACTAAAATGCTCGGGGGCTCGAAGCTCGAGCCGAGCATCCCGAGATACTCGTGTACTCGGCCCGAGTACCGAGCCCAATGTTATCTTATGGGAGACCCGAGTATTTTTATGAAATGACCGCCGGCAGCATGTACAAACCCTAAAAATGTCACAAAAGTCTCAGAAGAGTACTCAAATGACATGGCAACACCATGGGGAAGACCACAGCTGTGAACAATCTTGTCCGAGTTTCACGCCAATTTTACGGAGTCACCAGAAAACCTTCCAAAATGACACCAAAATGAATATTCAGGGTGGAAATGTTAAGGGCACATACCCAATAGTGAGATATAGCTGGTGTATGTTACTTTTTGTGATTACATGAAAGATTTTACGTGAAAACATTGTGCGGCACTCCGATGACCCTGAGAAGAGACATACATGAAGCCCTGTCTTGACATAATTTGCCCGTTTTGAGGAACTGGGTCTATTGTAGTATTTTCCTTTGCCAGGGCAGTCCAAAATTGGGAGGTTCACCAATGCCCTGGATAGAGACGTGCATGAGGGCCTGTAAACCTGAAGTGGGTGTATTGTAGTATAGCCCTTTGGCAGGGCAGCCAAAAATTGGGAGGCTCCACATTGTCCCAGGATAGACACGTGCAGGAGGGCCTGTAAACCTCAAGTGGGTGTATTGTAGTATAGCCCTTTGGCAGGGCAGCCAAAAATTGGGAGGCTCCACAATGACCCATGCATACAGACATGCATGAGGGCCTGTAAACCTCAATTGGGTGTATTGTAGTATAGCCCTTTGGCAGGGCAGCTAAAAATTGGGAGGCTCCACATTGTCCCAGGATAGAGATGTGCAGGAGGGCCTGTAAACCTGAAGTGGGTGTATTGTAGTATAGCCCTTTGGCAGGGCAGCCAAAAATTTGGAGGCTCCACATTGTCCCAGGATAGAGACGTGCAGGAGGGCCTGTAAACCTGAAGTGGGTGTATTGTAGTATAGCCCTTTGGCAGGGCAGCCAAAAATTGGGAGGCTCCACATTGTCCCAGGATAGAGACGTGCAGGAGGGCCTGTAAACCTGAAGTGGGTGTATTGTAGTATAGCCCTTTGGCAGGGCAGCCAAAAATTGGGAGGCTCCACATTGTCCCAGGATAGAGACATGCAGGAGGGCCTGTAAACCTGAAGTGGGTGTATTGTAGTATAGCCCTTTGGCAGGGCAGCCAAAAATTGGGAGGCTCCACATTGTCCCTGAAAAGAGACGTGCAGGAGGGCCTCAAAACATTTTTCCCATTGAAAAGGAGTGGGTCTCCTGTCGTTGTAATGCCCATTCTAAAAGAATGGCTGAAAAAATTTACCACTGGGGGAATACCTGAAACAACAGCCTAACTATTGTAACGGTCATCATGGTGGCACATGAGGAGAAGGAGGAGCAGTCCAGCGATTAGTCAAAGTCCAGAAGTGTGTACCCATGGGTGAGTGGAGGTACATGGCAAATTCCCATAACAAAATTTAAATTCCGCTGTCATTTGTTTGTGGTGTGGTGAAGTCTGGCCCAATCCAACCCTTGTTCATCTTGATCAGAGTCAGCCTGTCAGTATTTTCAGTTGACAGGCGGGTGCGTTTATCAGTAATGATTCCACCTGCGGCACTGAAAACACCCTCTGACAAAACGCTAGCGGCAGGGCAGGCCAGGACTTCCAAGGCGTAGAGAGCCAATTCATGCTACGTGTCCAGCTTGGAGACCCAATAATTGTAAGGCACAGAGGAATCTCGCAGTACAGTTGTTCGATCTGCAAGGTACTCCTTCAGCATCTGGCCAAACTTAGCATTTCTTGTGACACTACCCCGCACCTCAGGGGCTGTGGTACGTGAGGGGCTGAGAAAACTGTCCCACATCGTAAAGACTGTTCCCCTACCTCTGGCGGATTGGACTTGTGCCCCTCTCAGCCGTACGCCTTGGTTGTCCACCGATTCCTGACCTATGCCGCTAGCGTTTTGTGAGGGGAATGATTTGCCTACTTCCGTGACTATGGCTTTCTGGAAATGCTGCATTTTGGCTGACCTCTCCTCCTCAGGAATGAGAGACATAAAGTTCTCCTTGTAGCGTGGGTCTAACAGTGTTGCCTACCAGTACTGATTGTCGGCCAAGATGTTCTGAACGCGAGGGTCACGAGCCAGGCAGCTTACCATAAAGTCAGCCATGTGCGCCAGACTCTTAACAGCCATCACTTCCGTATCCTGACCAACACGATGACTGAACATGCTGTCCTCCTCCTCCTCATCTCCCCTGTCCTCTGGCCAGCCACGCTGAATCGAGGGTATGACTGGTGTGCATGTCATATCCTCAATTTGGCCAGAGAGTTGCTCCATGTCTTCATCCTCCTCCTCCTTGTCATAGTCCTCCACTGCACGTTGTGATGAGATGAGGCTGGGCTGTGTGTTTTCACCCACTCCCACTACTGTTTCTTGCTCCAAGTCATCGCGCTCGGCCTGCAATGCATCCTCTTTGTTTTTCAGCAGAGACCGTTTTAGAAGGCAGAGTAGTGGTATGGTGATGCTAATAATGGCGTCATCGCCGCTCACCATCTTGGTGGAGTCCTCAAAGTTTTGGAGGACGGTACATAGGTCGGACATCCATCTCCACTCGTCAGGTGTTATGTGTGGAGTTTGACCCATTTCCCGACGGCTTAGGTGATGCAGGTAGTCAACAACTGCCCTCTTCTGCTCACATATCCTGACCAACATGTGCAGAGTTGAATTCCAATGCGTGCGGACATCACACACAAGTCTGTGGGCCGGAAGACGCAAACGGCGCTAAAAGCCGGCAAGGCCGGCTGAAGCAGCAGGTGACTTGCGAAAATGTGCAGACAGGCGGCGAACTTTTACCAGCAGATCAGACAGCTCTGTGTATGATTTTAGAAACCGCTGAACCACCAGGCTGAGCACATGGGCCACGCATGGAACATGCGTCAGCTGGCCTCGCCTCAAAGCTGCCACCAAGTTCCGGCCATTGTCACACGCGACCTTTCCTGGCTTTAGGTTCTGAGTTGTAAGCCAGTGATCTGCCTGCTGTTTCAGAGCTGTCCACACCTCTTCTACATTGTGGGGTTTGTCACCTATTCAGACTAGCTTCAGCACAGCCTGTTGCCGCATCACAGAGGCAGTGCTGCAGTGCTTCCAGCTTGGGACTGGTGTGGAGGGTACAGTGGATGAGGATGCGCAGGAGGAGGAGGCTGAGGAGCATGACATTCCGGAGCTGTAGAGTGTCGGTGAAACCCTGACAGAGGTAGGGCCTGCTATCCTTGGTGTGGGAAGGACGTGTTCCATCCCTCGCTCAGACTGGGTCCCAGCCTCCACAATATTAACCCAGTGTGCCGTCAAGGAGATGTAGCAGCCTTGCCCATAAGCACTTGTCCACGTGTCTGTGGTTAGGTGGACTTTGGCTGAAAGAGTGTTGTTCAGGGCACGTGTGATGCTTGAAGACACGTGGTTATGCAATGCGGGGACGGCACATCTGGAGAAATAGTGGCGGCTGGGGACCGAGTAACGTGGGACAGCAGCCCCCATCAGGTCGCAGAATACTTCCGTCTCCACCAGCCGGAAAGGCAACATTTCTAGCGCTATGAGTCGCGAAATGTGAGAATTTAGGACTGTGGCATGTGGGGCGTTGGCAGCGTATTTGCGCCTGCGTTCAAAGGTTTGCTGAATGCATATTTGAACGCTGCACTGGGACAAGGACGTGCTTGATGGTGGTGTTATTTGTGCCTGGGCAACTTCAGGTGCAGGGCTGGAGGCTTGTTCGCGGCCAGCATGGACAGGGGATTGGCTCGCATGCACAACACGCGAAGACGTAGCAGTGACATCAGCAAGCACCGCTCCTCGACTCTGTTGTACTTCCCACAAAGTCAGGTGCTTGGCTGACATGTGCCTTATCATGTTGGTGGTGGTCAGGCTGCTAGTTTTCGTACCCCTGCTGATGCTGGCATGGCAGGTGTTGCAAATGGCCTTTTTAGAGTCATCTGGAGCCAACTTAAAAAACTGCCAGACTCGGGAAGACCTAACATTTGCACAGGCACCTTGAGTCGTGTTGTTGTTCCGGGGAACGGTTGCCTGCCTTCTGCCTGCGGACACGACCCTGCTTCATACTGCCTGTTGGGATGCTACGCCTCCCTCCCCCTGTGCACTGCTGTCCTCACTCTGCATATCCTCCTGACAGGTTGGGTCAGCTACTGGATCATCCACCACGTCGTCTTCCTCTTCCGCACCCTGATCCTCCTCCTGACTTCCTGGCAATTGTGTCTCATCATCGTCCACCCCTTGTTGAGAGACGTTGCCAACGTTCCGTTCGTGAGAACGTGGCTGCTCAAATATTTGGGCATCTGTACATACCATCTCATCACCCACTTTAACAGGAGCTGGCGAGAGGCCAGATTCTGCGAATGGATACGTGAACAGCTCTTCCGAGTGTCCTAGTGTGGGATCAGTAAAGTCCGTGGACGCGTACTCGGCCTGGTGGTAGGAAGGAGGATCAGGTTGGGAAATGTGCGGTGCAGTATCACGGCTACTGAGTCTGGTGACTGTTCAGGTCCCAGGAAAGTTGGATTTTAGAACCTGCCTGTATCAAGCTAGTAAGTACAACAGTCTGGTGACTGTTCAGGTCACAGGAAAGCAGGATTTTAGTCCCTAACCTGTATCAAGCTAGTAAGTACAACAGTCTGGTGACTGTTCAGGTCACAAGAAAGTGGGATTTTAGAACCTGCCTGTATCAAGCTAGTAAGTACAACAGTCTGGTGACTGTTCAGGTCACAGGAGAGTAGGATTTTAGTCCCTAACCTGTATCAAGCTAGTAAGTACAACAGTCTGGTGACTGTTCAGGTCACAGGAGAGTAGGATTTTAGTCCCTAACCTGTATCAAGCTAGTAAGTACAAGAGTCTGGTGACTGTTCAGGTCACAGGAGAGTAGGATTTTAGTCCCTAACCTGTATCAAGCTAGTAAGTACAACAGTCTGGTGACTGTTCAGGTCACAGGAGAGTAGGATTTTAGTCCCTAACCTGTATCAAGCTAGTACGTACAACAGTCTGGTAACTGTTCATGTCACAGGAGAGTAGGATTTTAGTCCCTAACCTGTATCAAGCTAGTAAGTACAACAGTCTGGTGACTGTTCAGGTCACAGGAGAGTAGGATTTTAGTCCCTAACCTGTATCAAGCTAGTAAGTACAAGAGTCTGGTGACTGTTCAGGTCACAGGAGAGTAGGATTTTAGTCCCTAACCTGTATCAAGCTAGTAAGTACAACAGTCTGGTGACTGTTCAGGTCACAGGAGAGTAGGATTTTAGTCCCTAACCTGTATCAAGCTAGTACGTACAACAGTCTGGTGACTGTTCATGTCACAGGAGAGTAGGATTTTAGTCCCTAACCTGTATCAAGCTAGTAAGTACAACAGTCTGGTGACTGTTCAGGTCACAGGAGAGTAGGATTTTAGTCCCTAACCTGTATCAAGCTAGTAAGTACAACAGTCTGGTGACTGTTCAGGTCACAGGAGAGTAGGATTTTAGTCCCTAACCTGTATCAAGCTAGTAAGTACAACAGTCTGATTACTGTTCAGGTCACAAGAAAGTGGGATTTTAGAACCTGCCTGTATCAAGCTAGTAAGTACAACAGTCTGGTGACTGTTCAGGTCACAGGAAAGTAGGATTTTAGTCCCTAACCTGTATCAAGCTAGTAAGTACAACAGTCTGGTGACTGTTCAGGTCACAGGAAAGTTGGATTTTAGTCCCTAACCTGTATCAAGCTAGTAAGTACAACAGTCTGGTGACTGTTCAGGTCACAGGAGAGTAGGATTTTAGTCCCTAACCTGTATCAAGCTAGTAAGTACAACAGTCTGGTGACTGTTCAGGTCACAGGAGAGTAGGATTTTAGTCCCTAACCTGTATCAAGCTAGTAAGTACAACAGTCTGGTGACTGTTCAGGTCACAGGAGAGTAGGATTTTGGTCCCTAACCTGTATCAAGCTAGTAAGTACAACAGTCTGGTGACTGTTCAGGTCACAGGAGAGTAGGATTTTAGTCCCTAACCTGTATCAAGCTAGTAAGTACAACAGTCTGGTGACTGTTCAGGTCACAGGAGAGTAGGATTTTAGTCCCTAACCTGTATCAAGCTAGTAAGTACAACAGTCTGGTGACTGTTCAGGTCACAGGAGAGTAGAATTTTAGTCCCTAACCTGTATCAAGCTAGTAAGTACAACAGTCTGGTGACTGTTCATGTCACAGGAGAGTAGGATTTTAGTCCCTAACCTGTATCAAGCTAGTAAGTACAACAGTCTGGTGACTGTTCAGGTCACAGGAGAGAAGGATTTTAGTCCCTAACCTGTATCAAGCTAGTAAGTACAACAGTCTGGTGACTGTTCAGGTCACAGGAGAGTAGGATTTTAGTCCCTAACCTGTATCAAGCTAGTAAGTACAACAGTCTGGTGACTGTTCAGGTCACAGGAGAGTAGGATTTTAGTCCCTAACCTGTATCAAGCTAGTACGTACAACAGTCTGGTGACTGTTCATGTCACAGGAGAGTAGGATTTTAGTCCCTAACCTGTATCAAGCTAGTAAGTACAACAGTCTGGTGACTGTTCAGGTCACAGGAGAGTAGGATTTTAGTCCCTAACCTGTATCAAGCTAGTAAGTACAACAGTCTGGTGACTGTTCAGGTCACAGGAGAGTAGGATTTTAGTCCCTAACCTCTATCAAGCTAGTAAGTACAACAGTCTGGTTACTGTTCAGGTCACAAGAAAGTGGGATTTTAGAACCTGCCTGTATCAAGCTAGTAAGTACAACAGTCTGGTGACTGTTCAGGTCACAGGAAAGTAGGATTTTAGTCCCTAACCTGTATCAAGCTAGTAAGTACAACAGTCTGGTGACTGTTCAGGTCACAGGAAAGTTGGATTTTAGTCCCTAACCTGTATCAAGCTAGTAAGTACAACAGTCTGGTGACTGTTCAGGTCACAGGAGAGTAGGATTTTAGTCCCTAACCTGTATCAAGCTAGTAAGTACAACAGTCTGGTGACTGTTCAGGTCACAGGAGAGTAGGATTTTAGCCCTAACCTGTATCAAGCTAGTAAGTACAACAGTCTGGTGACTGTTCAGGTCACAGGAGAGTAGGATTTTGGTCCCTAACCTGTATCAAGCTAGTAAGTACAACAGTCTGGTGACTGTTCAGGTCACAGGAGAGTAGGATTTTAGTCCCTAACCTGTATCAAGCTAGTAAGTACAACAGTCTGGTGACTGTTCAGGTCACAGGAGAGTAGGATTTTAGTCCCTAACCTGTATCAAGCTAGTAGGTACAACAGTCTGGTGACTGTTCAGGTCACAGGAGAGTAGAATTTTAGTCCCTAACCTGTATCAAGCTAGTAAGTACAACAGTCTGGTGACTGTTCATGTCACAGGAGAGTAGGATTTTAGTCCCTAACCTGTATCAAGCTAGTAAGTACAACAGTCTGGTGACTGTTCAGGTCACAGGAGAGAAGGATTTTAGTCCCTAACCTGTATCAAGCTAGTAAGTACAACAGTCTGGTGACTGTTCAGGTCACAGGAGAGTAGGATTTTAGTCCCTAACCTGTATCAAGCTAGTAAGTACAACAGTCTGGTGACTGTTATGGTCACAGAAAAGCTGGATCACCCTGCCTATATCCTCCTTGATTAGTCCTAAGAAGGACTGTTGTGGTCAGCAGCAGTTTGCAGCCCTGCTCCGGATCTAACTATGAGGGCCGTAAATCTGTCCTAAGCAGCAGCAGACACTCTCCCTACACTCACTGTCTGGATGTCTGTGTGCAGAGCACAGCGCGGCCAGGTCTTATAAAGGCTCAGTCACGCTGTGCAGGCCGGCCAATCACTGCAATGCCACAACTAACAGGGCTGTGGCATTGCAGTGGTCTGCCAGCCAATCCCTGCAGGTGGGCTGGCTCTCTAAAGAGCGCCAACATGCAGGGATGAGGACCACGAACACAGCACGAGTATCGCGAGATTACTCGGTACTCGCCGAGTAGCCCGAGTACAGTGATACTCGTGCGAGTACCGAGTAGTCACAAGCATTCTCACTCATCACTAGTAGTAACTAGTTTGGATTATTCTGGAAATTGTTTTGATCTTAGTACATGTTCTTAACCCTTGTCTTCATCTTGTTATATACATAACTTAGAACCCTATTGCCTAGGTACACGATAAAGAGTGTTTTTGATGTCATCTTTGGAGCAACTATCAACCATTACTTGGTTAGTGTGCTAGAATGACTATATTTGATACCATGCTCTGGAATGTTATTATTCTTTGTCTTGTTGTTGTTTTGTGTATGTGTTGTATCTGTCCTGTCCAGGTGGTTTAATGTTTTGGGACTGGACCTCTTCTTCCTGTATATGATATATGTAGTGTATGACATATATAATATATTGATCTGTTTATGATATTGACCTTTGTACTCCATAAGTATGGTACTCCATAAGTGGACCCACTTCCACCAACGGAAAAGTGAGTTAAAAAACCCTGTGCAGTGTTTTAAGACATACACGTGCAACATATGCATAATATTTAGGAGACCCACAACTATCAGTTTTTAGCACTTGTTGTGTATGTCAGTATGATAGGTTTCTTGCTGTTTGTCAGCCTATGTGGGGCCAGTACTGACTTACTGGTAGCATCAAGTTAAGAGCAGATTTATGTAAAGTAGTTACAAATACTGAATTAACCCTTATCAAGCCAAATCTCATTAACCTAAAATAGGAGGGCAACGATTGGAATGTTACAAGCACCTATATGAACAAAATACACTCTCTAAACATAGTGTACAGTAGTTACAAATACTGAATTAACCATTATCAAGCTAAATCTTACTAACCAAAAATAGGAGGGGAACGGTTGGAATGTTACAAGCACCTACACTAACAAAATACACTCTCCAAACATAAGTATACTACTTAACAATAAAAAACATATCTAACATTATATTCTCTCTACATTTTGTCCTAAGCACCATATTCTAAGAAAGAAGTTGGAACACAGACCAAAATGCAAGAAAGGGACCCAGAACAGTAGCATTCACAAAAAGGTGTGTATACCAACAGTTAATTATATAAATCAGAGTAGACTGAACATTACAATTGTTTTATACAATTAGGCTGACGATATACCAACTGGTGGTATCCACACACGGAATCCAACCGCAACAACATATAACAACAGGAAAACATCATACGTCTCAGCAAGGTGAGACACAATTAATTTAGATATCAACAAATAAAAGAATTCACAGATCATTAATAGGGATTTATCCATTTATCCGATAGCACACCAATACTGAGTGGAGAAGGTGGTGATATCCATAAAGAGAAGCCACTAAAGGAACATATCCAAGAAATCAAGAAATTACCCTAAAGAAGAATTTTTAACAATTTTGTATGATAATTTTATCAATTTTTAACCATACGTGTGAAAATAAAAAATACCTTTTATATAAAAATATTGCAGTGGTAATTGAAGAGATCCACCAATGTAGCATCACTAAGTGTTTGAGGTGAATAAAATGTTTGCGCTGTATCTAGAATTCTAACATATTTTCTAATACAACTGTTTTTGAGGAATAAACACATGGGATTCCTCTCAGGTCTTAAGCTGCAACTTATTAGGGTGAGGTGATAGTGGAAGAATCAGACTATCAGTAAAACACACCCATAATTTGCTCCGGTGTAATATCCTTGTTTTACATTTATTAATATGCTTGTATCCTGTATTGTACTGCATATCTAGCATATATGTATTTCTTTAAGTACCTGCTTTTATGAAGATATTATTCACTGCAAGTTATAGGATGTATGTAGGCCAGCGGTGAAGGTTACTGGGAGTGAAGCCAATTTCTAGCATGTTCTAATAACAAGGTAGCATGTTCCATAACATTAGATAATGAAAGAATGTGATGATTCAATAATGTTAATAACACCAAAATGATGTATTAAATCAGGCATGAATACGTATTTAGAATAGATTTGCATAATCCAATTAGTTTACAGCTATTAGTTACCAATGATTAGTCATGTTTAATATTTGGTAACCTATTAATGAATTATGTTATTCTGGGGTAACCACCCCCAAAATTGTTCGTATAATTTCACGTATTTCTTAAGTAAACTCAGAATTTCTTTGCATATTGAACTCATGTCAGGTGTCTGTGCAGGCCGCTTTACACGTCGCGATATCGCAACACAACTACGATAAAAAGTCTCGTGGTATGGGCGTTGCAGTTGTTATCGTTGGTGAGTTGTGTCATGTAAAAGGGCAACGCGATGCAAAAACAATGCAACTACGATATCGTTTTAGGATTGTGCATGCTCTTCAGCCGTGCAATATTGGCTATGCGATCTGGCAGGATCGTGCTGTGTGACAGCGCGACTATGATTTGGAGCGCAACTTCCCCTATTCACTACAATGATAATTGGTCGTTCCCTGAGTTGCTCAGACACAGTGTGAAAAAGGGGCATACTACATCATAGTTGCGTTGCCTGCCGATATCTCCCTGTGTAACATCTCCTATGCGATCTTGGGCAAGTGCCAAAAACGTGCGCGCTCCTGTGAAATCGCGACGTGTAAAGCGGCCTTTATTCTTACTGCACGCGTGCATTTTCATCTAAGATTTGGCTGTTGATACTCCTGATTGAGGACTCTACAACATGCTGTGTCAGGGACAACAGACTGTTTTGGTATTGGTAGAAGTGCCAGGTGCTGTGAAACAGTTTGTCATGCTTGATATACCACACCTCTCCCTGATTATGGTTTTGCATTTTTACAAATAAAATTGGACGTTTTTAAAGGACCTGAAATGCCGCTATTTCTATTTTCCTTTATGATATGAATAGACATGGGCCCCAGGCATTTGCAAGATGCTAATCCCAAGGCAGTCTATGCATCTGTGATAGCTGAATGGTATCGGTCAGTCACAGGGCAGGCTGACTTTACAGTCTTTTTCTTAGACAACAATGCAAGTATAGAATTCTCCAGCTCCCTTCAACCCTAGCACAACACTGAGCATCACTGGCTATTTATCATGTTCTAATAGTGGATGTCACCCGACTGCAGTGCAATATACTCCAAGGCAGGCAATGGAGGAGATGGGGAGATTAATCTCTCCCTCGCCTCCGCAGCTGTGATCCGATCGCAGGATCAGATCACAGTTGCATGACACTCGCATCACACTCACTGCAGAGCAGGAACCAAGGGTAATTAGCATTTTGCATCCAATGCTCACCCATCGAATGCCATGTGCTGGTGGAAGCCTGGCCTTACTGGTGTGAAACGCACTTACTAGGAGAAATATACGGTACCTTCCATCCAGCAAGATACCCACTCACTGCATTGTAATATATTATTAGTAATATTTTTTTGCTCCGATCCTTAAAATGAAGCAGTGGTTTCTATGTTGAATTATAATGATTAAAATGACGATAGCAGAATGATTTGCAGACATTCAAAATTTATTTCACATATACTGTAACTTATGAAAATGAAAGATAAACACAAAATGCTTTTATGCTGTTAAGATATTTAATTTCATTTTGACAACCTGCTAAACTGCAGCATCAGAACATCCCCACAGGAATGATACAACGCTCAGTCAGCAAGTTTCAGTTTGGTGTTAAAAGTCCATCATCTTTAGTCTCCAGGTTGTTAATGGAGTCCTTCCTTGCAATTGCAGTTGGGATTTGATTGTTACCAAAGGAGCAAAATGTTAGTGGAAAGATCTGGTGTTCATAGCAGGTGGCTATATATATAATTTTTTTTAAATTCATTCTGAAAGAAAATAAGTGGTCCCAAAGAGCAGCAAAAGTGAAATAGCAGGTTGTGCTAAGTATAGATTGGGAGAATAAAAAGCTATTACTTTAATACTGAATGCGTTATGGAGTTTTATGGACGTGTGCCAACAGTTGCTTGATCAGGTTCATTATTGTGGCAATGCCTGTTTTATCTAAAATACAAAAGATAAATGTAACTAAGACGCTATAAAGTCTGTAAATGTAAAGCTTTATTGATGATCATTAATTAAAGCTATAACAATCTCTTCTGCATTTGTACTATTGGATTTTTTTTTAGCCCTACAAAGTAGCAATAGTTCCCACGATTTATACTACTAGAGAGGTTTACACTAGTAAAAGATAAAAATAACTATTGAAAAGAAAAGAAAAAAATTGATTTGTACACTAATTAAAGTGAAAATGTAAATATTAAAATTATTCATGATAAGTGCACGTGATTATACACACAAATTCCTACCCATTGTCCTCAAACTGCCACTTATTGTTTTAAATTGGAAATGCATATGGGTATTGCTAAAGGGGCTGTCCAGGACTTTTTTTTTTCCTATACAGTTGTGCATTAGTGGACATATAGTGACTAACAACCTACCTCTCCTTCAGTGCACCAACCACTTCCTGCTGTTAGTGCCACATGACTTCTCCTGGCTGCAATTTCCCTTCTTCCTCTCACATCCTCTTTGTAAAGGGTTTTCTTCTCTTACTCTCTGCACTGCTGATGGGGCATCTCCACCAACATCATGCTGAATGATAGCTGGCTCCTAGTTTCCTAATCCAGCATAATGAGGAAAATCTCCATGGGTAATCATTTCAAAACTACAGCTGGAATAGGTTGCCAGTTCAGCACTGAACAGGGAAAGGATCTGTCTTTTCATACAGTGCCATGACATCTAAGAGCTTTTGGACTGAAAGCCCACTCTGCAGTGACCAAACCTCTATTAGCAAAAACAATCAAAATGCTAGAATCACCCTTGATGAGGAGCATGTTGTGTGGACAGTGGAGAAGTAGTCCATGCTTCAGTTTAGTGATAAAAGCAAGTTTAATTTTTCGGGTCTGATAGGAAACATTATATGCTTGTCGATAAACTGGGGAAAGACTGAACCCAAAGTATGTAAAGAAGTTAGTGAAAGGGAGGTGAGGGAATGTCATGGTTTGGGCAATGCTTTCTGCTGCAGGGGTTTGACCTCTCAAATAGCTATATGGCAGAGTGAAATCAAGTGTGTATCAGAACCTTCTTCAACAACACGTGGTTCCTTACTTGCGTTCAGCACTCAATCAGCAATTTTCATGCAGGACAAAGCCCTCTGTCATACACCAAAACTGGTAAAGCAGTTCCTTGAAACAGAAAACATTGAAACAATGTCCTGATCCAGAGTTCTGATCTTAGCCCAATAGATAATGTCTGGAAAATGCTTGGTGACAAAGTTTTGGCCAAGAAACCTATAACAGACACAGAATTGTGGAAGAAACTGGAAGTAGAGTGGACCAAAATCTCACCAGAGCAGTGTGAGAGACTAGTGATGTCCTGTGGACACCAATGGGCTGAAGTCATTCAAAGCATAAACCTGTACACTTCCTACTGGTTGATGACTGTTTTAACCTTCACAAAACAAAGTTGTAATCTTTCTCTGTGCTACAATCATTGTTGTTATTGAATTATGATCATCACATTTTGGGTAATAGAAAAGTTTTAAGTTGGTAAACTTTGGTTATTTTGGAAAACACTGTTCTAGTGCCATGGTGTACCCATTACACAAAAATCTTCAAATGTTGATCAATGTAGATTACATTGTGTCTGAAAAAATCAAGTGATCATACATTGTTCTCTAATTTTGATTACCAGTGTATGTCATATACAGTAGTGTTCAAAATAATAGCAGGCCAATATGACTAACCAGATTACTCCCTGTTTTTGGTATAAATTATATTACGACACATCAAACAATTTACCAGTTGGTGCAGTAGATTCTTAGAAAACCAACAGACTTAGCATTCAAGATCTGCATGTTTTGAATTTGTGTATATGAATAATTAATAGAAAGGGCGTGTGTTCAAAATAATAGCAGTGTGGTGCTCAATTAGTGAGGTCAATCATTCTGTGAAGAAACAGGTGTGAATCAGGGTGAAACCAGAACATGGTGTACATGCACTTCTTGAAAGCCTGAGAAACATGTGTCAATCGAGTCATTATTCAAAGGAACAGTAAATTATACTTTGATTAAAAAGTTGGTTGGAGAGGCTAAAATTTATAAAGTAGTGCAGACAATGATAGGCTATTCAGCTAAAATGATCTCCAATGCTTCAAAATGGAAAGCAAAACCAGAGAGAGGTGGAAGAAAACAGAAGACCACCATTAAAATGGATCAAAGAATAGACAGAATGGCAAAGGCTCAGTCAATGTTCTGCTCCAGGATGATCAAAGACAGTCTCAAGTTACCTGTGAGTCCTGTGAAAGTTAAAAGACGCCTGTGTGAAGCTAACTTATTAGCAAGAAGTCCTCGCAAAGTCTCACTGTTAAAAAAAAAAAGACTGCAGAGGATACAATTTATCAAATCCCACATCAACTGGCCTAAAGTGATATGGAGAAACATTTTGTGGACCGATGAAAGTAAAATTGTTCTTTTTGGATCCTAGAGCAGCAGACAGCTAGTCAGACGATCCCCAAACTCTGAATTCAAGCCACTGTACACTCGGAAGACAGTGAAGAATGGTGGTGCAAGTATCATGATATGGGCATATTTCTCTTACTATGGTGCCTATTACCACATACCAGGGATCGTGGACCAGTTTGCATACATAAAAATACTTGAAGAGGTCATGTTTCCTTATGCTGAAGAGGAAATGCCCTTAAAATGGGTGTTTCACAAGACAATGACCAAAACACACTAGCAAATGAGCAAAATATTGGTTCCAGTACAACAAAATTGAGGTTATGCAGTGGCCAGCCCAATCCTCAGACCTTAATCTGATCGTGGGATTGTGGACCAGTTTGCATACATAAAAATACTTGAAGAGGTCATGTTTCCTTATGCTGAAGAATAAATGCCCTTAAAATGGGTGTTTCACAAGACAATGACCAAAACACACTAGCAAATGAGCAAAATATTGGTTCCAGTACAACAAAATTGAGGTTATGCAGTGGCCAGCCCAATCCTCAGACCTTAATCTGATAGAACACTTGTAGGGTGACATCAAAAATTACGTTTCTGATTCAAAGCCAACAAATGTAAATAAATTGTTGGCCTATCGCTATTGCTTTAAGATTACAGGAACCTGTATAGGGCTAAAATTTCCTTAGGAATTGCATTGGAACCAAGAAAGGGATGGAGAATAAAAGAGGTGTAAGCAGAAACAAATGGTCTTATGTTTGAAATGGCATAATTAGTACAGTAACAATACCAACTTTATCTTTGGCCCCCCTTCTATGTACACCACTGCTACCACATACAATTCAAAACAGTGGCCACTTTTTTTTTCCTTAAAGGTGTTGTCTGGTCTAAAACAACAAGTCTCCAGTCACTCTATGTAAAACCTTACATCAAGTTTACTGAGCTCTGTGAATATTTTCTGATGTCTGCATAGGGAATAACGTTAATATCACTGCAAGCATGCAATATGCATACTACAGGTCTGAATTCTACTAAACTATTTCTGATATAGTGCAATACAGTTGTATTGAGCTTGCCAGAAACAAACTATTCTGATTCTGGCCTGAAGTATGCATTTTGCATATATGGCACCTCTGCGGATAAGTTGCCACAGGAACACCTGGTGCAGGGAGGGATTTCCACATCAGGTAAACTTACATACAACACCTTCCGCCCCAGACCTGAAGGGGGAGCACTACTTGCCAACTTCAGGCAAGGTCCCCTATAAATTCAGGCCTGGGGGAGGAGTTAGGCAGTGCAGTTCCAGGAAGGACTGTGAAGACATCCTGGTGAATGGTGCCGCGCCAGGCCCGTGCCAATGAGGAAGCCTAGCCAGTGTAAGGAACCCTAGAGTGAGGGTTGGAGGCAAGGCAAAGAACAGAGTGGGGGCAGAGGAACCATACCGATTCACCCCAGCAACAGATAGAAGCAACCTGGACACCGTAGTCCGAGGCTACACGGGTCCAGTTAGCACAGCAGGGAGTACCGGAGGACCAGGGAGACTTCAGGCTTCTGGTGGCACTTGTGGCACAGCAACTACAAAGAGCCAGGAAACGCAGAGGAGTTAGCGGTGCCCAGCAGAAGGTTCATCTTGCCTGCCATACAAGTGAGGAACACAGGAGAAGTCAGGGCCAGGATTAAGTCAGGTCAGAATTTAAATGCACACACAGTACAGAGGAGGCCTCACAACTATTGGGTGTGGAAATCTTGAACTGCCATCCGACCACCTGGACTGTACCATGGATGATACCTTGCATCAACACCAGTAAAAGGTAAAGAAAAAACTCCAGTATGTGGGTGTATCCATCATTGCGGCCCCTGATCCTGTCCTTAACACAGACTGCACCAGCATCTCCACCTGCAGAGCCGCTTCTGTGTGTAGAGATCCCCTATTCACCATCCATCTCTGTCCTGGGGATCCTGCTCCACCTACGGGGAGCATCACCATCTAGCTGCCCCATCCATCATCCCCGGAGGTGTGAAGCAGCGCCGGTATCATTACTGGACACTGTGGGTGGCATCACAAAGACTTTTTATTTTTATTTTTCCCCTTTTTCAGCGACCACCAGGGTCATAGGCCCAGGCACAGGCCACCAGTGACTACCTCTTTTATTAATGCCCGGGACCGGTACCCCATGGCCCTGGGGTGGGTCACATACTTGCGGTTCTGTGATTGCTCTTCCACTGTCACTGGAAAATCCTCATAGCTCACAGTGTGAGCGATGTGAAGTTTCACAAGTCTGCAGTTACATAGAGTGATTGCTGACTTGTAATTTTAGACTAGTTAACTCTTAAAGCATAAAGCAGCCACTGGACTAGTTAATACTTGTAACCTAATAAATCTAATGTAAGGAATATTTCTTTATACAGAAGACAGGTATGATGATGTTGCCTCTGCATGCACTTCATTGAAGCTTTCAAGAACTAGAGAGCACATAGGCTCTGGATTCATCAAGATCAGCAATGTTAACACTATTCTTGATAAGGGAATGTGATGGAGGCAATGGTGCCTGAATCTGTAAGAGTAGCACACTTCTTAATAAATCAGGTGTGTCTTACATGAGGTGCGCTATTGTATGCACTTCTGCACAAATTGTACTCCAGGCGCTGCTAACTACAAACCTGTCTCTAATCTCCCATTTGTCTCTAAACTTCTGTAACACTTGGTCCACTCCTGCCTAATCCGTTATTTCTCTGATAGGCTAGGTCAAATATAAGCCCTGGATCCGTTATTGGCATACGTTTTTTTACTTTATTTTCTAAGTCCAAAAACTGATGCTAAAAACGGATCTGGGATAAAGTGTGACTGCTTTGTTAACAAAAGCTATTTGTTTTCTTACTGGACCCAAAAAAAAGGTTGCAAGCAATGTTTTTGGGTGCAGTAAAAAACGGATCAGTTTTTTAACATGGAGCCCTATGGGAAAAAGGATCCTTTTCTTTTGGTGCAGTAAAAAAACGGATTTGTTTTTTATAGCATTTTTTGTCAAAAAATGGCAAAGTCCAAAAAATGGATAGCTGCACAGGAGGCTCAAAAAGGCTAGGGTCACACTTCAGGTTTTTTTTTCAAAACCTAATCCGGTTTTGAGCTTTTAAAAAGCTCAAAACCAGATCAGGAAACGCTCCTCATAGGAGCCTATTATAAAAACCGGATTGCTTCACAAGCAATCCGGTTACCGCCTATGGCTCAGCAGCCTGCGTGAAAAATCATGCAGGCTGCAGTTTTCGGAGCGGTTGTAAGCTCCGAAATGCGGTAACTGGATTACTCAGGATGTGTAATCCATGCGGTTACTGCATATACTTTGCTTATCCCGGCTGCCGCCGGGATAAGCAAAGTGTTGTGAGTGTTTTAACATGTGTAATTTTATTAATATATGTGTCTATGCTGTCTCTAGGGGGGGTGGGCACCTACCACCCATTCTGGTGGGCAGATAATGATTTAATATCTTATGTACAGCAGCCGACTCCTGTCAACTGCTGTATATTTTTATGAATGAAGGCGCCGACTCCTCTGAGAGCAGCGCAAATACTATAGCTATTGTAAGCATAGTATGTGCGCTGTCCGAGGTCCTGAAGGCTTATACAGTAAGATCTATGGGCAGCGCTGCCCATAGATCTACTGTATAAGCCTGCTGGACCCTGGACAGCGCACATACTATACCTACAATAGCTATAGCATGCGCGCTGCTCTCAGAGGAGCCGGCGCCTTCATTCATAAAAATATACAGCAGTTGACAGGAGTCGGCTGCTGTACATAAGATATTAAATCATTATATGCCCACCTGAGTGGGTGGTAGGTCTCTAGGGGGATGGGCACCCCCTAGAGACAGTATAGACACATTTAATAATACAATTACAAGTTTTACAACACTGAGAACAGTTTGCTCATCCCTGCGGCAGCAGGGATGAGCAAACTATCCGGTAACCGGATTGCTCCGGATTACACATCCAGAGCAACCTGGTTACCGGATTGCAGCTTCAGCAATCCGGTTCCCGTATTGCGGCTTGTCGGAAGCCAATTGCGTTCACCGCATCCGGATCTAGATGTGGTGAACGCAATTCTATATTTAAGTGTGACCCTAGTCAAAAACAGCCAAAAGAACGCGGATTTTTTATTGAAACCAGTGGATAAAACTGATTGACATGTGTGACCCTAGCCATAATTCTTTTCTTGATCCTCTACAATCCGGTTTCCGTTCTCTACACTCTAGTGAAACTGCCCTTGCTAAAGTCTCTAAAGATTTACTAACAACTAAGGCCAGGGTCACACATGGCATTAGTTTTTGCCTTAAATCCGTTTTTGGGATCATTTTGTCATTTTTTTTCTAAGTCCAAAAACGCATATGCGTTAACGTATGGTGCATTGCATTTTTTAAAAATGCATGCATTTTTGTCCAGCATCCCAGCATACTGGGTGCAGTAAAAAAAAGCATGTGTTTTTTTTAACATGAGACCCTATGGGAAACACATGCGTTAACGCATGGTACATATAGGCACCATGGGTTAACGCACATGCGTTTTTGGGCTGCGTTTTTGCTGTTAGGTGTGGAGCAGCCTTAAAAAACACATGCCAAAAAGGAATGGCACCATTAGTGCCTTGCAAAAATTCACGCGTTTCCCATAGGGCCCCATGTTAAAAAAACGCATGCGTTTTTGAACAAGCACCAAAAAATGCATTATGCGCACATGGCACTTTAGACATGCGTTTTTGGCATTGGGGCATGCGTTTTTTGTATGGGAGTCTGTGGATGCGTTTTTCACAAAAGACATGTGTGAAAACTGCATGGAAAAACTGCAAGTGTGACCCTAGCCATAGCCCCAAAAAACAGCCGGGAGCTCAGGAGATACTATTGGCACCCTAACAAAAATGGATCCATTTTTCTAAAGCCTCAAAAAAGCAGATTGCTATGTGTGACCCTGGCCTAAATCTATAATGGTTACTACTCCCTTCTGATTCTCTTTGATCTCTTTGCAGCATTCAATACTGTAAATCACCAGTTTGGGTGGTTTCACATCTATGACATCCCTGCGCTAGGCTGCTCTGCCTGCCTGCGCCAGCGCAAATGCAAGTGCAGGGGCATTAAGGGGATTGGGCAGCCTAGCACAGTGACGCATTGATGCCCTGCATTTGCGCTCAGCTGCGCTCGGTGCCCCCATTATAGCCTATGGCCGAGCACTGCTGAGCGTGCGCTCTGTATAGTGAGAATTGCAAGTGAAAGAGGCAGAGCACAGGGCGCATGTGCCTGTCTCTTAGCACCGGGAAACGCCCAATTGGGCGTTTCCAGGAGCGTCTGACCAGGCACATGCACCGTGCGCTCTGCCACTTTCACTTGTGATTCTCACTATACAGAGCGTGCGCTCAGCTGTGGTGTCTTTGAGTCCAATAGAGCAGAGCACTGGGTAGAGAGAGGCCTGTTCCACATCTATGACATCCCTGCGCTAGGCTGCTCTGGCTGCCCTGCGCCAGCGCAAATGCAAGCGCAGGGGCATTTAGGGGCTTGGGCAGCCTAGCGCAGGGACGCATAGATTACCTGCATTTGCGCTCAGCTGCGTTCGGTGTCCCACAGCTGAGCAAGCACTCTGTATAGGGAGAATTGCAAGTGAAAGTGGCAGAGCACACGGCGCATGTGCCTGTCTCTTAGCACCGGGAAACGCCCAATTGGGCGTTTCCAGGAGCGTCTGACCAGGCGCATGCACCGTGCGCTCTGCCACTTTCACTTGTGATTCTCACTATACAGAGCGTGCGCTCAGCTGTGCTCGGCCATAGGCTATAATGGGGGCACCGAGCGCAGCTGAACGCAAATGCAGGTAATCTATGCGTCCCTGTGCTAGGCTGCCCAAGCCCCTAAATGCCCCTGCGCTTGCATTTGCGCTGGCACAGGGCAGCCAGAGCAGCCTAGCGCAGGGATGTCATAGATGTGGAACAGGCCTCTCTCTACCCAGTGCTCTGCTGTATTGGACTCAAAGATACCACTCTCGCCTGCTTCTCCCTCTAACTCTCTGACTGCTCATTCACTGTATCTTTTTTGCTGTCTCCTTTTCATCTCACTGTTGGGGTCCTGAATGGCTAGGGTCACACATGCCAATCAGTTTTTCTTCATGGATCCAATAACAAATCAGTTTTTTAGGCTATTTTTTGATCCTCCTGTGCAGCTATGCATTTTTTGGACTTTGCCATTTTTTGCCAAAAAATGCTAGCAGAAACGGATCCGTTAATGGATGGTGCCTTTTTTTAACACATCCATTTCCCATATGGCCCCATGTTAAAAAAACTGATCCGTTTTTTTACTGCACCCAAACCACGGATTCGTTCTCTTACTGCACCCAAATGCTGCTTGCAGCATTTTTTGGGTCCTGTTAAAAAACGCATAGCAGAGCAGTCACACTTGAGTCCAGGATCCGTTAACAGCATCAGTTTTTGGACTTAGAATTCTAAAGTTGAAAAACTGATGCAAATAACGGATGCAGGGCTTATGTGTGACTCTAGGCAATATGATCCTGAATGCAGCAGCCAAGATCATCTTCCTCTCCAACTGCTTCATTGATGCTTCTACCTTGTGCCAGTCATTGCACTGGATGTCCATGCATTACAGAGTACTATAAAAACTTATCACTCTCACCCAAAAAGCCCTCCATAGTTCTGCACCATCCTACAACTCCTTCCTCATCTCTATCACCCTAACCATGCCCTATGTTCCATAAATTAACTAAGACTGACAATCTCAATAATCAAAACCTTCCACTCCAGTCTCCAAGACTTTTCGTGAGGTGCGCCCATCCTCTGGAAAGTGCTACCAAGAACAATTTGATTAATTTCCAATATTCACACTCTTATGAGGACCCTAAAAACACATTTATTTAAACTAGCATTTATTTAACTATTCCCATTCTGCCCTTTACAAAACTTTCTTTCAAATCTGATCGATTGTATTATCTGGTTGCACACCCTTCATGCACTTAATAGCACTTTGGCTGGGGTCACATTTGGACAGGCAATTGCGGTTACTGCATCCAGATCCGGATGTGGTAACCACAATTGCCTTCAGACACATTTTTGTGACAAAATGTGTCCGGCAAACCAGAAAACGGTAACCGGATTGTTCAGGATGTGTAATCCGGAGCAATCCGGTTACCGTATGCTTTGTTCATCCCTGTCGCAGGGATGAACAAAGGGTTAATCTTAATAATACATGTGGGCAACAAGTCTCTAGGACGTGCCCACCCTCCCTAGAGACATGCTGTCCTCTCAGGTGGGCATGTGAGGGGTTAATATGTGTTATGATAGTATTGCCAGCTATTGTCGGCTTTTTCAATTTTATGAATGAATGCGGCGGCACCTCACTGTGGAGGAGTTACAGTACGTAATGTACGTATTGTATGAGCAACTGTCCTTGGTCCTGAAAGTTGTAACATTAGGTCTATGGCGGTGTGCTGCCCATAGACCTAATGTTACAACTTTCAGGATCAGAGACAGGGGCTCATACAGTACGTACATTACGCACAGTATCTCCTCTACAGGGAGGCGTCATCGCATTCATTCATAATATTGAAAAAGCCGACAATAGCCGGCAATACTATCATGACACATATTAACCCCTCACATGCTCACCTGAGTGGACAGCATGTCTCTGGGGAGGGTGGGTACCCCCTAGAGCAGGGGTCTCAAACTCCAGGCCTCGAGGGCCGCACACAGTCCAGGTTTTCAGGATTTCCATGGAATTTGACAGTTAGTTATTTGATTACCAACTGTCAAATACTATGGAAATCCTGAAAACCTGCACTGTGTGTGGCCCTCGAGGCCTGGAGTTTAAGACCCCTGCCCTAGAGACATGTTGCCCACACTTATTATTAATATTTAATCTTTTTTTACAGTCATAACAGTTTGTTCATCCCTGCGGTAGCAGGGATGAACAAACTATACGGTAACCGCATTGCTCAGGATTACACATCCTGAGCAATGTGGTTACCGCATTGTGGGTCAGAGAAGCGCTGCAAAAACTACAGCCTTCATGATTTTTCAAGCAGGCTACAGATCCGGAGCCAGTAACCGGATTGCTTGTAAAGCAATCCGGTTACCATAATGGGCTCCTATGAGGAGCGTTTCCTGCTCCGGTTTTGAGCTTTTTGAAAGCTCAAAATCGGCTGAGGATTAAAAAAAAACAATAACGCAGATGTGACCCTAGCCATAGGCCGGCTTTAGACCACAGCGACATCCGATCCGGGGCTGTCAGGGGTGAACCTGACAGCCTTGGACTGGATCTGGACACAGAACGGTGTGCAGCTGGGTGGCTCATTTGCAGCCGCAGCTGCTAATTCAAGATCGCAGTTGGCGGGGAGCGAGCCGTGGTCCTGAACTATCAGCAGGGGACAGCTCAGTTGTGCTGAAGTTTAGTGCCGAGCGGTGCTGAGCTTCAGCACCTGGCGTCCGGCTCCCAGGTGCGGCTCCGGTGCGATCCGGCGCCATAGACCTCCATGTTAGGGGGCTCCGGATCGCACCGGGCGGGGAGGATCGTGGAGCATCCGAGAGCATCCCCTGGACACAAAAATGGTGCATGCAGCATTTTTGTGTCCGGGAGAAAAATCTGAATCCTCTCGGACTCACCTGGACAGATGGAAGCCGGATGGCAGATAGTTGCCATCTGGCTCCATCGGCCCCATAGCATACTATGGGGCTGAAATCTGGTCCGGGGCTGTCAGGTTAACCCCTGACAGACCTGGAATGGATTTCACCGTGGTGTGAAGCCGGCCTAAATGATTTATGAACATAAAAAACATTTATTATAAAGTTAAATCACTTAAAATGACCAGCAAAGAGGCCTTAACCCTTATCCGGCTGAATAGGTACAATTGTAACTATTCCGTTTTAAAATTGCAATAACTTTTTTTCGAAAAGATGTAGAAGGCTGAAATTTCATGACATCTCTACATTTTTGGTCCAGAATATATTGTCCAAATTTCAATAAAATATCTCCACTCGCTTCCGAGATAAGGGGTCGAGATCTTTTTGCATCCATAACAAGCTGCATAGGTACAAATGTACCTCATATATTTTGAATGAAGATAATGCAAGGGAAAAAACATAAATTTTTTTTAATGATAATGCTATTTAACTATTATAAACAAGTAAAAAAACTGTTCATTTACATTATAAAAGAAAATGTAAGAAACTTTTTTTATTGATTTTCTTCGCAAGTAATGCATGTTGGCTTTGCTACCGAGTGTTCATCGCAAATGGGTTTCACACAAACCACACAAGACTTTCTAGGCTTACGTTGTTTTCGCTTCAGGTCTCGGCAGACATAGCAACTACCAACAACAGGGGAGGGTCCACGACTACCATGAGGTATTTGAGGGTCAGCTGCTGCTTGCGATGCTACCATAATGCATCGTCCAAGCACCATTTCTACTGCACCTCGAAGAAAATGGTTTCTCATTATCATTCGGTTTGTACTACGATCTTCAATTGCAGGCATACACAGCTGATTTGCGAGATCTTTCAGGAACTTTCTTCGTTGATCCTTTGTCCTGAAGCTTGGATTGTGTTCACTGTAGATGATGTAGGATGCTAAACCAGTGGCGTCAATGATATTGTAGAAAAATGCCAAAGTCCAAGTGATGTTCGTCGTTTCACAGTGTACTCTCCCAACATTTTATCCATAACATCAACGCCACCTTTTGTTTTGTTGTAGTATTTTATTATCTCTGGCTTGGCTGCTAGTGTCTCTTCAACTTCTCCCGTCATGTGCATAGATGATAGAAGCACGACTGATTTGTTCTTCTTTGGTACATATGAACAGACTGTTGCATCATGATTGTAGGCAAAATTTGTCGAGTTTACAGGCCTTTCTTTGGCAGGCTGCATGTTGCTAGGTAGGAACCTTTTGTTTTTTCTCACTGTACCAACTAGTGTCATGTTCCAGGAGTTCAATACCTTAGCTAGTTCCATGGTTGTAAAGAAGTTATCGGTGGTGACATTTCTTCCAGAGCCTTTATACGAGCTCACTACTTCCAATACTGTTCGTTCTCCAATGTTTACTTGTCGAGGACCATCAGTTGGTTTCCCAGTGTAGAGCTGACCTTGTAATGGGTAGGCATTTGATGAGTTACAAGCCCAGAAAATCTTTATGCCATATTTAGCTGGTTTTGAAGGTATATACTGGGTAAATTTAGTATGGCCTCTAAATGGAAATAATTGCTCGTCGACGGAGATACAATGATATGGCTTGTAGGATCTCTCCAGATTACTGTTCAACATTGTCCAGATGTCCTGTATTGGTGCAGCTTTATCTGTTTGCACACGTTCTGCACGTGTATTTTTGTTGTCAAATCTGATAAATCTGAGTATCATCTTGAAGCGGTCACGAGACATGGCTGCACGTATAAGAGGCAGAGCAGCAACATTCCACATTTCCTCCAGATTCTCTTTGTTGGCTCTGTGCACACCAGCAGCAATCAGTATGCCCAAAAATACACAGCAATGAGATGAACAGCAAAATGGCTAATGAGAGGAGGGAGGCAGGAAGAGAAGTAGAAGCCACTCCCAGTTTGAATTAACTTAATTGAGAGCAACATAAGTGACCAGTAACAACACTGGCCAATAGATATCAGCATAACATTTGTAGCTGAATGAACTTTAGTTTCTGAAACCAAGTAAAGTCTTCCCACAGTGGAGGTATATATGAAGGTACAATTGTACCTATGCAGCCTGTTAAGGTTGTAAAATTATGCAGCCTGACAAAGGTTAAAAAGCTGATGGCCTTCTCAAAGAAGCTTTACTGTATGCATAAGTTTGAGAGGAACTAATCTGTCATGGAAGCTCTAGTTTGATCAAAGGGTATTTGTATTCACATTACCCTTCACTTGACATCAGTTGTATGATAGATAATTTATTAGAGTTTTTTCACCACGTGTCTGTGGATAGAACAAATTCACTTGCGTTAAAAACTCTAGTTACTGGACTATAAAACAGAAATGAATTTGGTTGCCTCAAGTGCTGGTTATTGGCTGCCATTTTCAGCATATTCAGCATGAATTTCTCACTCCATTAGCCAAGCGATTGTCCATCCTCCTCCTTATCACCCCATCTGTCATGTTTGTGACTAATTATGCCAGGCCTCCCCACAACAGTTTGTGAATGTAAATTATGAAAAATACCAGAAGGGAAACAAAATAAACAGCAACAAAAATATATGAAAGAAAGACAATGATGCGCCAAGCATGTACTCGCTTACCCATGATTTCATCAATAAATAGTAGTGTAGCAGATGCTACTTACACCAGTCAGTTATTGTCTGGGGACTTCCACAGGGTTTACATATCAAATATTCTTTCAAGCATTGCAAGGCTTTTCTGCCACAATATCTAGGTTGAAATCACTTTAGTAATTTTTATAGTGAACAGAGCCTGACGGCTGGTTACAGAAATGTCATTACAGGACACTACATTTTTAAGTTATAATAATAATATAATCAAGTTCTAATAACAAAACTAAAACCTTATTTCATATTTGATCAATATTTTTTCCAAATGCATGAAAAGTATATCAAAATGTTCTTTTTAGTTCCCTGTAATGAAAAGACTAGATTATTATTATTATTATTATTATTATTATTATTATTTGTTGTTAGAGCAATAGGGATTCCATGTGGCTGTACATGTGAAAAGGGATTTACATACAAAATCAAAATATAAATTACAATGAACAATGACAAACTTGAATGAAGGGAGAGATGGCCCTGCCCTCGCAGGCTTAGGCTGGGGTCACACTTGGGCTGGGACCCACGTTTCCAGGCAGTACTAAAATCTTAGCAATTTCTGCCGATGCAAACACCATTAACCGCGAGTGCTGCCTGGCAATGGGGCCCCATAGAAACCTATAGTTTACCTTAGTTGCAGCCGCACACAGAGCTCCAGGATGGGCGCTTTAGCTGAGCGCACAGGAAACCTACCAAACCAAACCTAAATTGGATTTTCCATAGAAAAATTTTAAGAAACATGTTCTCCTGCATAATCACTTGGATATAAGGCAAAATAAAAAAGAGGAAAAAAAGCCCTCCCCTTTAGCATATGTTCACTCGCATTTTTGTTTTTCCTTCTTCAACTGGGAGGGACGTCCCTCACTCATACATAACTTTTATTTAGATAGGGAAAAAACATATTCACCAGCACTTTACAATACCATTAACAAAATGCCTATTGGTATTCCAGGCTTTTCTCCTCCCCTTTCCCTAATGCACCATATCTACAAAGTCATCATGTGGCCCGAAATTGGAATTTTCAGAGTGCCAAATGACCTGAAGCATACTGTCAGACTGGTTAGAATGTTAGAAAGGATAACAATGTCAGTGTTTTGGAGTGGCCATCACAAAGCCCAGATCCCCATGCTATTGAAAATTTATGGGCAAAGCTGAAAAGGCAGGTGTGAGCAAGTCAACCCACGAATATGGCTCAGTTTCCCCAGTTCTGTCAGGAGGAATAGACCCAAATTCATACAAACTATTGCCAGAAGCTTGTGGAAGGATATCCAAAACGTTTAACCCAAGTCATGCAGTTTAAGGGTAATGGTACCAAATACTAATGAAATGTATATAAACTTTTGACTTTGCAGAAAGTAATCAAGATGACTTAAAACATTATCTCTCTCATTATTCTGGCATTTGGCAAATATTAATAATTATGGTAATCCTAATTGACCTAAACAGGTAAGCTTTATTCTGATTTCATGGTGCAGAAGGAGGAGGAGTAAGATGTTTTAAAAATAAAACAAAGGGGGTTGGAAGGGAAGGAGTGCATTTTAGGTGACTTTAGGTTTGATAGGTGTCATCCATTGGGCTTGCAAAGTCCTCCTGAAGCCTCTTACAAAAATCAGGTTTCCTTATACCTGTTGGCTCTCTGTAAGTGGAATTGAGGGCCGCAGAATGACATGAAGGTGTTGTTGGAGGAGGAGGGTGAAACCCAACATACCAATAGGCATGTTATAGCTGGCCTTGTAAAGTGCTGGGGAATATCTTAATAAAAATGATGTACGACAGAGGGACCTGTATAAGTCAGGGTCCTCCCAATTGTAAAAGGCAAAAGTATAAACGCTACATGTGAACAAACAATAATGGGGATATTTACCTTTTTCTTTATTTAGCTTTTTATACAAGTGATTATGCAGGAAAGTGTTTTTTAACAGTATTCACAGCAAAATGCAATTTAGATTTGGTGTGGTAGATGTTCTTTTGAATCTGTAAAATTGGTGGCAATACTGTGACAATCATATTCCCAGAAAGTCAGAAATGCATGCAGACATACTGTATTCTCCAGGCTCTTCACTTTCCCATCCATTTCAGCCTCTTCCTCAGGAACCCAGACCTCATCGTTGGGTCCAGAAGAAAATTACTTGCATTTTCCATTGACTTGCATTGGACTCGCTATGTGGTATGAATACATGAGTATTACAAAGTACTTATTACGATTCTCCTGAACCTAAGGTTGTCTACTCATCACTACTGGTAACACAAATCATGACTATCTGTACCATACTGATTGAATAACTCAGTATATTCATAATATGCCCCATATATGGCCAAATGCCCCGATCTGTGTTTAGAAATTTGAATATGTTGACTTCAATTAGGCAATGCATACTGCCGTATATCATTTTAGTCTCAAACTGAAACTTATAATGGAACTATACAGTATTTCATTTCACTTCAATTGAAAATGTATGATACTTTCTGCCTTAAAATAACATCCAGGTGGAAAATTGCTGTTCAGTGGTCACTATGGCTGTGGAGTTGGAGTCGGTGTCCATTTTGATGGAGCCCATATAAAATGGACCAACTCCGACTCCTAAAATATATAATAAATTTAGTATAGTGGATCATGATATTATTATTTTGAATTATTATTAGGTTCTATCTAAATATCTTGATTATTGTATCATCAAATGATTAAAAGCTTGATGTTCACATTGTAATACAATAAAGTTATCACTTAAACATTAGCCATGTATGAGAGAGTCTGAGTACTGGAGTTGGAGGTTTGACTTAGGCTAGGGTCAGACGTGCGTCTGCCCCTAGCCTGTAGAATCCATCAAAAACTTAGAAATTCTGAGGCAGAGCACATAGCATTACCAGCATGTAACTCTATGCGCCTCCTGTGTATTGATCCCTATGGCAACCTGAAGGTAAGCGCTGCCGCCGGCTCCACTTATAATCCCCGGATATGCGCTTTTGCAGAGCTCACAGGAATACGCTGCAAACCCCGTTTCCTGTGTGCCCTGCATAAGTGCATATCCGAGGATTATAAGTGGAGACAACGGCAGCGGCGCTTACCTTCAGGTTGCCATAGGAATCAACACACAGGAGGCGCATAGCGTTACATTCCGGTAACGCTATGTGCTCTGCCTCAGAATTTCTAAGTTTTCAACAGATCCTGCAGGCTGAGGGCAGACGCAAGTCTGACCCTAGCCTTACTGACTCCACAGCCCTACTGGCCACGTTTGGCAAAGTCCACCTCTGGTAACAGGATAAGTGGGCCTGTCTCTCAGAAGCTGAGGTGCATCTCCATCTCTAGTCTGTCCGGTTATCTGGCCATAACAGGATCATCTCATCTGAATCTTTAGGCTAGGGTCACACTTGCGCCATGCATTTTTTCATGTGCAAAAATGAAAAAATGGATCCGTAAATGCACCCATAGACTCCAAGGCAAAAAAACACATTGCCAAAATGCAATGCGTTTGGCGCTATGTGTTTCTTGTAGTGGACATCATAGCGCGGTCTGCAGTATTTTTGGGCCAATTATGGAAAACAGGTGCTTTTTTTAACATGGGAGTCTATGGCAAACGCATCTGTTAACGCATGGTACATGTATGCGTATGCGTCAAAAATGCAAACACATGTCATCTGGTAGATTGAGTTCTCCATAATGCACGCAGAGCCACAGACAACAACCAAAATGGCTAATGGCCATACCCCCAATAATTGGGCTCTTTTATTGACTGAGGGGTGTGGCTCCAAAAAAAACAACCAAAAAACAAAATTATGCAAAAAAATGCTAGCCTATGTGTTAACACATGCGTTAACGCATGGTATATACATGTACAATCCATTAACACATTCGTTAATTTGGCAACATAATTTGGCACAAAATGTATGAAAACGCTAGGAAAAAAAATGTATCCTGTAACGCATACCACTTAGTCTTTGCCATTTTAGTTATTTTCAAAGACAAAAGAAGTAATTTTACCAAAATTTTCACTATGTTTCAGCAAAAAAATCCATATTGTACTGCAGATTTGATGGTTTTAAGGCTGGCTTCACATTAGCGTTTCTGAGCGCACTGGATCATCTGCATGCGAAAATGCATGCCAAATCGCATTGTAAGGCTAGGGTCCCATTTGCAGCAGGGCAATGCGGATCCTGATCTGGTTTTGAGCAGTAAAAGTGCTCAAAACCGGATCAGAAACCGCAGCCCATAGAAGCCTATTATAGTAACCGAATTGCACTACATGCAATCCGGTTACCGGCTCCGGTTTCGTTGCCTGCGTGAAAAATCATGCAGGCAACGTTTTTCGGAGCGGTATCTCTGCCACAGCAGACTTCCTATAATGGGCTCCTATGGGAGCCCATGCGGCTGCCGCAAGGCATATGTGAATGCCTGCGGCAGCCGGCGACTTTGTTCATCCCTG
>JARQOC010000005.1:449694486-449897318 GCA_033576535.1 Allobates femoralis | reverse complement strand
AATTATTGCATCTGAAAGTACAACTCGTCCTGCAAAAAACAAGCCGTCATATGTCTATATTGACGGAAAAATAAAAAAGTTATGGCTCTTGGAAGCCAAGGAGCGAAAAAAACGAAAATGAAAAATGACAAATATCTTCGTCCCTAAGGGGTTAAACTGCATGACTTGGGTCAAACGTTTTGGATATCCTTCCACAAGCTTCTGGCAATAGTTTGTATGAATTTGGGTCTATTCCTCCTGACAGAACTGGGAAACTGAGCCATATTTGTGGGTTGACTTGCTCACACCTGCCTTTTCAGCTTTGCCCATGAATTTTCAATAGCATGGGGATCTGGCTTTGTGATGGCCACTCCAAAACACTGACATTGTTATCCTTTCTAACGTTCTAACCAGTCTGACAGTATGCTTCAGGTCATTTGGAAGACCCATTTTCTCCCAAGCTTTAACTTCCTGGCTGATGTCTTGAGATGTTGCTTCAGTATTGTCACATAATCGTCTTTTCTCATGATGCCATCTATTTTGTGAAGTGCACCAGTTAATACTTCAACAAAACAACCCCAGAACATGATGCTGCAACCCTTATTTTTCACAGTTGAGATGATGTTCTTAAGCTTCCACAGCTTCTCACTCCAAATGTAACAATGGTCATTATGGCGAAACAGCTCAATTTTAGTTTTGTCAGATCACAGGACATGTCTCTAAAAATGTAGGTCTTTGTTCCTGTGTGCATTTGCAAAAATAAATGTGTCTTTTTTATGCTTCTTTTAAAGTAAAGCCTTCTTCCTGGCAAAGTGGCCTTTCAGCCCATGTTGTGACAGTACTTGTTTTACTGTGAATAATAACATAATCATACCAGCTTCTGCCATCATCCTCACAAGGTCTTTTGATCTTGTTCTTGGGTTGATATGTACATGTCGGACCAAATCACATTCATCTTTGGGATAAACAAACAAAAAGCACTGAGTTGAAAAGAATAACCGCGCTGACCTCCAAAGATGACAAACAGAGTAATGGTGTATACTCTGTTTATTTAGCCACCTGGCTACGCGTTTCGTTGTGTAAATACAACTTCATCAGGGCATGCACAACGAAGCACGTAGGCAAGTGGCCAAATAAACACAGTATACGCCATTACTCTGTTTGTCATCTTTGGAGGTCAGCGCAGTGATTCTTTTCAAATCAGTGCTTTCTGTTTGTTTATCTTATCTTCCCCTGCTGAGCACTGCTGCGACCTGAGGAGAGAGCTGTCAAAGTTGGTTGTGACTCATACAACCTGACCAGCAGGGAAAAAAAATTTTTTTCTGGTTTGAATTCAAGCGCTACCAGAGGGATCACAGGGATGGCAAATTATTCCAAAATAATTTCTTCTTTTATAAAAGAAGAAATTATTTTGGAATAATTTGCCATCCCTGTGATCCCTCTGGTAGCGCTTGAATTCAAACCAGAAAAAAAATTTTTTTCCTGCACTTCAACACGAGCCTCCCTCTGGGCGACTTGCTTCTCTGGGAACAGGCAGCAGGCCAGGAGATCCAGGAAATATCCCTCTGTAGGATTATATGCAAACTGAACACGACACCAGAAAGGTGAGCACAATACCTAAGAGCAACTGTTTCTACTAATATACTGCACTTAGATCTGCACCTTCTCTTTTCTCATTCTATCCCTAGTCTTGCTGACCTCACAGTCTTTGAAGACATTATTTGAATACAACCTGACCAGGTAAGTCTTTCCATAGAAGGGGGATACCTGGTGGCTAAACTAAGAGGATATCACTCTATGTGCTCTCTAACTATTTTATTTCTATTCATCTCTGGGACACAGATCCCATCTCCTTCTTGAGCAGTATGATGGCTGGACATTCCCATCTTGTTTGTACTGGCATATAATTGTTTGTACAGGTGAATAAGGCACATTCTGTAAATTGCACCCAAGCATGAACCAGACTTGTGCAAGTCCAGAATTTTCTTTCTGATATCTTGGCTTGATTTCTTTATACCCTTCCATCATTCTACACAAAGAAGAAGTGTGTTTCAGGTGTGCATTAAAACACATCCACAGTCTGTCTCTACTGAACTCAGATATTGTCAATAAACCTATCAGAAGCTTCCAAACACATGACATAATCATATGGGCTGTCTTAAATTGTTAAAATGCATATTAAATATAGTGTGTGTAAACTTTTGACTTTGCAAAAAGAAATAAAAATGCCTTAAAACATTCTTTCACTCGCATTATTCTGGCATTTGCCAAATATAAATAAGTTTGGTAATCCTTATTGACCTTAAACAGGAAAGGTTTACTTTGATTTCATGTCATATGTTTCTTTTTTAGAAACCTCTGGTTTTAACTGCTTCCATGCATAGGAAAAAAAAATTCCTGGCCTTGCACAGTGGATCAACTATTCTTGGAGTCCCACTCCTAGAGCAATGGTAAAACAATGCTTATGAAGGCCCTCCCCACAGTCTCTCCCTGTGTGTATGACACTGCCCCACCCAGGGGTAAATTTTTATTCTTGCCCTAGCACACAGTGCTTTCTCTCTACCATTGTAGGAGTCCCACTCCTTAGCAATGGTAATACAATATTTGATGAGTCCTCCTCACGGTGTCCTCTAGTATGTATCAGAGAGCCTGGTTCAAATTTTTGGTCCCCCACTTGCATATTGTGGAACAGCACCATTAGCATGCTCTGTCCTATGAGGTCCTTCACTCCAGCTCTGTACCAGTGGCCATCACCTGAGTAATATGGTCTATAGCAGGGTGGGGAACTCCAGGCCTCGAGGGCCGCACACAGTGCAGGTTTTCAGGATTTCCTTAGTGTTGCACAGGTGATAATATAATCACCTGCACTGGTGATGATTTAAACCTCTGTGCAATACCAAGGAAATCCTGAAAACATGCACTGTGTGCGGCCCTCGAGGCCTGGAGTTCCCCACCCCTGGTCTATAGATATCTTCAGGTCAACGCATTGCACATAATAATAAGATTTATTAAACATTTTATTTATTTTAGAGTGAACATGTTCCACAGCACTTTACACTTTGCTAACAGCTGGAAATCTGAAAATTCTGATTGAGGGCCACATGATGACTTTGTAGTTATAGTGGAGGAGGAGGAGCGGAGGAGAAGGTCAAAGCCCAGAATGCCAACAGGCATGTTGTAGCTGCTTTTGTTGTTTGCTGCTATCTAAATGAAAATTATGAGGGAGGGACCTCCCAAATATATGAGGGAGGGAGGCCCCTCTCAAATGTATGGTAGAGGGCCACCTGCTGGCCCTCCAAAACTGAAGTTGAGGGCCACCTGCTGGTCCTCTGAAATGTCCAATTGCGGGCCTCATTATAACTTTGTGGATATGGTGGATAAGAAGGAGGGGGGCAAAGCTCAGAACAACAACAAGCATGTTGTAGCTAGTATTGTAAAGTGCAGGGAAATATGTTTTTGCCCTAATTAAAAATTATGTATGAGTAAGGAAGGTCCCTGCCAAATGTGTGGGATGGCCCTCCCAAAACTAAAGTTGAGGGCCACCTGCTGGCACTCTGAAAATTCCAATTTCGGGCCACATGATGACTTTGTAGATATGGTGCAGGAGGGAAAGGGGAGGAGAAAAGCCTGGAATACCAATAGGCATTTTGTTAATGGTATTGTAAAGTGCTGGTGAATATGTTTTTTCCCTATCTAAATAAAAGTTATGTATGAGTGAGGGACGTCCCTCCCAGTTGAAGAAGGAAAAACAAAAATGCGAGTGAACATATGCTAAAGGGGAGGGCTTTTTTTCCTCTTTTTTATTTTGCCTTATATCCAAGTGATTATGCAGGAGAACATGTTTCTTAAAATTTTTCTATGGAAAATCCAATTTAGGTTTGGTTTGGTAGGTTTCCTGTGCACTCAGCTAAAGCGCCCATCCTGGAGCTCTGTGTGCGGCTGCAACTAAGGTAAACTATGGGTTTCTATGGGGCCCCATTGCCAGGCGGCACTCGCGGTTAATGGTGCCTGCATCGGCAGAAATTGCTAAGATTTTAGTACTGCCTGGAAACGTGGGTCCCAGCCCAAGTGCGACCCCAGCCTAAGCCTGCGAGGGCAGGGCCATCTCTCCCTTCATTCAAGTCTGTCATTGCTCATTTGTTCATTGTAATTTATATTTTGATTTTGTATGTAAATCCCTTTTCACATGTACAGCCATATGGAATCCCTATTGCTCTAACAATAAATAATAATAATAACATAATCTAGTCTTTTCATTACAGGGAACTAAAAAGAACATTTTGATATACTTTTCATGCATTTGGAAAAAATATTGATCAATTATGAAATAAGGTTTTAGTTTTGTTATTAGAACTTGATTATATTATTATTATAACATAAAAATGTAGTGTCCTGTAATGACATTTCTGTAACCAGCCGTCAGGCTCTGTTCACTATAAAAATTACTAAAGTGATTTCAACCTAGATATTGTGGCAGAAAAGCCTTGTAATGCTTGAAAGAATATTTGATATGTAAACCCTGTGGAAGTCCCCAGACAATAACTGACTGGTGTAAGTAGCATCTGCTACACTACTATTTATTGATGAAATCATGGGTAAGCGAGTACATGCTTGGCGCATCATTGTCTTTCTTTCATATATTTTTGTTGCTGTTTATTTTGTTTCCCTTCTGGTATTTTTCATAATTTACATTCACAAACTGTTGTGGGGAGGCCTGGCATAATTAGTCACAAACATGACAGATGGGGTGATAAGGAGGAGGATGGACAATCGCTTGGCTAATGGAGTGAGAAATTCATGCTGAATATGCTGAAAATGGCAGCCAATAACCAGCACTTGAGGCAACCAAATTCAGAAAACTGCAAATATTCTCTTCTTAATCATTTCTGTTTTATAGTCCAGTAACTAGAGTTTTTAACGCAAGTGAATTTGTTCTATCCACAGACACGTTGTGAAAAAACTCTAATAAATTATCTATCATACAACTGATGTCAACTGAAGCGTAATGTGAATACAAATACCCTTTGATCAAACTAGAGCTTCCATGACAGATTAGTTCCTCTCAAACTTATGCATACAGTAAAGCTTCTTTGAGAAGGCCATCAGCTTTTTTAGGCCTCTTTGCTGGTCATTTTAAGTGATTTAACTTAATAATAAATGTTTTTTATGTTCATAAATCATTTAGGCCGGCTTCACACCACGGTGAAATCCATTCCAGGTCTGTCAGGGGTTAACCTGACAGCCCCGGACCAGATTTCGGCCCCATAGTATGCTATGGGGCCGATGGAGCCGGATGGCAACTATCTGCCATCCGGCTTCCATTTGTCCAGGAGAATCCGAGAGGATTCAAATTTTTCTCCCGGACACAAAAATGCTGCATGCACCATTTTTGTGTCCAGGGGAAAAAAAGCTCATCCTCCCGGATGCTCCATGATCCTCCCCGCCCGGTGCGATCCAGAGCCCCCTAACATGGTGGTCTATGGCGCCGGATCGCACCGGGAGCCGCACCTGGGAGCCGGACGCCAGGTGCTGAAGCTCAGCACCGCTCGGCACTAAACTTCAGCACGACTGAGCTGTCCCCTGCTGATAGTTCAGGACCACGGTTCGCTCCCCGCGAACTGCGTTCTTGAATTATCAGCAGTTGCGGCTGCAAATGAGTCACCCAGCTGCACACCGTTCTGTGTTCAGATCCAGTCCGGGGCTGTCAGGTTCACCCCTGACAGCCCCGGATCGGATGTCGCCGTGGTGTAAAGCCGGCCTATGGCTAGGGTTACATCTGCGTTATTGTTTTTTTTTTTAATCCTCAGCCGATTTTGAGCTTTCAAAAAGCTCAAAACCGGAGCAGGAAACGCTCCTCATAGGAGCCCATTATGGTAACCGGATTGCTTTACAAGCAATCCGGTTACTGACTCCGGATCTGTAGCCTGCTTGAAAAATCATGAAGGCTGTAGTTTTTGCAGCGCTTCTCTGACCCGCAATGCGGTAACCGTATCCGACGCCTCCCTGTAGAGGAGATACTGTGCGTAATGTACGTACTGTATGAGCCCCTGTCTCTGATCCTGAAAGTTGTAACATTAGGTCTATGGGCAGCACACCGCCATAGACCTAATGTTACAACTTTCAGGACCAAGGACAGTTGCCCAGACAATACGTACATTACGTACTGTATCTCCTCCACAGTGAGGCGCCGCCGCATTCATTCATAAAATTGTAAAAGCCGACAATAGCTGGCAATACTATCATAACACATATTAACCCCTCACATGCCCACCTGAGTGGACAGCATGTCTCTAGGGAGGGTGGGCACGTCCTAGAGACTTGTTGCCCACATGTATTATTAAGATTAACCCTTTGTTCATCCCTGCGACAGGGATGAACAAAGCATACGGTAACCGGATTGCTCCGGATTACACATCCTGAACAATCCGGTTACCGTATTCCGGTTTGCCGGACACATTTTGTCACAAAAATGTGTCTGAAGGCAATTGTGGTTGCCACATCCGGATCTGGATGCAGTAACCGCAATTGCCTGTCCAAATGTGACCCCAGCCAAAGTGCTATTAAGTGCATGAAGGGTGTGCAACCAGATAATAAAATCGATCAGATTGGAAAGAAAGTTTTGTAAAGGGCAGAATGGGAATAGTTAAATAAAGGCTAGTTTGAATAAATGTGTTTTTAGGGTCCGCATAAGAGTGTGAATATTGGAAATTAATCGAATTGTTCTTGGTAGCACTTTCCAGAGGATGGGCGCACCTCACGAAAAGTCTTGGAGACTGGAGTGGAAGGTTTTGATTATTGAGATTGTCAGTCTTAGTTAATTTATGGAACATAGGGCATGGTTAGGGTGATAGAGATGAGGAAGGAGTTGTAGGATGGTGCAGAACTATGGAGGGCTTTTTGGGTGAGAGTGATAAGTTTTTATAGTACTCTGTAATGCATGGACATCCAGTGCAATGACTGGCACAAGGTAGAAGCATCAATGAAGCAGTTGGAGAGGAAGATGATCTTGGCTGCTGCATTCAGGATCATATTGCCTAGGGTCACACATAAGCCCTGCATCCGTTATTTGCATCAGTTTTTCAACTTTAGAATTCTAAGTCCAAAAACTGATGCTGTTAACAGATGCTGGACTCAAGTGTGACTGCTCTGCTATGCGTTTTTTAACAGGACCCAAAAAATGCTGCAGTAAGAGAACGAATCCGTGTTTTGGGTGCAGTAAAAAAAGGATCAGTTTTTTTAACATGGGGCCATATGGGAAATGGATGTGTTAAAAAAAGGCACCATCCATTAACGGATCCATTTTTGCTAGCATTTTTTGGCAAAAAATGGCAAAGTCCAAAAAATGCATAGCTGCCGTAATCCAGTGTTTTGAGGGCGGGGACGTCGTTAAAGGGGCGTGGCTAACCGCGGCACATTAGTTAGCCACGCCCCTTTAACAACGTCCCCGCCCTCAAAACACTGGATTACGGCCAGAGGGGGCGGGCATCAAGAAGGAGCGGGCGGAGGCTACTGCACACAGCCCCGCCCATGGATTTCCTCATCTCTGCCTACGAAAGAATGTAAGTATATACTTACATTGCGAATGGCCACATTTAGCATGTACTATACACCAATACAGCTTATTTGGAATAGAGGGGTCTATGCACCCCTCTATAGTGATACGGGGGGTTAGGGGCACCTTTGGATGACATGCACGGGCTCCTCGCCCGTGCACAGTAACACATTGTTGCAGAACACTATAGAAGTCGCCGGACGGTCTGTAGGGGGGTCTAAGCCCCCCTACAGACCTCAACAAGTCATTTAGGGCAGCTAGTTAACTCTTTATCAACTTCGCAGATCGGGAACCGCACACTCTGCAGTTACCGGATGGCTCAGGATTACACATCCTGAGCCATCCGGTGACCGCAGTGCGGTCCCGGCAAACGCTGCGAAAACTGCTGCCTGCATGATTTTAAACGCAGGCAGCAGTGCCGGATCCGGCCACCGGATGGCTTGTGAAGCCATCCGGTGTTTTGCATAGGCTCCTATGAGGAGCGTTTCCTGGTCCGGTTTTGAGCTTTTTTAAAGCTCAAAACCGGATCAGGATTTTGCAACAAAAACGGAAATGTGACCCTGGCCTTAGAGGGAGAAGCAGGCGAGAGTGGTATCTTTGAGTCCAATACAGCAGAGCACTGGGTAGAGAGAGGCCTGTTCCACATCTATGACATCCCTGCGCTAGGCTGCTCTGGCTGCCCTGCGCCAGCGCAAATGCAAGCGCAGGGGCATTTAGGGGCTTGGGCAGCCTAGCACAGGGACGCATAGATTACCTGCATTTGCGCTCAGCTGCGCTCGGTGCCCCCATTATAGCCTATGGCCGAGAACAGCTGAGCGCACGCTCTGTATAGTGAGAATCACAAATGAAAGTGGCAGAGCGCACGGTGCATGCGCCTGGTCAGACACTCCTGGAAACGCCCAATTGGGCGTTTCCCGGTGCTAAGAGACAGGCACATGCGCCGTGTGCTCTGCCACTTTCACTTGCAATTCTCACTATACAGAGCGTGTGCTCAGCTGTGGGACACCGAACGCAGCTGAGCGCAAATGCAGGTAATCTATGCGTCCCTGCGTTAGGCTGCCCAAGCCCCTAAATGCCCCCGCGCTTGCATTTGCGCTGGCGCAAGGCAGCCAGAGCAGCCTAGCGCAGGGATGTCATAGATGTGGAACAGGCCTCTCTCTACCCAGTGCTCTGCTCTATTGGACTCAAAGACACCACAGCTGAGCGCACGCTCTGTATAGTGAGAATCACAAGTGAAAGTGGCAGAGCGCACGGTGCATGCGCCTGGTCAGACGCTCCTGGAAACGCCCAATTGGGCGTTTCCCGGTGCTAAGAGACAGGCGCATGTGCCCTGTGCTCTGCCACTTTCACTTGCAATTCTCACTATACAGAGCGCACGCTCAGCTGTGCTCGGCCATAGGCTATAATGGGGGCACCGAGCGCAGCTGAGCGCAAATGCAGGGCATCAATGCATCCCTGCGCTAGGCTGCCCAATCCCCTTAATGCCCCTGCACTTGCATTTGCGCTGGCGCAGGCAGGCAGAGCAGCCTAGCGCAGGGATGTCATAGATGTGAAACCACCCGAACTGGTGATTTACAGTATTGAATGCTGCAAAGAGATCAAAGAGAATCAGAAGGAAGTAGTAACCATTATAGATTTAGGCCAGGGTCACACATAGCAATCTACTTTTTTGAGGCTTTAGAAAAATGGATACATTTTTGTTAGGGTGCCAGTAGTATCTCCTGAGCTCCTGGCCGTTTTTTGGGCTATGGCTAGGGTCACACTTGCAGTTTTTCCATGCAGTTTTCACACATGTCTTTTGTGAAAAACGCATCCACAGACTCCCATACAAAAAACACATGCCCCAATGCCAAAAACGCATGTCTAAAGTGCCATGCGCGCATAATGCATTTTTTGGTGCTTTTTCAAAAACGCATGCGTTTTTTTAACATGGGGCCCTATGGGAAACGCATGCATTTTTGCAAGGCACTAAATGGTGCCATGCATTTTTGCATGTGTTTTTTAAGGCTGCTCCACACCTAACAGCAAAAACGCAGCCCAAAGACGCATGTGCGTTAACCCATGGTGCCTATATGTACCATGCGTTAACGCATGTGTTTCCCATAGGGTCTCATGTTAAAAAAACACATGCTTTTTTTTACTGCACCCAGTATGCTGGGATGCTGGACAAAAATGCATGCATTTTTAAAAAATGCAATGCACCATACGTTAACGCATATGCGTTTTTGGACTTAGAAAAAAAAATGACAAAAATGATCCCAAAAATGGATCTAAGGCAAAAACCAATGCCATGTGTGACCCTGGCCTTAGCTGTTAGTAAATCTTTAGAGACTTTAGCAAGGGCAGTTTCACTAGAGTGTAGAGAACGGAAACCAGATTGTAGAGGATCAAGAAAAGAATTATGGCTAGGGTCACACATGTCAATCAGTTTTATCCACTGGTTTCAATAACAAATCCGTGTTCTTTTGGCTGTTTTTGGCTAGGGTCACACTTAAATATAGAATTGCGTTCACCACATCCAGATCCAGATGCGGTGAACGCAATTGGCTTCTGACAAGCCGCAATACGGGAACCGGATTGCTGAAGCCGCAATCCGGTAACCAGATTGCTCTGGATGTGTAATCCGGAGCAATCCGGTTACCGGATAGTTTGCTCATCCCTGCTGCCGCAGGGATGAGCAAACTGTTCTCAGTGTTGTAAAACTTGTAATTGTATTATTAAATGTGTCTATACTGTCTCTAGGGGGTGCCCATCCCCCTAGAGACCTACCACCCACTCAGGTGGGCATATAATGATTTAATATCTTATGTACAGCAGCCGACAACTGTCAACTGCTATATATTTTTATGAATGAAGCCGCCGCCTCCTCTGAGAGCAGCGCGCATGCTATAGCTATTGTAGGTATAGTATGTGCGCTGTCCAGGGTCCAGCAGGCTTATACAGTAGATCTATGGGCAGCGCGATGTGACTCAGGCGATTCATCGCCTGATTATCGCCCTGTCACATGCGGCAATTCGCCGGCGATGTCGCCGCAACCTGGCCACGCCCCTCGGTTGCCGGCAACATCGCCGGCGATATCTCCCCGTGTGACGGTACCATAAGAGTTAACTAGTCTAATATTACAAGTCAGCAATCACTCTATGTAACTGCAGACTTGTGAAACTTCACATCGCTCACACTGTGAGCTATGAGGATTTTCCAGTGACAGTGGAAGAGCAATCACAGAACCGCAAGTATGTGACCCACCCCAGGGCCATGGGGTACCGGTCCCGGGCATTAATGAAAGAGGTAGTCACTGGTGGCCTGTGCCTGAACCTATGACCCTGGTGGTCGCTGAAAAAGGGGAAAAATAAAAAAAAAAGTCTTTGTGATGCCACCCACGGTGTCCAGTAATGATACCGGCGCTGCTTCACACCTCCGGGGATGATGGATGGGGCAGCTAGATGGTGATGCTCCCCGTAGGTGGAGCAGGATTCCCAGGACAGAGATGGATGGTGAATAGGGGATCTCTACACACAGAAGCGGCTCTGCAGGTGGAGATGCTGGTGCAGTCTGTGTTAAGGACAGGATCAGGGGCCGCAATGATGGATACACCCACATACTGGAGTTTTTTCTTTACCTTTTACTGGTGTTGATGCAAGGTATCATCCATGGTACAGTCCAGGTGGTCGGATGGCAGTTCAAGATTTCCACACCCAATAGTTGTGAGACCTCCTCTGTACTGTGTGTGCATTTAAATTCTGACCTGACTTAATCCTGGCCCTGACTTCTCCTGTGTTCCTCACTTGTATGGCAGGCAAGATGAACCTTCTGCTGGGCACCGCTAACTCCTCTGCGTTTCCTGGCTCTTTGTAGTAGCTGTGCCACAAGTGCCACCAGAAGCATGAAGTCTCCCTGGTCCTCCGGTACTCCCTGCTGTGCTAACTGGACCCGTGTAGACTCGGACTACGGTGTCCAGGTTGCTTCTATCTGTTGCTGGGGTGAATCGGTATGGTTCCTCTGCCCCCACTCTGTTCCTTGCCTTGCCTCCAACCCTCACTCTAGGGTTCCTTACACTGGCTAGGCTTCCTCATTGGCACAGGCCTGGCGCGGCACCATTCACCAGGATGTCTTCACAGTCCTCCCTGGAACTGCACTGCCTAACTCCTCCCCCAGGCCTGAATTTATAGGGGACCTTGCCTGAAGTTGGCAAGTAGTGCTCCCCCTTCAGGTCTGGGGCGGAAAGTGTTGTATGTAAGTTTACCTGATGTGGAAATCCCTCCCTGCACCAGGTGTTCCTGTGGCAACTTACCCGCAGAGGTGCCATATATGCAAAATGCATACTTCAGGCCAGAATCAGAATAGTTTGTTTCTGGCAAGCTCAATACAACTGTATTGCACTATATCAGAAATAGTTTAGTAGAATTTAGACCTGTAGTATGCATATTGCATGCTTGCAGTGATATTAACGTTATTGCCTATGCAGACATCAGAAAATATTCACAGAGCTCAGTAAACTTGATGTAAGGTTTTACATAGAGTGACTGGAGACTTGTTGTTTTAGACCAGACAACACCTTTAAGGAAAAAAAAAATGGCCACTGTTTTGAATTGTATGTGGTAGCAGTGGTGTACATAGAAGGGGGGCCAAAGATAAAGTTGGTATTGTTACTGTACTAATTATGCCATTTCAAACATAAGACCATTTGTTTCTGCTTACACCTCTTTTATTCTCCATCCCTTTCTTGGTTCCAATGCAATTCCTAAGGAAATTTTAGCCCTGTACAGGTTCCTGTAATCTTAAAGCAATAGCGATAGGCCAACAATTTATTTGCATTTGTTGGCTTTGAATCAGAAACGTAATTTTTTATGTCACCCTACAAGTGTTCTATCAGATTAAGGTCTGAGGATTGGGCTGGCCACTGCATAACCTCAATTTTGTTGTACTGGAACCAATATTTTGCTCATTTGCTAGTGTGTTTTGGTCATTGTCTTGTGAAACACCCATTTTAAGGGCATTTCCTCTTCAGCATAAGGAAACATGACCTCTTCAAGTATTTTTATGGATGCAAACTGGTCCACGATCCCTGGTATGTGGTAAATAGGCACCATAGTAAGAGAAATATGCCCATATCATGATGCTTGCACCACCATTCTTCACTGTCTTCCGAGTGTACAGTGGCTTGAATTCAGAGTTTGGGGATCGTCTGACTAGCTGTCTGCTGCTCTAGGATCCAGAAAGAACAATTTTACTTTCATCGGTCCACAAAATATTTCTCCATATCACTTTAGGCCAGTTGATGTGGGCTTTGGTAAATTGTATCCTCTGCAGTCTTTTTTTTTTTTAACAGTGAGACTTTGCGAGGACTTCATGCTAATAAGTTAGCTTCACACAGGCGTCTTTTAACTTTCATAGGACTCACAGGTAACTTGAGACTGTCTTTGATCAACCTGGAGCAGAACATTGACTGAGCCTTTGCCATTCTGTCTATTCTTTGATCCATTTTAACCCCTTTACGACTAATGATGAGTATACTCGTCATGAAAAGATGTCAGTTCCCGCATCATGACGAGTATACTTGTCATGGCTTTGAACTGTCACTGCTTGTAAACAAACAGTGACAGTTCAATTCTAACAGCTGTCAGTGACAGCTGAGGGTCAGGGGAAGAGGTGTGGGGACCCTTTTTAGTGGTCCCCACACCCAGAGTGATGTGATCGGTCAGTCAATCTGACCGACCGATCACATCATGATCGTGCAGGGAAATGCTGAATATGAGCATTTCACTGTGCGATCGCTGCAGGAACCGGGCTGTCAGCTGTGCCCGGCTCCTGCAATCCTCCCCTGCCTGTGTCCACTGCCCTAAGCGCCCTTCCACCCATGTGCCCACTGCTCCTGGCCCCCTCTCCTGCCTCCCGGTCTCCTTCCTCCACTCCCTCTTCCTCTGCTGTCCAGTGTCCAGACTCCGTTCCCCTCCCTCCTATCTCTGCTTCCCTCCCTCCTCCCTGCTCCGCTTCCTCCTCCCCTCTCTCCTATCTCTGCTCCCCTCCCTCCTCTCCCTGCTTCCTCCTCCCCTCTGTCCTGTCTCCGGTCTCCATCCTGGCGCGGCTCACCTCCTACGGTCTTCATGCAGTGCCTCTCTCCTCCTCCGGTCCGGTGCCGCTCTCCTCCTTCATCCTGGCTGCCCGGCCGCCGACTGCCTGCTTAGCAGCGCTCCTCTCAGCCTCATCCCCTACTTAGAGGAGATGAGGCTCAGAGCAGCGATCTGACAGCCAGGGGCAGCGATCGCTATGTGGTCGCTGTCCCTGGCTCTGTGTCACCCCCTTAGGTTCTGGGGAGAGGGAGTGCAGGGTCACTCACCTCTCCCCCGATAGCAACCTCAGGTTACCGGATGTCACCATGGCAACCTTAGGTTACCAGATGTTGCCATGGCAACCTCAGGTTACCATATGTCGCCATGGTAACCTCAGGTTACCAGATATCACCAGGGTAACCTTAGGTTGCCATGGCGACATATGGTAACCTGAGGTTGCCATGGCAACATCTGGTAACCTAAGGTTGCAATGGTGACATCTGGTAACCTGAGGTTACCATGGCGACATCTGCCATGGCAACCTCAGGTTATCAGATGTCGCCATGGCAACCTCAGGTTACCAGACGTTGCCATGGCAACCTAAGGTTACCAGATGTCGGCATGGCAACCTAAGGTTACCATGGCAACTTCTGGTAACCTGAGGTTGCCATGGCGACGTCTGTTAACCTGAGGTTGCCATGGCAACGTCTGGTGACCTGAGGTTGCCATGGCAACATCTGGTAACCTTACCCAAGCCTCAGAGATCATGTAATCTCTGGGACTAGGGTTTGCAGCACTGACAGCTGCACTGTATGGCAAATCATTGCCATACAGTGCAGCATCAGTGTGACCTCAGAGACTGCAGCAGCAGGACCCTTGATCCCTCGCTGCAGTCTCTGGAGGCGACTGACCATCATAGGACAATCGTTGTGGACTACGTCGGAGGGCATGTGGGGGGTAATAAAGATGTGTTTGTGTTTTTTGTTAAAATAAATTGATTTTTTCACAGTGTGTGTCTTTTTTACCATTTACTTAAAGGTTCCTAATGGCCGGGTCTAACATTGGCGCGACATTATGAACCTTGGGCTTAGTGCCAGCTGCCAATGCAAAGCTGGTATTAACCGCTTTATTACCCAGTTTGCCACCGGCACCAGGGCAACTGGAAGAGTCTGGGTACAGCGCCAGAAAATGGCGCTTCAATGAATGCGCCATTTTCTGGGGCGGCTGAGGGCTGCAATTCGCAGCATGGGGGGCCCAGAACGCTTGGGCCTCTCTATGCTGAGGATTCCAGCCCCCAGCTGCCTAGTTGTACCTGGCTGGGCCAAAAATATGGCAGAGCCCTACGTCATTTTTTTTTCTAGAATTAGTTCTAGAAATAAAAAAAAAATGGGCTTCGCTGTATTTTTGGTTGCAGCCAGGTACAACAAGGCAGCTGGGGGTTGCTGGCAGTCTGTAGCTGCCAAGTTGTACCTGGCTGGACCAAAAATATGGCGGAGCCCTACGCCATTTTTTTTTCTAGAATTAGTTCTAGAAATAAAAAAAAAATGTGCTTTGCTGTATTTTTGGTTGCAGCCAGGTACAACGAGGCAGCTGGGGGTCGCTGGCAGTCTGTAGCTGCCAAGTTGTACCTGGCTGGACCAAAAATATGGCGGAGCCCTACGTCATTTTTTTTTTCTAGAATTAGTTCTAGAAATAAAAAAAAATGGGCTTCGCTGTATTTTTTGTAGCCAGCCATGTACAACTTGGTAGCTGGCTGACTGGAATCCTCAGCGTGGAGAGACCCAAATGTTGTGGGTCCCCCGCGCTGCAAATTTCAACCCACAGCCACCCAAGAAAATAGCGCATTCATTCGAGGTGGCATTTTCTGGTGCTGTACCCCAACTCTACCAGTTGCCCTTGTGCTGGTGGCACACGGGTTCTCCATATGCGACATGGTGTCCGCTAACAATTTCAATAGAAAATTAGCTCCAATTGTTAGCGGAAACCATGTCGGGTATGGAGAGACCCTCCCTGTGTGCCTGAACATTGGAGCTCCCCCACAAGTGACCCCATTTTGGAAACTAGACCCCCAAAGGAACGTATCTAGATGCATAGTGAGCACTTTGAACCCCCAGATGCTTCAGAAATTTATCTGTAAAAATGAAAAAGCACTTTTTTTTTCCACAAATAATTCCTTTTTTCATTATTACGGATCAATTTGTGAAGCATCTGGGGGTTCAAAGTGCTCACTATGCATCTAGATATAATCCTTTGGGGGTCTAGTTTCCAAAATGGGGTCACTTGTGGGGGAGCTCCAATGTGGAGACACACAGTGACCCTCCCAACGCGACATGGTGTCCGCTAACAATTTGAGCTCATTTTCCATTCAAATTGTTAGCGGACACCATGTCGCTATGGGAGGGTCCCCGTGTGTCTCCACATTGGAGCTCCCCCATAAGTGACCCCATTTTGGAAACTAGACCCCCCAAGGAACGTATCTAGATGCATAGTGAGCACTTTGAACCCCCAGGTGCTTCACAAATTGATCCGTAATAATGAAAAAATAAACTTTTTGTGGAAAAAAAAAGTGCTTTTTCATTTTTATAGATGAATTTGTGAAGCATCTGGGGGTTCAAAGTGCTCACTATGCATCTAGATACGTTCCTTGGGGGGTGTAGTTTCCAAAATGGGGTCACTTGTGGGGGAGCTCCAATGTGGAGATACACAGGGACCCTACAAACGCGACATGGTGTCCGCTAACAAATTGAGCTCATTTTCCATTCAAATTGTTAGCGGACACCATGTCGCGTATGGAGGGTCCCCGTGTGTCTCCACATTGGAGCTCCCCCACAAATGACCCAATTTTGGAAACTAGACCCCCTAAGGAAAGTATCTAGATGCATAGTGAGCAGTTTGAACCCTCAGACGCTTCACAAATTTATCCATAAAAATGAAAAAGCACTTTTTTTTCACCCAAAATTTATTTTTGCCTACATTTTTTCAGTTTCACATGGGCAAAGTGATAAAATACATCCCAAAATTTGTTGGGCAATTGTTCCTGAGCACACAGATACCTTATATGTGGTCATAAACCACTGTTTGGGCGCACGGCAGGGCTCAGAGGTGAAGGAGCGCCATTTCACTTTTTGAACGGAAAATTGGCTCTAAAATTCAAATTGCGCTCCTTCCCTTCTGAGCCCTGCCGTGCGCCCAAACAGTGGTTTATGACCATATATGAGGTATCGGTGTACTCAGGAGAAATTGCCCAACAAATTTTAGGATGCATTTTATCCTGTTGCCCATGTGAAAATGAAAAAATTGAGGCTAAAAGAACATTTTTGTTACAAAAATTAAAATGTCCATTTTTTCCTTCAACTTTATTTTAGTTCCTGTGAAGCACAGTTAATAATCTTCTTGAATGTAGTTTTGAGTAGCTTGAGGGGTGCAGTTTTTGGAATGGTGTCACTTTTGGGTGTTTTCTGTCATGTACACCCCTCAAAGAGACTTCAAATATGATGTGGTCACTAAAAAAATGGTTTTGTAAATTTTGCTGGAAAAATGAGAAATTGCTGATGAACTTTGAACCCTTATAACGTCCTACCAATTTTTAACTTTTCTTCCAAAATTGTGCTGATGTGAAGTAGACATGTGGGAAATGTTATTTATTAACTATTTTGTGGCACATAACTCTCTGGTTTAGCAGAATAAAAATTAAAAATATGAAAATTGCTAAATTTTCAAAATTTTTGCCAAATTTTTCATTTTTTCACAAATAAACGCAAAAATTATCGACCTAAATTTAATACTAACATGAAGCCCAATATGTCACAAAAAAAAATGTCAGAATTGCTAGGATTGGTTGAAGCGTTCCAGAGATATTACCTCATAAAGGGAGAGTGGTCAGAATTACAAAAAATGGTCCGGTCATTAGGGTGCAAAGTGACTCGGTCCTTAAGGGGTTAATGGTGGTCTTATGTTTTCTTTCACATCTCTCTGGTTTTGCTTTCCATTTTGAAGCATTGGAGATCATTTTAGCTGAATAGCCTATCATTGTCTGCACTACTTTATACATTTTAGCCTCTCCAACCAACTTTTTAATCAAAGTATAATTTACTGTTCCTTTGAATAATGACTCGATTGACACATGTTTCTCAGGCTTTCAAGAAGTGCATGTACACCATGTTCTGGTTTCACCCTGATTCACACCTGTTTCTTCACAGAATGATTGACCTCACTAATTGAGCACCACACTGCTATTATTTTGAACACACGCCCTTTCTATTAATTATTCATATACACAAATTCAAAACATGCAGATCTTGAATGCTAAGTCTGTTGGTTTTCTAAGAATCTACTGCACCAACTGGTAAATTGTTTGATGTGTCGTAATATAATTTATACCAAAAACAGGGAGTAATCTGGTTAGTCATATTGGCCTGCTATTATTTTGAACACTACTGTATATGACATACACTGGTAATCAAAATTAGAGAACAATGTATGATCACTTGATTTTTTCAGACACAATGTAATCTACATTGATCAACATTTGAAGATTTTTGTGTAATGGGTACACCATGGCACTAGAACAGTGTTTTCCCAAATAACCAAAGTTTACCAACTTAAAACTTTTATATTACCCAAAATGTGATGATCATAATTCAATAACAACAATGATTGTAGCACAGAGAAAGATTACAACTTTGTTTTGTGAAGGTTAAAACAGTCATCAACCAGTAGGAAGTGTACAGGTCTATGCTTTGAATGACTTCAGCCCATTGGTGTCCACAGGACATCACTAGTCTCTCACACTGCTCTGGTGAGATTTTGGTCCACTCTACTTCCAGTTTCTTCCACAATTCTGTGTCTGTTATAGGTTTCTTGGCCAAAACTTTGTCACCTAGCATTTTCCAGACGTTATCTATTGGGCTAAGATCAGGACTCAGGATCAGGACATTGTTTCAATGTTTTCTGTTTCAAGGAACTGCTTTACCAGTTTTTATGTATGACAGAGGGCTTTGTCCTGCATGAAAATTGCTGATTGAGTGCTGAACGCAAGTAAGGAACCACGTGTTGTTGAAGAAGGTTCTGATACACACTTGAATTCACTCTGCCATATAGCTATTTGAGAGGTCAAACCCCTGCAGCAGAAAGCATTGCCCAAACCATGACATTCCCTCACCTCCCTTTCACTAACTTCTTTACATACTTTGGGTTCAGTCTTTCCCCAGTTTATCGACAAGCATATAATGTTTCCTATCAGACCCGAAAAATTAAACTTGCTTTTATCACTAAACTGAAGCATGGACCACTTCTCCACTGTCCACACAACATGCTCCTCATCAAGGGTGATTCTAGCATTTTGATTGTTTTTGCTAATAGAGGTTTGGTCACTGCAGAGTGGGCTTTCAGTCCAAAAGCTCTTAAATGTCATGGCACTATATGAAAAGACAGATCCTTTCCCTGTTCAGTGCTGAACTGGCAACCTATTCCAGCTGTAGTTTTGAAATGATTACCCATGGAGATTTTCCTCATTATGCTGGATTAGGAAACTAGGAGCCAGCTATCATTCAGCATGATGTTGGTGGAGATGCCCCATCAGCAGTGCAGAGAGTAAGAGAAGAAAACCCTTTACAAAGAGGATGTGAGAGGAAGAAGGGAAATTGCAGCCAGGAGAAGTCATGTGACACTAACAGCAGGAAGTGGTTGGTGCACTGAAGGAGAGGTAGGTTGTTAGTCACTATATGTCCACTAATGCACAACTGTATTGGAAAAAAAAAGTCCTGGACAGCACCTTTAGCAATACCCATATGCATTTCCAATTTAAAACAATAAGTGGCAGTTTGAGGACAATGGGTAGGAATTCGTGTGTATAATCACATGTGCACTTATCATGAATAATTTTAATATTTACATTTTCACTTTAATTAGTGTACAAATCAATTTTTTTCTTTTCTTTTAAATAGTTATTTTTATCTTTTACTAATGTAAACCTCTCTAGTGGTATAAATCGTGGGAACTATTGCTACTTTGTAGGGCTAAAAAAAAATCCAATAGTACAAATGCAGAAGAGATTGTTATAGCTTTAATTAATGATCATCAATAAAGCTTTACATTTACAGACTTTATAGCGTCTTAGTTACATTTATCTTTTGTATTTTAGATAAAACAGGCATTGCCACAATAATGAACCTGATCAAGCAACTGTTGGCACACGTCCATAAAACTCCATAACGCATTCAGTATTAAAGTAATAGCTTTTTATTCTCCCAATCTATACTTAGCACAACCTGCTATTTCACTTTTGCTGCTCTTTGGGACCACTTATTTTCTTTCAGAATGAATTTTAAAAAAATTATATATATAGCCACCTGCTATGAACACCAGATCTTTCTACTAACATTTTGCTCCTTTGGTAACAATCAAATCCCAACTGCAATTGCAAGGAAGGACTCCATTAACAACCTGGAGACCAAAGATGATGGACTTTTAACACCAAACTGAAACTTGCTGACTGAGCGTTGTATCATTCCTGTGGGGATGTTCTGATGCTGCAGTTTAGCAGGTTGTCAAAATGAAATTAAATATCTTAACAGCATAAAAGCATTTTGTGTTTATCTTTCATTTTCATAAGTTACAGTATATGTGAAATAAATTTTGATTGTCTGCAAATCATTCTGCTGTCGTCATGTTAATCATTATAATTCAACATAGAAACCACTGCTTCATTTTAAGGACCGGAGCAAAAAAATATTACTAATAATATATTACAATGCAGTGAGTGGGTATCTTGCTGGATGGAAGGTACCGTATATTTCTCCTAGTAAGTGCCTTTCACACCAGTAAGGCCAGGCTTCCACCAGCACATGGCATTCGATGGGTGAGCATTGGATGCAAAATGCTAATTACCCTTGGTTCCTGCTCTGCAGTGAGCGTGATGCGAGTGTCATGCAACTGTGATCTGATCCTGCGATCGGATCACAGCTGCGGAGGCGAGGGAGAGATTAATCTCCCCATCTCCTCCATTGCCTGTCTTGGAGTATATTGCACTGCAGTCGGGTGACATCCACTATTAGAACATGATAAATAGCCAGTGATGCTCACTGTTGTGCTAGGATTGAAGGGAGCTGGAGAATTCTATACTTGCATTGTTGTCTAAGAAAAAGACTGTAAAGTCAGCCTGCCCTGTGACTGACCGATACCATTCAGCTATCACAGATGCATAGACTGCCCTGAGATTAGCATCTTGCAAATGCCTGGGGCCCATGTCTATTCATATCATAAAGGAAAATAGAAATAGCGGCACTTCAGGTCCTTTAAAAACGTCCAATTTTATTTGTAAAAATGCAAAACCATAATCAGGGAGAGGTGTGGTGTATCAAGCATGACAAACTGTTTCACAGCACCTGGCACTTCTACCGGTACCAAAACAGTCTGTTGTCCCTGACACAGCATGTTGTAGAGTCCTCAATCAGGAGTATCAACAGCCAAATCTTAGATGAAAATGCACGCGTGCAGTAAGAATAAAGGCCGCTTTACACGTCGCGATTTCACAGGAGCGCGCACGTTTTTGGCACTTGCCCAAGATCGCATAGGAGATGTTACACAGGGAGATATCGGCAGGCAACGCAACTACGATGTAGTACGCCCCTTTTTCACACTGTGTCTGAGCAACTCAGGTAACGACCAATTAACATTGTAGTGAATAGGGGAAGTTGCGCTCCAAATCATAGTCGCGCTGTCACACAGCACGATCCTGCCAGATCGCATAGCCAATATTGCACGGCTGAAGAGCATGCACAATTCACAAACGATATCGTAGTTGCATTGTTTTTGCATCGCGTTGCCCTTTTACATGACACAACTCACCAACGATAACAACTGCAACGCCCGTACCACGAGACTTTTTATCGTAGTTGTGTTCCGATATCGCGACGTGTAAAGCGGCCTGCACAGACACCTGACATGAGTTCAATATGCAAAGAAATTCTGAGTTTACTTAAGAAATACGTGAAATTATACGAACAATTTTGGGGGTGGTTACCCCAGAATAACATCATTCATTAATAGGTTACCAAATATTAAACATGACTAATCATTGGTAACTAATAGCTGTAAACTAATTGGATTATGCAAATCTATTCTAAATACGTATTCATGCCTGATTTAATCCATCATTTTGGTGTTATTAACATTATTGAATCATCACATTCTTTCATTATCTAATGTTATGGAACATGCTACCTTGTTATTAGAACATGCTAGAAATTGGCTTCACTCCCAGTAACCTTCACCGCTGGCCTACATACATCCTATAACTTGCAGTGAATAATATCTTCATAAAACCAGGTACTTAAAGAAATATATATATGCTAGATATGCAGTACAATACAGGATACAAGCATATTAATAAATGTAAAACAAGGATATTACACCGGAGCAAATTATGGGTGTGTTTTACTGATAGTCTGATTCTTCCACTATCACCTCACCCTAATAAGTTGCAGCTTAAGACCTGAGAGGAATCCCATGTGTTTATTCCTCAAAAACAGTTGTATTAGAAAATATGATAGAATTCTAGATAGGGATGAGCGAGTCCTAAATTACTCGGAATCGCTAGACCCGCACGAGTCCGAGCCCAGGACTCGCTACTCGTTGCGAGTCTAGCGAGTCCAATGTTAATGAATAGGGAACCGAGTAATAACGAATAATGCTATTTCCAAATCGCTGATGTGTCTCTGAAAGTGTGCGAGTCCAAACTCGCAGGTTTTTCTCTTATTTGGAGCCGATGATGGGAGGGGGAAGCGATTCTCGGGCACACACCATGCTGTAAAAGCAAACATTTTATAATTTCTGGTGGCTTTCTGGGGGCTTGTAAGGGTGCTTTCACATCTGCGTTTTTCGTAATTCGCGGCAGATGCGGTGAAAAAACCGCATCTGCCGCGTTTGCCGCATAACGGTTCCACTTGCGGCACGGTTGCGGTTTTTTCCATAGGAAGTATAGGGGGACTTGCGGCAGATGCGGCAAGTGCGGTATTGCACTTGCGGCAGGTGCGGCAGCGAAAAAAACCGCAGTAAGCCGCGGTTTTTTTCTCTGCCGCACCTGCCGCAAGTGGAACCGTTATGCGGCAAACGCGGCAGATGCGGTTTTTTCACCGCATCTGCCGCGAATTACGAAAAACGCAGATGTGAAAGCACCCTAAAACAAGTAGCAGGTACTATTTCGTGAAAGGTACACACTAGAGGCTTAGGGCCCTTTCACATCTGCGTTTTTCGTAATTCACGACAGATGCGGTGAAAAAACCGCATCTGCCGCGTTTACCGCATAACCGTTCCACTTGCGGCGCGGTTGCGGTTTTTTCTATGCAAAGTATAGGCATACTTGCGGCAGGTGCGGCAAGTGCGGTTTTGCACTTGCGGCAGGTGCGGCCGCGAAAAAAACCGCAGTAAGCCGCACCTGCCGCAAGTATGCCTATACTTTGCATAGAAAAAACCGCAACCGCGCCGCAAGTGGAACGGTTATGCGGTAAACGCGGCAGATGCGGTTTTTTCACCGCATCTGCCGCGAATTACGAAAAACGCAGATGTGAAAGCACCCTGCGATATTTTAAGACAGATGGATGGTACCGTGCGAGCTGCAGGCAGGACACCGTACAGCAACGCACTGGTACAGGAAAAAATTGTTTAGTACGCAGAACCAGGCACTGTTAGGCTGCGGTGCTGGCTGCGTGCAAGTTTACAAGTACCGTGCGAGCTGCAGGCAGGACACCGTACAGCAACGCACTGGCACAGGAAAAAATTGTTTAGTACGCAGAACCAGGCACTGTTAGGCTGCGGTGCTGGCTGCGTGCAAGTTTACAAGTACCGTGCGAGCTGCAGGCAGGACACCGTACAGCAACGCACTAGCACAGGAAATTTTTTGTGGAAAAATGGCACCAAAATTATTTGGTAGACTAGTGCCAAAAATAAGAAAAAGCTTAGGATTACAGCTCTGAGGAAAGCTGGGTGAACTAAGCTCTGAGGATGGTGCTGGATTCACTGTAAGGCTGCTCCTATCTCCCCTTCCTTACAGTCCTGTACAGCAATCCTCCGTCCTGGTAGTTCTGAAAAGAACTTTTGAGTTATGTGTGAGGAATCTTGACTCCTACACTCCGTCCTGTTAGTTCTGAAAAGAACTTTTGGGTTATATGTGACTCCTACACTGCCTAACTGTCCCTAGATCTGCTCCAAGTCTCCCTGCACTAGGTCAGCTCTTCTCAGGAATGTGCCCAAAATGGCGGGGGCAAGCCTTATATACTGCCTTGCCTGTCATAGATGACATAGGCATCACGATGGACAGCAGCCAATCATAGTCCTGACACAACCAAAGCTGCTATGGCATTACTGACTATGATTGGCTATCTTCACAAGTTTTCTGACCTAACACGCAATGCTGACTAGTAACATAAAAGATTCTGGATTCGCGAGTCCCGAATAGAGAATACAGGACTCGGAATCGCAGACTCGCTAGGATTCGGACTCGTAGACTCGCTCAGACTCGCTGCTGTTTGGGGAGATTCAAGCTATATAGCGATGTGATAGAGCGAGTCTAGCGAGTCTAGCGAGTGAGATAAAGTAAACTCTGACAAAACTAAGATTGCCATTGACTTGCATTGGACTCGTTACTGAGCGAGTATTCGCTAAAAGACTCGCCGATTACCGAGTCCAGCGAGTCCCTTAAGAATCGCCGAGTAACGAGTCCTAGCGAGTAGACTCGCTCATCCCTAATTCTAGATACAGCGCAAACTTTTTATTCACCTCAAACACTTAGTGATGCTACGTTGGTGGATCTCTTCAATTACCACTGCAATATTTTTATATAAAAGGTATTTTTTATTTTCACACGTATGGTTAAAAATTTATAAAATTATCATACAAAATTGTTAAAAATTCTTCTTTAGGGTAATTTCTTGATTTCTTGGATATGTTCCTTTAGTGGCTTCTCTTTATGGATATCACCACCTTCTCCACTCAGTATTGGTGTGCTATCGGATAAATGGATAAATCCCTATTAATGATCTGTGAATTCTTTTATTTGTTGATATCTAAATTAATTGTGTCTCACCTTGCTGAGACGTATGATGTTTTCCTGTTGTTATATGTTGTTGCGGTTGGAATCCATGTGTGGATACCACCGGTTGGTATATTTCAGCCTAATTGTATAAAACAATTGTAATGTTCAGTCTACTCTGATTTATATAATTAACTGTTGGTATACACACCTTTTTGTGAATACTACTGTTCTGGGTCCCTTTCTTGCATTTTGGTCTGTGTTCCAACTTCTTTCTTAGAATATGGTGCTTAGGACAAAATGTAGAGAGAATATAATGTTAGATATGTTTTTTATTGTTAAGTAGTATACTTATGTTTGGAGAGTGTATTTTGTTAGTGTAGGTGCTTGTAACATTCCAACCGTTCCCCTCCTATTTTTGGTTAGTAAGATTTAGCTTGATAATAGTGATGGGCGAATCCTAAATTACTCGGACTCGCTTGACTCTAGCGAGTCCGAGCCCGGGACTCGCTACTCGTTGCGAGTCTAGCGAGTCCAATGTTAATGAATGGGGAAGCGAGTAATAGCGAGTAATGTGTGATTTAAAAATCGCAGATGTGTGTCGGAAAGCGCTCGCATTGCCGTGTCGGAAGCCCCTCTCGCAACTGTATTTTGCTGCTGTCTCCGAGGCCAAAGTCGCATGTGTTTGAGGCGAGGCAAGCGATTTTCTGCAGCAAACCCCATGCTTTGTGCAAACAGGAAATAAGCCGACTCGAGCTTCCTGGCTGGACGCGCAGAAAGTCACAGCGAGGAAGCATGGCCCCTGTCGACACCCTGCAATTAATTGCTCTGGTGGAGGCTCGGCCCCTGCTTTGGCTGCCCACTGACCCTGCGTATGGGGATAATGTCCAGCGGACTACGGCCTGGAGGGAGATGGCACAGGGCGTTTTCCCAACGTTTCATCGTTGTGGCCATGATGTGCAGAGCAATATGGGTGAGTTAAATGTGTTCACACGTTATATTGCATTTACCGTATATAGTGGTGTATAAGCCGACCCGTGTATAAGCCGACCAGTTTATAAGCCGACCCCCCTACTTTAGCCCCAAAAAAGTGGGAAACCATATTGACCGCCATCCTTGTATACAGCGGCTATCACTGTTAGACAGCCCCCCAGCAGAGTATACAGCTCCACCTGCAGAGTATACAGGCCCCCCCAGTGTGTATATATGCCACCGATATTAGGGTATACAGACCCCCGTGGGTACACAGGTCCCCCAGCACTGGGTATACAGGGCCCCCAGTGGTTATACAGGGCCCTCATAGTAGGGTCTACAGCCCCCGTGGGTATACAAGACCCCAGCAGTGGGTATACAGGGCCCCCGTGGGTATACAGGGCCCCCATAGTAGGGTATACAGGGCCCTCAATGTGTTATAATGCACCGTCGCATGGTTGCCTATATTTGGATGGGGTCACAATAGTACACTTAGTTTAAGGGCTGTTCCTCCTGGCTCTGAAGGCCAGGGGGTTGAGTGTATATAAATACCACTAATGAGCGGAGTCTGGTGCCCGCACTATTACATTCTCTATGCGTTGACATGTGCCCTGCCCATTTGTGATTGTGGCCACGTGAGCTCAATGTCCGTAATGCTGTTGATGATGTTCCACACTGTCGTTTCCACGTGCCTTGTATACACATTACACACACAACATGATTAAAATGTTATTGTTGATTTGTACACATACTTTTAGTGTTTCAAATGTTAAAGAGGTCTAAACCCGGTTTGAAATTATTTCACAGTTGACCACATTATGAAGCGATGGAGGAGCTGCCGCGACCAATTCAAGCGGCAACACCGGAGGATCATGGAGGGGGGCCCGGAAGCTGGTCACGGGATAATATATTGCCACTATGAACGGCTGTCATTTCTGGAACCGGTGGCCCGTATGCCAAGGTATGTGTCTGCCGCACTGTTGTTTACTATTATTGTTATTATTATTTATTTATATAGCGCAATTAGGTTCCATGGCACTTTACATGAGGATAAGGGTTAACGACAAAAAACAGTACATGAAGACAATCAGGTCATACAGGTACAAGAGGAGAGGACCCTGTCCACGAGGGCACACAATGTACGTATGAAGCTCTATAATGAGTGTGCTGGTTTACATACCCACACTGGGGTTTGTTTCTGCCATGGTGCAACACAATTCTATTACCTTTGGCAATGATCCAGGACATACACATTTATAGTCACATTGTGACGTTTGGATAAATAAGCAATGTTCTGCAGGGTGGTCAGACACAATGTTCCGTGACCTCACAATTAGCTATTATTGTTGGCATGTTTGTGGAACATAGCCATGTTCTTCCCTGCAATGGCCTCTAAGGTGTGTGGCCCTGTCTGGTTTGCCTGTCATAAGCCTCATTTGTATCAGTTCCTAATGGCCTCGACTTGCATAAGGGCCACATACATCCCTACACATTTAGTTGTGGGTGTTTTTTTCGGCTAAATAACGTTGCAAGGATATACCCCTTTTGCACTAAACTGTTTGTACACCATTCCAGATTGTTGACACATTCACACACATTTCAGAACATACCCTGTATCACTACAAATATGTGTGGTTCAGTTTTCCCATGGGTTTATTTTGGGCTGCAAGGTGATGGTGTAGATATTAGGGCCCACATGTGAATTTTAGTTTTTTTGTCGTTAACTCATGGCCACATTACGAATCCTCCGGAAAACATAGCGTATTAATGCTGTATAAAATCAAACTAAAGAGGGCCATATTTTAAGTGCAACAGCCTTTTATGTCCAAGGTCCTTTAGGAAACCCGAGGTTTGTCCTTGCTGCTCCCGGTTTTTTGTTCGGCCCCGTTGGAATAACTAAAACTGTCCATCTGTGCATACCACCTTGTTTGACACCAATGATGTGTGACCTGCTGCTCAAAAACAAAACCAGAATCTATGTCCATTACAGTCGTTTCAAATCCCAAGCCATCTGTTTGGTGTGTTTTATTTACCAAGATATTCATGATTAGCATACATGGCAGCAAAAAGGAGTGTAGGCCACTAACGCCCAATGCTCATGTGTCACCTATGCTGCATGACTCCATTTCCTGTATTGCTCACCTGCCCTATAGATCTGGGTTATGTGCATTGAGACCAAGGCCGTCCACACTGTGTGTTTTTGTGTCCATCTGATGGCAAACAACCCTGAATAATGTGTTTGCCTCACAGTGTCAGGCTATAGCTTTGTCCACATAAAGTTTCCACAAAAAGTCTAAACAATAGTTGTGGCCGCTAATATGTCTTCAAGTGACTACATAGCTGTCCTGCCTAAGGCAGGGCACAGTGTAATAGTGCGGACAAATTTTAAAATTTGTAATGTAATGGCAAAAAATTGTGGAGCAACACTACCCACACATAGAATATAGTTTGAGGCATGAGCCAAAAATGTCATTAATTTATTTGCTGCAATTCCATCTTAAGGGCAACAATGAAAAGACACAGAATACACAGATACACTGAGTCAAAAAAGCGTGCACATGTTATGTTTGGCCTATGGTTTTGTTTCCAAACGCAACCCATTCACCAAATGTTTTTTATATTTACCCACAGAGCTGCTCACTATCTGAGGCGGCGTCGTTACCCGCCAGCAGAGCTGCCTGAGGAGGGGAGGGAGGCCCCTCAACCCCCACCAGATGAGGAGGAGGGAGTAGCACCACCACCTCCGCCACCACCACCGCCACCACCACCACAACCACCACCACCGCCGCCACCACCACCACCACCACCACCACCTTTGGGGCCGCAGATACAAGAAGAGGAGGATGAAGGGCCACACCAGCGCCCTCCACTGCCGACTGCCAGCAGCAGTGTGGGGAGTCACTGGAACCCCAGCAGCCCTGCTCTGATCCCGGGGGCACCACAAGACCGCAGAGGACAGTGTAGTGCTGACTTTGCCCGCAGTCTGATACCGTTCTTGGATGCCATTCCATTCGAGAGACGACTGCGGGCATGGTCAGCAATACACATTGTCCTCGATGCGTGTAAGCCCCCAAACCACCCTGGGCAGGTGTTTACTTTTTTGGAGGAGTGGCAGCTCAGCAGCTCAAACATCATGGACAGGGCCACACCCCGGTACAGGTATGTGGGACCCAGAGGTGGTGTCCAACAATCAGGGGCCTACCAAGCCAAGGCCAACCGGCCCAGATGCCCCAGCCTACAGGCTTCCAACCACTGGGTGAGGTACTGCATGGGGCCCTGGACCTCCTCAACGACCAGGGTGATGGTGCCACGTTACAGGCAAGCCCGGAGGATGCGGCAACCTACCACCAGCTGTAGACCCCTTTTTTTTTTTTGTTTATTTTTTGTTCCTGTGCATTGCACAATTTCTTTGTTATCTTATTATTTGTTTTTACAAAGTTATAACCAAAAAAAAAAAAAAAAAAAAATTCTGACATCTTTGCCATTATGGCGAAATAATACCCAGTTGACAAAAACTGCTTTGTGTCTGTCTTTTTTCAGGGAATGGATGTGTAGGTTTTTTTTGTGGGTGGGCTTAAAGTCATCATCATTAGGAAGTACTTTACGGCCCGCATGGCGCATGAAGGCACCTTGGTTATTATGTGCAAAATCATGACTGCACATACAAATGTTGCTGACAAATAAATACTGCCTGTGTTTGTGGGGGGGTTACTTAATGACTCGGTATGGCAACAACACTGGGAACACAGATGCGATAGGCTGGGACGTCTACTTGCAACAGAGCGCGTCTATGCGTTATCACCGTAGCGTACAGTGGGACCCTTCGCCATGCTCCAGCAGGATGTTAGTACAAGCCACGTCTTCGATGAAGGCATAGGCCTGTTGCCTCAAAAAATTAGCCCAAGGGGCGAGATCAACTGTTTTTAGATATAGAGGAGGGAGCGTGGCCCATAGTATAGTCTTGCTTGTCCTGAGAGCATAGTACAAGCAACGTATTCGATGCAGGTATAGGCTTGTAGCCTCAAAAAATTAGCCCAAGGGGCGAGATCAACTCTATTTTGAAGTTGAGGAGGGCGCGTGGCCCATACTATTTGCTTGTCCTGAGAGCATAGTACAAGCAACGTATTCGATGCAGGTATAGGCTTGTAGCCTCAAAAAATTAGCCCAAGGGGCGAGATCAACTCTATTTTGAAGTTGAGGAGGGCGCGTGGCCCATACTATTTGCTTGTCCTGAGAGCATAGTACAAGCAACGTATTTGATGCAGGTATAGGCTTGTAGCCTCAAAAAATTAGCCCAATGGGCGAGATCAACTCTATTTTGAAGTTGAGGAGGGCGCGTGGCCCATACTATTTGCTTGTCCTGAGAGCATAGTACAAGCAACGTATTCGATGCAGGTATAGGCTTGTTGCCTCAAAAAATTAGCCCAAGGGGCTTGATGAACTCTTTTTAGATATAGAGGAGGGAGCGTGGCCCATAATATAGTCTTGCTTGTCCTGAGAGCATAGTACAAGCAACGTATTCGATGCAGGTATAGGCTTGTAGCCTCAAAAAATTAGCCCAAGGGGCGAGATCAACTCTATTTTGAAGTTGAGGAGGGCGCGTGGCCCATACTATTTGCTTGTCCTGAGAGCATAGTACAAGCAACGTATTCGATGCAGGTATAGGCTTGTAGCCTCAAAAAATTAGCCCAAGGGGCGAGATCAACTCTATTTTGAAGTTGAGGAGGGCGCGTGGCCCATACTATTTGCTTGTCCTGAGAGCATAGTACAAGCAACGTATTCAATGCAGGTATAGGCTTGTAGCCTCAAAAAATTAGCCCAAGGGGCGAGATCAACTCTATTTTGAAGTTGAGGAGGGCGCGTGGCCCATACTATTTGCTTGTCCTGAGAGCATAGTACAAGCAACGTATTCGATGCAGGTATAGGCTTGTTGCCTCAAAAAATTAGCCCAAGGGGCTTGATGAACTCTTTTTAGATATAGAGGAAGGAGCGTGGCCCATAATATAGTCTTGCTTGTCCTGAGAGCATAGTACAAGCAACGTATTCGATGCAGGTATAGGCTTGTAGCCTCAAAAAATTAGCCCAAGGGGCGAGATCAACTCTATTTTGAAGTTGAGGAGGGCGCGTGGCCCATACTATTTGCTTGTCCTGAGAGCATAGTACAAGCAACGTATTCGATGCAGGTATAGGCTTGTAGCCTCAAAAAATTAGCCCAAGGGGCGAGATCAACTCTATTTTGAAGTTGAGGAGGGCGCGTGGCCCATACTATTTGCTTGTCCTGAGAGCATAGTAATAGCAACGTATTCGATGCAGGTATAGGCTTGTAGCCTCAAAAAATTAGCCCAAGGGGCGAGATCAACTCTATTTTGAAGTTGAGGAGGGCGCGTGGCCCATACTATTTGCTTGTCCTGAGAGCATAGTACAAGCAACGTATTCGATGCAGGTATAGGCTTGTAGCCTCAAAAAATTAGCCCAAGGGGCGAGATCAACTCTATTTTGAAGTTGAGGAGGGCGCGTGGCCCATACTATTTGCTTGTCCTGAGAGCATAGTACAAGCAACGTATTCGATGCAGGTATAGGCTTGTAGCCTCAAAAAATTAGCCCAAGGGGCGAGATCAACTCTATTTTGAAGTTGAGGAGGGCGCGTGGCCCATACTATTTGCTTGTCCTGAGAGCATAGTACAAGCAACGTATTCAATGCAGGTATAGGCTTGTAGCCTCAAAAAATTAGCCCAAGGGGCGAGATCAACTCTATTTTGAAGTTGAGGAGGGCGCGTGGCCCATACTATTTGCTTGTCCTGAGAGCATAGTACAAGCAACGTATTCGATGCAGGTATAGGCTTGTTGCCTCAAAAAATTAGCCCAAGGGGCTTGATGAACTCTTTTTAGATATAGAGGAAGGAGCGTGGCCCATAATATAGTCTTGCTTGTCCTGAGAGCATAGTACAAGCAACGTATTCGATGCAGGTATAGGCTTGTAGCCTCAAAAAATTAGCCCAAGGGGCGAGATCAACTCTATTTTGAAGTTGAGGAGGGCGCGTGGCCCATACTATTTGCTTGTCCTGAGAGCATAGTACAAGCAACGTATTCGATGCAGGTATAGGCTTGTAGCCTCAAAAAATTAGCCCAAGGGGCGAGATCAACTCTATTTTGAAGTTGAGGAGGGCGCGTGGCCCAAACTATTTGCTTGTCCTGAGAGCATAGTACAAGAATAAAAAGCACCGGTGCGGTAAGAACCTTCAGCTTCTTGCTACTCTCTTTCTGTGTCTCCAACGGCCTTCTATCCTGCCGCCGGATTTTACGGTATGTTATAGCTGGTCTATTCTGATACATCCTGTCAATATTATTTTGGCAAAGAACCAATAGAATATAGAATATCCAAGTGATACATATAAATATATTGGATTGGGTAGGTTTATGTGTTGCTCCTTTGTTATATGTTCAGTGCGTGACTGATGTGTGAATGCTTGAGTCTACCTTGAAGGTACAGAACGCCTTTTCATGGTACCATAAGGACTGATCTGCTCTGTGATAGATTCACGTGTAGAGACGTCCATAACGGTATATCCATTGAAGGTAGTGCCGCCTCCTCTTGGGGACAGATAGAGATACGGTGTCCCAAAAACACCGCGCGCTTCTGGTTTAGATTCTCTGCAGTTTCCAACGGTAACCCATGTGAAAACGGGTACCCTGGGTCAGAGGATAAGTCTGTCTTCTTTGTCTCCTTACTCTCTGTTTTGTTTCATGTGCACTAGCTACCCCAAATGCAGATGATCTTAGAAAGCACCGCTAGAGTTTTAGTCTTATCAAGTCTGCCTGGCATTGTTTTGCTTTACCCTCTGGTTGATGTACAAGATAAGATTTACACACATACTAGATAACACACATTGCCCATACCATCCCTCGCCCAGAGATCTTGGGGATTTAGTGACATGACTCCAGTGTAGTCAGTTGGCCAAGTCACAAATCATAATAATAATATTTTTGGGTCCGCACACCTAAAAACTACTGAAGCTTAGTTTGAAGGTACCGTAAGTTGTTGTAGGACTCTAGGGCGCTATAGACAGCCATTTGGAAAAAGGGCGAGGAAGGCAGAGAAGTAGAATAGGAATCACACTTGAAAAAGGTATACAGGCAACCAACCAGAGAGGACAAGCAGAAAAAGTTAATATACTCAGCCAGAATGGCTATGAAGGTTGTGATGCCAGTGAAATAATGGAGATTAGGAAGAGCAAACAGCAACAGAAACAACAGCTGCAGAAACACCGCTTTCTTAGAACAGATTAACACGTTAGGGAAAATGCTAACACTCTTTGCTGTTGCTCCAGCCATAATTGAGTAGCAGTTGGAAAGGCTTAAGTCAGGAGTTTATGTTAGTCCGTAGAATACCCAAAAACTGTTTTGTTTTAATTGTCTCAATGTTTGTCTATCTGTTTGTATGTCTCTGGGCTACCTAGTTTTTTTATTGGCTCTGATGATCCATTGGTGTTTGTCTTGGTGCTGCGGGATAATTCAATAGGAAGTACCAAGAGTTACATTTTGTTTTTATAAGATCCATCCAGACGTTTGCACAACCTAGACTAGTGTATAAGTAGAACACAAAAAGGTGTCTGGTGCATTAGGGAGTAAAATTTCAATCGTAAAATCAGTGGTAGGAGCCTCATTTGAATAACATCCGAGACCGGACAGTTGTATAGCCCAGCACATCACCCATAAGGTGTCCGGAATTTTTGTTTATTTCAAGAAAGTATCCGCAAGTAGGTTTCACTGAAAAGTGAAGGTTAATTTGGAAAAATTAATAGAAGGTTTTAGCTTGTGGTAAAAATGGAAACTAATCAGTTTACAGCAGAAGCCTTGGTAAAGGAGAAGCAAGGAAAAAGATATGTGGGGAAATTGAAAGTTTTGTTAGATTTAGCAGGTTTGTCATCACCCAGGTTAGTTAAAAACAAATGGAAAATCGTTTTAGAGAATGAAAAGCCAATTTTGAAACATTATAAAATTTTTAAGGCTGCAGAAGCATGGTACAGAACTGCGCAATGGGTTGAGGAAAATTTTTGGGTTGAAACGTTTGATTCTGAAATTGGTAGATACATATATAGTCCACCACCCTTTAAGAAGGAAGCTGCACTTAAGATAACAGTAACACACGAAAACACTAATACCCTGCACCCAGTTCTAACGATAGATGACATAACATATCACACACGTCCGGTGACGGCCGGCATAAACCAATATGCACCAATATCCTTCATGTCAGCGCATGCCTTGGATACAGTACAAACTGTACAAAATTCTCCCATGGTAACACAAGGTCAGTCAGCTTTCCCTTTCCCTGCTATTATAGAATCAGATGTACTCGCTTCCCCTTCAGCCATTTTAGCCCCTGTATCCAATAATGTGACTTCAAGTCTCCCAGGAGTTGATAAGGTACAGACTATAGATAGTCTGCCTAACCACGAAAAGGCCAGTATAAAATTGCATCGGAGACGTCTGAATGAGATCCATAACAGCTATTTATCATCAGATGTTCCTTCCCAAACAAGTATAGGAGATTTATTCTTGCCAATATTGGAGAACTCTTTTATGCTTCTCCATGAGATAGAGCAATTGCAGAAAGAACAATTTTGTTTAAAGAAACAATTAGGAAAAGTTAATGTAAAAAGTCATGGACAACCACCTCCTATTCCTAAGCAGGGTGCATATGTAGCAAGATCCCGGATTATATGCTACCAGTGCGGAAAGGCTGGACATCTCAAAAGACAGTGCAGATCAATTACATGCTCAAACTGTGGGTGAATTTTTACAATGCCCCTCGCTCAAAAATTGTATACTTAGGAAATATTTAAGAATTATTATGTTTATACATGGAAGTTTTTTTCCCTCGGTATTTGGTTTGTGCACATAGAAGTTTGAATAATAATTTACTACTTGGTAATTTGTTTCTGTAATCTGTTATTACCCTTTTAAAGGTTCATAGTTCAGTTTCCTATCATCCACAAGCTTGCCAATAACACAATCCTTGGAAGAGAAAAAAAATAATAATGTCTTTTATGTTTAGAATGAACCAACATAAGGCTGTAATTTAAAGTTTTAAGCTAATTAATTTTGCCAGAAGAAACATACTCAGGTCCACCATTGAAGTGCATACTAATATTGATTGTGTTACTCTGATTCCCTCAGGATGGGGAAATACAGGATACAATTTGATAAGGTAAAAAAAAAAAAAAAAAACAATGATAATTTATTGATATGGCACCAATGTATTCCGCGACATCTCACAATTATAAAGGAAATATTTGCAGACATATTTAGATATCATATATGGTCCATCAATATGATTAGTAGAAAAGTGGATTAATGAACTGTTAAAACATGAACTTTGTAAAACAATGATTTTGAACCTAATACAAATTTTCTGAGTGTTCTATTTTCTATTGTAGATGCTGTATAGGTAAGAGATGATTCTACATTGGACCTAGTAGGATCCTTGCATGAGGTAATCAGAGTAAACTACTGCTCCACAAGTCAGCAGTGGGCAGATAGGACCAACTCCTGCACTCTTGGGCAGGTGGGGCGGTTCAGGTGCGACTCTTATGACAACAGTAAGCTTTATTAAATGCAGAATTGGTAAATCAGGAAAAATGGGTTGAATGTATGTTACCAGTCCAGGATGGCATAAGGTCTATGACGCAAGAACACACATGAAGAGTAATTCCCTGGTTATAGAACAACTGAAAGATAAGGCCTAGGGAGCAGAAGACCGTGGCGTGGGAGGTTTTAAACTAATCCAGCCATGATGGGACTGAGTGTCCTTCCGGTGTCAGACTGCCCAAACAAAGAGAAAAATGGGAACTGAGCTGGAGGAGTACTTGGCAAAAGCTGTCCCCGCTCCTGACGATGGCACAAACGACGGATGAATCCACCAACCTGCGTGAAACCAGGTAGAAGGAAAAGTGCCCCTGGATCGCTCCTGGTTTCAGGTAAGCCACGTGTACAATCCTGCATTATTCTTGCACACAACACAATTTAGAAAAGGTAAGAGCTAAAAACAGCAGCTGGGCCGCACCACCCGTTTCAGAGATTGCAATAGTGGACAGAAGAGGAGAAAGGGAGGAAATGCATGAACATGTCCTAGTAGGTGTGGATCTCTCTTTCCTATATAAAATGACATAAAGATATAAGTTACACTTTGGTTAAAAATATTCTGGAATAGATAAATGAGTAAATAATATACTTTTGCTTCCTGTTCTGTTATATGTAAATAATAATATGAAGTTGTATATTGAACAATTGAACAAACTCTCAGATATCCAGTTACCTCTTTTTGGCATGTTTTCCAGGAAAACAAAGAGACCACTCATGATAAGTATCCTTACACTTTGAATACTACACCTATTTGACCCTACCTTGCATTTTATAATTTTTGCCTGTGTATGACTCATACAAACTAGCCATAACCTAAGCTCCTTCTATTACAGATTATTGACTTTGTACCTATTAAACATTATAATATATAATATGGACTAAAACACCGCATATATCATGGATGTTGAGAATGGAATAAGTAGCACCTTATAAACTGGTTATACATATAGGCTCTTATAGATTAGGGTAGGTCATAGAGAGATAGGATAAGTCAACCTCGAGCGTGGGCACCACAGGCATTTCAAGAAGGTGTCAACCTCCGCTGTGTAGGTAGGTTTCCAGCTTCAAGAATATTACTAGGGTAATATTAGGAGTGGTGATATTCAATTACCAAATTGTGTATATTCCATATGTTTTTGTTCTTTTGCACTATTTAAAGTGATGTTTCAGTTATTTTTGTATTTTAATCAATAGAGAGCTACTTCTTATCACCGTATATGTAAGATCTTTAGAATTAGTGATCTGTTTCTCAAGAATCCGAAGGAATTTAATCTTTCCTGGATTGTATATCTCTGTTTTTAGGGATAATCGTTTTCTTCTCCTCTTTAGGTGATCCAAGGATCTATATCATATCCTTTCTCTAAGAAGTAATGTGTATATGTAATATAAGATGATGAGATGGCAAGAGGAAGAAAGTAACAAGTACTTTAGTACTTTTCAGATCATACATGACAAGTTGATAATTATTTCTTTGTATTGAACTATTTCACTATGTCACTGTTAAATTACAAAATGGAATAAATCATTTGACATTCGGATAAAATTGTTGTGAGGGCAATAAAATCCCCATGACAGGTATTAATATAAATTAAAGATCCTTTCCTAATGTACATTGTCTTAAGTTCCCAGGGCCACAAGTCTTAAGTGAAAAATTGAGTCTAAAAGTCAACAGATGAACCTCTTATGCCCAAGATACGAAAGCCCACTTCAGATATGAAAGTCTACTTCATTAACCAAATCCTTGATGGAAGTACCACAAGAAGCATTGGAGGGTCAGACGTTATAATCCCAAGATTTTACAGAAGAACTCTTATATCAACAATGTTCTCACTTTCTGAATCATGGTGTGGAAAAAGAAGCCACCTGTTATCTAGCGTATTTTGTCCCTGGCAATCGTGGCAACAGTACTTGTCACCTATGAATGGTGTTGTATGGACTTCTTCAGAGAATAATTGACATTATCATCAATAAGACTGACACCTAGCATAGATCTGAAACCTCATAGCAATGACTATCAAGAGATGTTGTAGTGTGAGAATAATGATATGATCTTCCCTCGCTGGGGAATCCGGTGAAAAGACTGGCATTAGCATTGTTGCTTCTGAATGTACCTGGCCACCAGGAAGTATCATATCTCATTCTCAAAGGGGCGACTGATAAGGCAGAGACCCCAATACCAAGAATAATGGTATATTCTGCCTTTTCTATAATTTCAGACTTCTGTTCTACAAAAGTCTAAGTCAGATTAATCAATTACTAATAAGTTTCTTATCTAATATGTTGTGCTAGGAAGAGATGACTCGACTGTAATAAATATTGATTTCTTCATATTAGTAACCTTTGACCATATGGAAACACAGTAATACAGTATAATGCTGAACACAACACTTTATTTAGTTGATGTCAAGACTTTCCATTTGTGATATATCCATTTTAGGACATATTCAGAGTCACGCACCTATGAATCATACTTATGGACTTTGATATGACATGACATGACACGTATCAAGTATTTGCCTATATATAGTGATGACTTGTTTGAATAAAGTATGGATCATTATGCTCTCTGAGCCAGAACTGCGTGTCTGTCTTTGATTGCTTACTGGCTGCAGCCCTCGATCTACAATTTGGCTACCATCCAATATATTTGAAGGGTCTACTTGAAGACCACCTTTACACAACGTATTCGATGCAGGTATAGGCTTGTAGCCTCAAAAAATTAGCCCAAGGGGCGAGATCAACTCTATTTTGAAGTTGAGGAGGGCGCGTGGCCCATACTATTTGCTTGTCCTGAGAGCATAGTATAAGCAACGTATTCGATGCAGGTCTAGGCTTGTTGCCTCAAAAAATTAGCCCAAGGGGCGGGATCAACATTTTTAAAATTTATGCAAGGCACTTGAGCCAAACTATATGTTTTATTTCAGTTTGAGAAATGCCCACAGTGCAGGCATAGGCTTGTTGCCTTAAAAAATTCAGCCAAGAGACTGTATTGGATTGTCTGACATAAATCAACGGTCAAAAATCATCACAAGTGCATGCATTATTACAGTAACATTACTGACACTGATTGTGTAGTTTTGTTGTCATGCAGCAAGTGTAGCAGGAAGATTATTTATCCAATCTTCTTAGCAGAGGCACATTGTTTATCCTTTGTGTCAGAAGAGGACATAATGTTTAAACCGCACTCAGCCAAACGTAACAAATTTGAAAATGTCCCTCTAGGTTTGGGTACTGTCGTCTGAAGGGGTTAAGAACTTTGATGATATCCAGTCCTTGTTAAACTTAATGAGAGTGAGTCTGTCGGCATTTTCTGTAGTCAGCCGTGACCTTCTATCAGTGACAATTCCCCCAGCGGCACTAAAAACACGCTCTGATGTCACACTAGCAGCTGGGCAGGCCAGCAACTCCAAGGCATACAAAGACAGCTCAGTCCAAGCGTGAAGCTTGGAAACCCAGTAATTAAAGGGTACAGAGGGGTCGGTTAAGAAGCTGGTAGTGTCACACACATACATGTTTGACAATGTTTGTCTCCTAGACAAGGGGATCGTAGGCACAATCCGTTGCAGATTGGAAGGTCTGTTGAACATCGCCCAGTTGGTGGACATCTTACCACCACCTCTTCTTGACAATGTGGCAGACATGTGTGCTAGGCTACAAAGACTCATGTCTTCTGTGTCACCTGACTGATGAACAATAGGCATCATAGTCTCAAAATCGGTCTCCGCCTCCTGCTCTTCAGCCCACCCATGCTGTACCGACATAAAACTGGGGTTGGGAGTTCCTTCAGGGTGCACCTCAGTACCATGGAGAAATAAATCGTCTTCATCTTCCTCATCACTGTTTTGTTCTGCAGCCAATGTTGCCGGCTGAAATTGGCTTTGCTGGCTCTGATCCTGGATGTTAAAATGTGGATCCATAGCCCTCTGCTGTGCCCTCAATGATTCTGTTTTAAGATTCAGGAGAGAATCTTTAAGCAAACAGAGCATGGGGATGGTGAGACTAATAATGGACTCATCACCGCTGACCAGTTTTGTGCAGTAATCGAAGTTCTCTAGAACCTCGCAAAGGTCAGCGATCCAGACCCACTCCATCGTACCAATGTGTCTTGTATTACTTCCTGGGTGACGGGCATGTTGCAGCTGATATTCCGCTATAGCCCTCTGCTGCTCATTGAACCTAGCCAACATATGGAATGTAGAATTCCATCGTGTTGGCATGTCGCAAATTAATCTGTGTTTGGGCAAATTAAATTGCTGTTGAAGGGCAGATAGACTTGCAAGTGCCGTTGATGAATGTCGGAAATGTCTGCAATTTCTACGCACCTTCTCTAGTAGATCAGATAACTCTGGGTAATTTTTCAAGAATTTCTGAACTACAAGATTCAGTACGTGAGCCATGCAAGGCACGTGTTGAAGTTTACCGAGCTTTATTGCTGCAACAAGGTTTCGTCCGTTATCACTGACAACAAGACCTGCTTGTAGTTGCAGTGGGGCCAGCCACTCATCTGTCTGTTGCTTAACACCTTTCCACAGCTCGTTTGCAGTGTGAGGTGTGTCACCTAGACAGATGAGCTTAAGAAGAGCCTGTTGTCGCCTGGCTGATGCAGTACTGCAAAGCTCCCAACTTTGACGTGATGTTGCGGACAAATCAGCAGTGGTCAAGGAAGTAGAAGACGCACATTGTGTTGTAGAAGTATATGAGGACGCGGACACCCGGAATGATGCTGTGCCCGCTATTCGTGGAGTTGGTAGGATCGCAGATATTCCACTATTAGACTTTGGGACACTCTCGACAAGGTTGATCCAGTGAGCCGTTAGGGATATGTATCTGCCCTGTCCACAACTACTTGTCCAGGTGTCAGTTGTCAGGTGAACTTTTCCGCTCACAGCATTTGTCAGTGCACGCTTCAAGTTGTTAACCACGTGCTGATGTAACGCGGGTATGGCAGTACGTGAAAAAAAATTGCGACTGGGGACAGTGTATCGTGGTGCTGCCACAGCCAACAACTCCCTAAAAGCCTCAGTATCCACAAGCCTAAATGGCAGCATTTCTACAGCTAACAGCTTAGCAATTTGCGCTGTCATTTGTCGAGAAAAAGGGTGTGTGGATGGGTGCTTCCGCTGCCTCTCATACAGCTGTGGAACAGACAACTGGACATTTGGCGCAGACTCACAAGTCACTTGACTACTGTCATATCTCTGGTCTAATGCAGCTTGTGAGGAGATCGTATGAGTAGGAGCTGCTGCATGAACAGTAGATGGTGAAGGACGATTCGGAGGTGGCATAACGGTGTTGAGGTCAGAAGGCCCTGATGTCGAACCCTGATGGGCCAACCACTGACTTGGGTGCTTAAGAGTCATGTGCTTTCGCATACTGCTGGTGCTCAAGTTGACTTTGCCCTGGCCTCTGCTCAGCCTGGTATAGCAGATGTTACATATAACGACATTTGGTACTGATGGGCTATCTTTAAAAAATTTCCAGACAATGGATGTTCGTCCTTTAGATTGTGGTGTAGGAACTGGAGGATAAGTTTGGCCAACACAAACTGTAGACACATTTTGGCCAACTGTTGTTAAAGTTGGGGCAACATTTGGTACAGTTTGTGCAACAGTTGACACAATTTGGGCTACTGTTGTCACAGCTTGGATTCTCGATAAAGGAGTAAGCCTGGGTGCTTTAGGCGGTGATACATAACCACTTTCCTCCTCCTGGCTGCTCTGTTGGCTCTGCATGTCAAGTGTCCAGGTTGGATCAGTGGTCTCATCATCCACCCCCTCCTCCTCAAAGTCTTCTGCATAATGTGACTGGTCAGGCTGGCCAGATGAGATGTGTGTCTCATCATCATCATCATCCTCCACCTCCTGAGACGGTCTATGCCTTTGTTGAAAGGGACGTTCTTCAGGACGAGGTGAATCCAAACTTTGTCCATGAATGGAATGTAAGTCTGGTTCAAGTATCTGTTCGGGCAGTGACATAGAAAGGTCAGGTTGTATGAATGGCTGATAAGAACCAAATAAATCTTCCGAATGTCCAAGTTCGCGGTCTAAATTTTCCTCTGTCTGGCGATGGCTTGAGGAAATAGGAAGATTTTGCGGATTAGATGACCCCGTGTTGTCAGTAGCGGCACTTGAATATGGTGTCAAGGATGATTGTGTGCTGCCAGAACCAGTGGTTGAGGTCTTGTCAGCCATCCAAGATGTTATTTGGTCTTGCTCTTCCGGCCTCAAGACACGTTTAGGTTGAGTACTGGGAAATTTAGACAGCAGAAAGGTGGATCGATCAATCCTCGTCTGTCTACTTCTACCAGTGCCTTGTTGTTCACGACTGCTAGGGCCACGACCTCGTCCCTTTGCAGACTGGTTTTTGGGAATTTGGTGTTTTTGGGACATTGTTGACAAATGCACAGCCACCGAGATGGAGTTAGGAGTAGATGCAGGCGTCACTGACTGGCGGGTTAAGTGTGTGCTAACACTTGACAGTGAAGCAGCACACTAGTCCCTGAAAAAATTAGAAAGTGCGCACAGCCACCGAGATGGAGTTTGGTGTTGCTGTAGGCGTCACTTACTGGCGGGTTAAGTGTGTGCTAACACTTGGCAGTGAAGCAGCACACTATTCCCTTAAAAAATTAGAAAGTGCGCACAGCCACCGAGATGGAGTTTGGTGTTGCTGTAGGCGTCACTTACTGGCGGGTTAAGTGTGTGCTAACACTTGGCAGTGAAGCAGCACACTATTCCCTTAAAAAATTAGAAAGTGCGCACAGCCACCGAGATGGAGTTTGGTGTTGCTGTAGGCGTCACTTACTGGCGGGTTAAGTGTGTGCTAACACTTGACAGTGAAGCAGCACACTATTCCCTTAAAAAATTAGAAAGTGCGCACAGCCACCGAGATGGAGTTTGGTGTTGCTGTAGGCGTCACTTACTGGCGGGTTAAGTGTGTGCTAACACTTGGCAGTGAAGCAGCACACTATTCCCTTAAAAAATTTGAAAGTGCGCACAGCCACCGAGATGGAGTTTGGTGTTGCTGTAGGCGTCACTTACTGGCGGGTTAAGTGTGTGCTAACACTTGGCAGTGAAGCAGCACACTATTCCCTTAAAAAATTAGAAAGTGCGCACAGCCACCGAGATGGAGTTTGGTGTTGCTGTAGGCGTCACTTACTGGCGGGTTAAGTGTGTGCTAACACTTGGCAGTGAAGCAGCACACTATTCCCTTAAAAAATTAGAAAGTGCACACAGCCACCGAGATGGAGTTTGGTGTTGCTGTAGGCGTCACTTACTGGCGGGTTAAGTGTGTGCTAACACTTGGCAGTGAAGCAGCACACTATTCCCTTAAAAAATTAGAAAGTGCGCACAGCCACCGAGATGGAGTTTGGTGTTGCTGTAGGCGTCACTTACTGGCGGGTTAAGTGTGTGCTAACACTTGGCAGTGAAGCAGCACACTATTCCCTTAAAAAATTTGAAAGTGCGCACAGCCACCGAGATGGAGTTTGGTGTTGCTGTAGGCGTCACTTACTGGCGGGTTAAGAGTGTGCTAACACTTGGCAGTGAAGCAGCACACTATTCCCTTAAAAAATTAGAAAGTGCGCACAAGTAGTCGCACAAGTAGGTGGCGTACGTGCTATTTGCAGCTAGGAGAGCAGCAACGCACTGTTCTGCCACAGACAAAATAACGCTGAAGGGGTTTTTAGGACCCAAAATCTATCAGCTGGCAAAAAATTGTAAATAGTACCTCAGCTAAGCCTCTGACTTCAGCTATTAGAACAGCTGAGTGAGTAAGCGAAGCTATGAGGTCGCTCCTGTGAACACTGTAAAGGCTGCAGCTCCCTGCTTCCCTGCCTGCCTACAGTCTCACAGTACACAGTACTCCTCTGTCCTCCTGCTAGCTCTCACAAGAGCTGTTTGGGGTTAATATAAGGAATCTTGAAGTTCCCTACACTCACTGACAATCCCTATGATCTGCTCCAGAATCTACCTCACCCTGCTCTAGCTCAGATCTTCAGAGAAATGTGCTCAAAATGGCGGTGGCAAGGCTTATATACAGCCTTGCCTGTCATCGATGACATAGCCATCACGATGGACAGCAGCCAATCATAGTAATGCCACAACGAAGAGGGCTGTGGCATTACTGAATAAGATTGGCTAACATGCTTGTCCATCTTCACAAGTTTGTCTGACCTAACACGCTAGGCTGTCTCGGAAGATTTGTCGGAACATAACAGATTCTGTATTCGCGAGTCCCGAATACAGAATACAGGACTTGGATTCGTAGACTCGCTAGGAATCGCTAAGACTCGCTCAGACTCGCTCGGAATCGCTGCTTACAGCGGGTATCCGTGAAGCCGTGCGATTCTCTAAACGATTTGGGGGAGATTCAAGCTACATAGCGATGTGATATAGCGAGTCTCGCTAGTAAAACTAGGATTGCCATTTACTTGCATTGGACTCGCTACTTTGCGAGTCCTCGCTGGGAAACTCGCCGAGTAGCGAGTCCTGCGAGTCCCTTACTACTCGCCGAGTAACGAGTCCTAGCGAGTAGATTCGCCCATCACTACTTGATAACGGTTAATTCAGTATTTGTAACTACTGTACACTATGTTTAGAGAGTGTATTTTGTTCATATAGGTGCTTGTAACATTCCAATCCTTGCCCTCCTATTTTTGGTTAATGAGATTTGGCTTGATAAGGGTTAATTCAGTATTTGTAACTACTTTACATAAATCTGCTCTTAACTTGATACTACCAGTAAGTCAGTACTGGCCCCACATAGGCTGACAAACAGCAAGAAACCTATCATACTGACATACACAACAAGTGCTAAAAACTGATAGTTGTGGGTCTCCTAAATATTATGCATAAGTTGCACGTGTATGTCTTAAAACCCTGCACAGGGTTTTTTAACTCACTTTTCCGTTGGTGGAAGTGGGTTCACTTATGGAGTACCATACTTATGGAGTACAAAGGTCAATATCATAAACAGATCAATATATTATATATGTCATACACTACATATATCATATACAGGAAGAAGAGGTCCAGTCCCAAAACATTAAACCACCTGAACAGGACAGATACAACACATACACAAAACAACAACAAGACAAAGAATAATAACATTCCAGAGCATGGTATCAAATATAGTCATTCTAGCACACTAACCAAGTAATGGTTGATAGTTGCCCCAAAGATGACATCAAAAACACTCTTTATCGTGTACCTAGGCAATAGGGTTCTAAGTTATGTATATAACAAGATGAAGACAAGGGTTAAAAACATGTACTAAGATCAAAACAATTTCCAGAATAATCCAAACTAGTTACTACTACTGATGAGCGAGTATGCTTGTGACTACTCGGTACTCGCACGAGTATCACTGTACTCGGGCTACTCGGCGAGTACCGAGTAATCTCGCGATACTCGTGCTGTGCTCGTGGTCCTCATCCCTGCATGTTGGCGCTCTTTAGAGAGCCAGCCCACATGCAGGGATTAGCTGGCAGATCACTGCAATGCCACAGCCCTGTTAGTTGTGGCATTGCAGTGATTGGCCGGCCTGCACAGCGTGACCGAGCCTTTATAAGACCCGGCCGCGCTGTGCTCTGCACACAGCCATCCAGACAGTGAGTGTAGGGAGAGTGTCCGCTGCTGCTTAGGGACAGATTTGTGGCCCTCATAGTTAGATCCGGAGCAGGGCTGCAAACTGCTGCTGACCACAACAGTCCTTCTCAGGACTAATCTAGGAAAATATAGGCAGGGGACTAAAATCCTACTCTCCTGGGACCTGAACAGTCACCAGACTGTTGTACTTACTAGCTTGATACAGGTTAGGGACTAAAATCCTACTCTCCTGTGACCTGAACAGTCACCAGACTGTTGTACTTACTAGCTTGATACAGGTTAGGAACTAAAATCATACTCTCCTGTGACCTGAACAGTCACCAGACTGTTGTACTTACTAGCTTGATACAGGTTAGGGACTAAAATCATACTCTCCTGTGACCTGAACAGTCACCAGACTGTTGTACTTACTAGCTTGATACAGGTTAGGGACTAAAATCCTACTCTCCTGTGACCTGAACAGTCACCAGACTGTTGTACTTACTAGCTTGATACAGGTTAGGGACTAAAATCCTACTCTCCTGTGACCTGAACAATCACCAGACTGTTGTACTTACTAGCTTGATACAGGTTAGGGACTAAAATCATACTCTCCTGTGACCTGAACAGTCACCAGACTGTTGTACTTACTAGCTTGATACAGGCAGGTTCTAAAATCCTACTTTCTTGTGACCTGAGCAGTCACCAGACTGTTGTACTTACTAGCTTGATACAGGCAGGTTCTAAAATCCAACTTTCCTGTGACCTGAACAGTCACCAGACTGTTGTACTTACTAGCTTGATACAGGTTAGGGACTAAAATCCTAGTTTCCTGTGACCTGAACAGTCACCAGACTGTTGTACTTACTAGCTTGATACAGGTTAGGGACTAAAATCCTACTCTCCTGTGACCTGAACAGTCACCAGACTGTTGTACTTACTAGCTTGATACAGGTTAGGGACTAAAATCCTAATCTCCTGTGACCTGAACAGTCACCAGACTGTTGTACTTACTAGCTTGATACAGGTTCGGGACTAAAATCCTACTCTCCTGTGACCTGAACAGTCACCAGACTGTTGTACTTACTAGCTTGATACAGGCAGGTTCTAAAATCCTACTTTCTTGTGACCTGAGTAGTCACCAGACTGTTGTACTTACTAGCTTGATACAGGCAGGTTCTAAAATCCAACTTTCCTGTGACCTGAACAGTCACCAGACTGTTGTACTTACTAGCTTGATACAGGTTAGGGACTAAAATCCTAGTTTCCTGTGACCTGAACAGTCACCAGACTGTTGTCGCTGTATACAGTCAAAATGCGCAAGGGCGTTAGCAAGGGCGTTGGCTAGGAAGAAGGAAGTGAATGTGATGGTGGTGCAGGCAGAGGCCGAGGTCGTGTGCAAGCACTAATTTCGCAACAACAAAGGGGCACATCTACTCTCTCGCACGTCCTGTCCCAAATTCTTGGGGCCCACAGCAGTACACCGCTCTTGAACCAAGACCAGTGTCAACAGGTTGTTACTTGGATAGCGGATAATGCTTCAAGTCAGATTGGCACCTCCACAAACACCCTGTCTTCCACACGGTCAAGTGTCAGTAGCCATGATACTGCACCGCACATTTCCCAACCTGATCCTCCTTCCTACCACCAGGTCGAGTACGCGTCCACGGACTTTACTGATCCCACACTAGGACACTCGGAAGAGCTGTTCACGTATCCATTCGCAGAATCTGGCCTCTCGCCAGCTTCTGTTGAAGTGGGTGATGAGATGGTATGTACAGATGCCCAAATATTTGAGCAGCCACGTTCTCACAAACGGAACGTTGGCAACGTGTCTCAACAAGGGGTGGACGATGATGAGACACAATTGCCAGGAAGTCAGGAGGAGGATCAGGGTGCGGAAGAGGAAGACGACGTGGTGGATGATCCAGTAGCTGACCCAACCTGTCAGGAGGATATGCAGAGCGAGGACAGCAGTGCACAGGGGGAGGGAGGCGTAGCATCCCAACAGGCAGTACGAAGCAGGGTCGTGTCCGCAGGCAGAAGGCAGGCAACCGTTCCCCGGAACAACAACACGACTCAAGGTGCCTGTGCAAATGTTAGGTTTTCCCGAGTCTGGCAGTTTTTTAAGTTGGCTCCAGATGACTCTAAAAAGGCCATTTGCAACACCTGCCATGCCAGCATCAGCAGGGGTACGAAAACTAGCAGCCTGACCACCACCAGCATGAACAGGCACACGTCAGCCAAGCACCCGACTTTGTGGGAAGTACAACAGAGTCGATGAGCGGTGCTTGCTGATGTCACTGCTACGTCTTCGCGTGTTGTGCATGCGAGCCAATCCCCTGTCCATGCTGGCCGCGAACAAGCCTCCGGCCCTGCACCTGAAGTTGCCCACGCACAAATAACACCACCATCAAGCACGTCCTAGTCCCAGCACAGCGTTCAATTATGCATTCAGCAAACCTTTGAACGCAGGTGCAAATACGCTGCCAACGCCCCACATGCCACAGTCCTAAATTCTCACATTTCGCAACTCATAGCGCTAGAAATGTTGACTTTCCGGCTGGTGGAGACGGAAGCATTCCGCGACCTGCTGGCGGCTGCTGTCCCACGTTACTCGGTCCCCAGCCGCCACTATTTCTCCAGATGTGCCGTCCCCGCATTGCATAACCACATGTCCCCAAGCATCACACGTGCCCTGAACAACGCTGTTTCAGTCAAAGTCCACCTAACCACAGACACGTGGACAAGTGCTTGTGGGCAAGGCTGCTACATCTCCTTGACGGCACACTGGGTTAATATTGTGGAGGCTGGGACCCAGTCTGAGCGAGGGACGGAACACGTCCTTCCCACACCAAGGATAGCAGGCCCTACCTCTGTCAGGGTTTCACCGACACTCTACAGCTCCGGATGTCATGCTCCTCAGCCTCCTCCTCCTCCTCCTGCGCATCCTCATCCACTGTACCCTCCACACCAGTCCCAAGCTGGAAGCACTGCAGCACTGCCTCTGCGATGCAGCAACAGGCTGTGCTGAAGCTAGTCTGCATAGGTGACAAACCCCACAATGCAGAAGAGGTGTGGACAGCTCTGAAACAGCAGGCAGATCACTGGCTCACACCTCTGAACCTAAAGCCAGGAAAGGTCGTGTGTGACAATGGCCGGAACCTGGTGGCAGCTTTGAGGCGAGGCCAGCTGACGCATGTTCCATGCGTGGCCCATGTGCTCAACCTGGTGGTTCAGCGGTTTATAAAATCATACCCAGAGCTGTCTGATCTGCTGGTAAAAGTTCGCAGCCTGTCTGCACATTTTCGCAAGTCACCTGCTGCTTCAGCCGGCCTTGCCGGCTTTCAGCGCCGTTTGCGTCTTCCGGCCCACAGACTGGTGTGTGATATCCGCACGCGTTGGAATTCAACTCTGCACATGTTGGTCAGGATATGTGAGCAGAAGAGGGCAGTTGTTGACTACCTGCATCACCTAAGCCATCGGGAAATGGGTCAAACTCCACACATAACACCTGAGGAGTGGAGATGGATGTCCGACCTATGTACCGTCCTCCAAAACTTTGAGGACTCCACCAAGATGGTGAGCGGCGATGACGCCATTATTAGCGTCACCATACCACTACTCTTCCTTCTAAAACGGTCTCTGCTGAAAAACAAAGAGGATGCATTGCAGGCGGAGCAAGAAACAGTAGTGGGTGTGGGTGATAACACTCAGCCCAGCCTCATCTCATCACAACGTGCAGTGGAGGACTATGACGAGGAGGAGGAGGATGAAGACATGGAGCAACTCTCTGGCCAAATTGAGGATATGACATGCACACCAGTCATACCCTCGATTCAGCGTGGCTGGCCAGAGGACAGGGGAGATGAGGAGGAGGAGGAGGAGGACAGCATGTTCAGTCATCGTGTTGGTCAGGATACGGAAGTGATGGCTGTTAAGAGTCTGGCGCACATGGCTGACTTTATGGTAAGCTGCCTGGCTCGTGACCCTCGCGTTCAGAACATCTTGGCCGACAATCAGTACTGGTTGGCAACACTCTTAGACCCACGCTACAAGGAGAACTTTATGTCTCACATTCCTGAGGTGGAGAGGTCAGCCAAAATGCAGCAGTTCCAGAAGGCCATAGTCACGGAAGTAGGCAAATCATTCCCCTGACAAAACGCTAGCAGCATAGGTCAGGAATCGGTGGACAACCAAGGCGTACGGCCGAGAGGGGCACAAGTCCAATCCACCAGAGGTAGGGGAACAGTCTTTACGATGTGGGACAGTTTTCTCAGCCCCTCACGTACCACAGCCCCTGAGGTGCGGGGTAGTGCCACAAGAAATGCTAAGTTCGGCCAGATGCTGAAGGAGTACCTTGCAGATCGAACAACTTTACTGCGAGATTCCTCTGTGCCTTACAATTATTGGGTCTCTAAGCTGGACACGTGGCATGAATTGGCTCTCTACGCCTTGGAAGTCCTGGCCTGCCCTGCCGCTAGCGTTTTGTCAGAGCGTGTTTTCAGTGCCGCAGGTGGAATCATTACTGATAAATGCACCCGCCTGTCAACTGAAAATGCTGACAGGCTGACTCTGATCAAGATGAACAAGGGTTGGATTGGGCCAGACTTCACCACACCACCAACAAATGACAGCGGAATTTAAATTTTGCTATGGGAATTTGCCATGTACCTCCACTCACCCATGGGTACACACTTCTGGACTTTGGCTAATCGCTGGACTGCTCCTCCTTCTCCTCATATGCCACCATGATGACCGTTACAATAGTTAGGCTGTTGTTTCAGGTATACCCCCAGTGGTAAATTTTTTCAGCCATTCTTTTAGAATGGGCATTACAACGACAGGAGACCCACTCCTTTTCAATGGGAAAAATGTTTTGAGGCCCTCCTACACGTCTCTTTCCAGGGACAATGTGGAGCCTCCCAATTTTTGGCTGCCCTGCCAAAGGGCTATACTACAATACACCCAATTGAGGTTTACAGGCCCTTATGCATGTCTGTATGCATGGGTCATTGTGGAGCCTCCCAATTTTTGGCTGCCCTGCCAAAGGGCTATACTACAATACACACACTTCAGGTTTACAGGCCCTCCTGCACGTCTCTATCCTGGGACAATGTGGAGCCTCCCAATTTTTGGCTGCTCTGCCAAAGGGCTATACTACAATACACCCAATTGAGGTTTACAGGCCCTCATGCATGTCTGTTTGCATGGGTCATTGTGGAGCCTCCCAATTTTTGGCTGCCCTTCCAAAGGGCTATACTGCAATACACCCACTTCAGGTTACAGGCCCTCCTGCACGTCTCTATCCTGGGACAATGTGGAGCCTCCCAATTTTTGGCTGCCCTGCCAAAGGGCTATACTACAATACACCCACTTCAGGTTTACAGTCCCTCCTGCACGTCTCTATCCTGGGACAATGTGGAGCCTCCCAATTTTTGGCTGCCCTGCCAAAGGGCTATACTACAATACACGCACTTCAGGTTTACAGGCCTCCTGCACGTCTCTATCCTGGGACAATGTGGAGACTCCCAATTTTTGGCTGCCCTGCCAAAGGGCTATACTACAATACACCCAATTGAGGTTTACAGGCCCTCATGCATGTCTGTATGCATGGGTCATTGTGGAGCCTCCCAATTTTTGGCTGCCCTGCCAAAGGGCTATACTAAAATACACCCACTTCAGGTTTACAGGCCCTCCTGCACGTCTCTATCCTGGGACAATGTGGAGCCTCCCAATTTTTGGCTGCCCTGCCAAAGGGCTATACTAAAATACACCCACTTCAGGTTTACAGGCCCTCATGCACGTCTCTATCCAGGGGCATTGGTGAACCTTCCAATTTTGGACTGTCCTGGCAAAGGAAAATACTACAATAGACCCAGTTCCTCAAAACGGGCAAATTATGTCAAGACAGGGCTTCATGTACGTCTCTTCTCAGGGTCATCGGAGTGCCGCACAATGTTTTCACGTAAAATCTTTCATGTAATCACAAAAAGTAACATACACCAGCTGTATCTCACTATTGGGTATGTGCCCTTAACATTCCACCCTGAATATTCATTTTGGTGTCATTTTCATTTTGGTGTCAGCTGTGACTTTTGAGTGAGAAATGCTTCCAGGGGTCTTCCCCATGGTGTTGCCATGTCATTTGAGCACTCTTCTGAGACTTTTGTGACATTTTTAGGGTTTGTACATGCTGCCGGTGGTCATTTCATAAAAATACTCGGGTCTCCCATAGGATAACATTGGGCTTGGTACTCGGGCCGAGTACACGAGTATCTCGGGATGCTCGGCCCGAGCTTCGAACACCCGAGCATTTTAGTACTCGCTCATCACTAGTTACTACTGGTATACAGGGACAAGCATATAAAGGTGGAGTGCACAGGGGAGAGGTCATCCTGAGGAAGTAGAATAATCCCTACGAAACACGTTCAGACCACCCACACTGTGCAATTCTCCACTGTTCAGAGACTGACTGACAGATGAGTACTGAGTCCCCACCCACTCCAATCAAGTGACCGTGAGTAGGGATGGGCGAATCTACTCGCTAGGACTCGTTATTCAGCGAGTAGTAAGGGACTCGCAGGACTCGGTATTCTGCGAGTTTCCCAGCGTTTACTCGTACGAGTCCAATGCAAATCAATGTCAAACGCTGACAAAACTAGGATTGCCTTTGTTTGCATTAGACCCGGCTACTGTGCCAGTGATAGCAGGGAAACTCGCAAATAACTGCTGTTACATTGCGAGCCGAGTCCAGCTGTCTTCTCTGTGCAGCTCCAGGGTCCTAGAGCCCGCCTGCTCACAGACATTATGTAGCAGAGCTGAGATTGTTCTCAGTCTGCTCATTCCCTGTGCATAGACATCTATATCTATGCACAGGGGATGTAGCAGAGAGGACATCGCGTTTTGGACTACGTCAGACGGAAGAGGATTTTTTTAATTAAAGATGGAGTCCCTAATGGCTTTTTTTTTATTTCAAATAAAAATTTTTCTCTGTGTTTTTTTAACCCTTTATTGGAGATTCTTAGTGGCTGGGTCAAACGTGGCCTGACATTAAGAATCTCGGGCTTAATACCAGCTTGTATAACAAAGCTGGTATTAACCCCTTTATTACCCAGCGTGCCACCGCCACCAGGGCCGCTGGAAGAGCGGGGTTCAGCGCCAGAGGATGGCGCTTCAATGAACGCGCCATCTTCTGGGGAGGCTGCGGGCTGCAATTTGCAGCGGGGGGTGCCCAGAAAGCTTGGGCATCCCTGCGCTGCGGATTCCAGCCCCCAGCTGCTTAGCTGTACCTGGCTAGACATAGAAATTGCGCGGAGCCCCACGCATTTTTTTTTTATTATTTCATGAATTTCAGAGTCAGAGTCTCAGAATCTCAGAGTCAGAGTCTCAGAGTCTCAGAGTCTCAGAGTCAGAGTCTCAGAGTCAGAGTCTCAGAGTCTCAGAGTCAGAGTCTCAGAGTCAGAGTCTCAGAGTCAGAGTCTCAGAGTCTCAGAGTCAGAGTCTCAGAGTCTCAGAGTCAGAGTCTCAGAGTCTCAGAGTCAGAGTCTCAGAGTCAGAGTCTCAGAGTCTCAGAGTCAGAGTCTCAGAGTCTCAGAGTCAGAGTCTCAGAGTCTCAGAGTCAGAGTCTCAGAGTCAGAGTCTCAGAGTCAGAGTCAGAATCTCAGAATTTCATGAAATAATTTAAAAAAATGCGTGGGGCTCCGCGCAATTTCTATTTCTAGCCAGGTACAGCTAAGCAGCTGGGGGCTGGAATCCGCAGTGCAGGGATGCCCAAGCTTTCTGGGCACCCCCCGCTGCAAATTGCAGCCCGCAGCCGCCCCAGAAGATGGCGTGTTCATTGAAGCGCCATCCTCTGGCGCTGAACCCCGCTCTTCCAGCGGCCTTGGTGGCAGTGGCACGCTGGGTAATAAAGAGGTTAGGGCCAGCTTTGTATTATCAGCTGGCCCTAAGCCCGAAATTTATGGTGGTCATGCCAATATTAGACATGACTGCCATGAATTTCTGTTAAATTGTTTTAAAAAAAAACACAACACAGAGAAAATTTTTTATTAGAAATAAAAAAAAAAAGCCATTAGAGACTCCATCTTTAATTAAAAAAATCCTCTTCCGTCCGACGCAGTCCAAAACGCGATGTCCTCTCTGCTACATCCCCTGCGCATAGATATAGATGTCTATGCACAGGGAATGAGCAGACTGAGAACAATCTCAGCTCTGCTACATCATGTCTGTGCACAGACATTCATGTCTGTACACAGGGAATGAGCAGACTGAGAACAATCTCAGCACTGCTACATCAGGCAGCAGGCAGGCTCTAGGACCCTGGAGCTGGGGCAGCCAGCACACTGAGCAGACAGGACTCTTATCTGTGCGAGTTTCCCAGCGATTACAGTTGCAAAGTAAACGAGTCCAATGCAAATAAATGACAAAACTAGGATTGCTGCAGGCTGAAGCTTCCGAGACACATCTGTGATTTGTAAATCTCACACTACTCGCTATTACTCGCTTCCCCATTCATTAACATTGGACTCGCTAGACTCGCAACGAGTAGCGAGTCCTGTGCTCGGACTCGCTAGAGTCAAGCGATTCCGAGTAATTTAGGATTCGCCCATCACTAACCGTGAGTCTTACCATCTGACCGCAGACAAACAGCTGACGTCACAACACCTCGAAGCTGGGTGCAGCACCGAAGGCCACGGTGTATGCAGACCCGTCCGGGACACTGACTGAGCGGGAAAGCAGGAGAGGAACCCAGGTCACAGGCTCCACAAGTTGCGAGGACCCACTTCCACCAACGGAAAAGTGAGTTAAAAAACCCTGTGCAGGGTTTTAAGACATACACATGCAACATATGCATAATATTTAGGAGACCCACAACTATTAGTTTTTAGCACTTGTTGTGTATGTCAGTATGATAGGCTGACAAACAGCAAGAAACCTATGTGGGGCCAGTACTGACTTAGTGCTACCATGAAGTTAAGAGCAGGTTTATGTAAAGTAGTTACAAATACTGAATTAACCCTTATCAAATCTCACTAACCAAAAATAGGAGGGGAACGATTGGAATGTTACAAGCACCTACACTAACAAAATACACTCTCCAAACATAAGTGTACTATTTAACAATAAAAAACATATTTAACATTATATTCTCTCTACATTTTGTCCTAAGCACCATATCCTAAGAAAGAAGTTGGAACACAGACCAAAATTCAAGAAAGGGACCCAGAACAGTAGCATTCACAAAAAGGTGTGTATACCAACAGTTAATTATATAAATCAGAGTAGACGGAACATTACAATTGTTTTATACAATTAGGCTGAAGATATACCAACTGGTGGTATCCACACACGGAATCCAACCGCAACAACATATAACAACAGGAAAATATCATACGTCTCAGCAAGGTGAGACACAATTAATTTAGATATCAACAAATAAAAGAATTCACAGATCATTAATAGGGATTTATCCATTTATCCAATAGCACACCAATACTGAGTGGAGAAGGTGGTGATATCCATAAAGAGAAGGCCCTAAAGGAATATATCCAAGAAATCAAGAAATTACCCTAAAGAAGAATTTTAAACAATTTTGTATGGTAATTTTATCAATTTTTAACCAAACTTGTGAAAATGAAAAATAAAAAATACCTTTTATATAAAAATATTGCAGTGGTAGTTGAAGAGATCCACCAATGTAGCATCACTAAGTGTTTGAGGTGAATAAAAAGTTTGCGCTGGATCTAGAATTCTATCATATTAATAAATAAGAAACAGAATCGTTTGCGCCAAACTGCTATAAAAGATTATATGAGGTCGGTTTAATAACCCCTCCGCTCACCTTCTAAGGTTGTGCAGGTCCGCACAACTGGATTAGTCGCTAGTGCTGCTGGGCTCTCCTAGTTGAAATCGAGCGGCGAGGTGGACGCTGCACGTGCCCTCTGTGTCTCTCTCTCTGCACGTGACTGCTCTAAGGAGTGGTAAGCTGACGTCTGCCAGGTCCTGTGGCTCAAAGCTGCTGGCTATCACACTTCCCAGCAGGGAAGAATGTGTATGTAGCTCCAAAAGATAATGTGATATAATGAGCGCTAAGATACACACAAGGACTCGGCCATTAGATATTTTACCTTTCAGCTTTAATTAGCAAGTGGGTCCCTCTAGTAACAACGAATCACTTGAGAAAGACGCTATCTGCGTTGAAACGCGTTGTGACTAGAGGGACCCACTTGCTGATTAAAGATGAAAGGTAAAATATCTAATGGCCGAGTCCTTGTGTGTATCTTAGCGCTCATTATATCATATTATCTTTTGGAGCTACAATCATATTAATAAATGGATATTTTCATATATTGATATATATTGTTTTCCATAACAACCACACCTCTCCCTTATTATAGTTTTACTGTTTTACAAATAAGGGGGCAGAGGGAGGAAGAGAGCGCAAGGAAGGGGGGCCAATAGAGCTCGAAACTGGGGGGGGAGGGGTAAAGCGCACAGAAGGGGCAGAGAGAGTGGACGAGGGGTAGAGAGAGAGAGCTGTGATGGGTGTGAAAATATGGTGACTACTGGCAGTAATGACTCATTGCACAATAGCACCAGTGGTGCCACAGCCACCCACAATTACCGCCACCCATAACTACCGCAATATGAAACCGCTGCCGCCATCCTCCACAGCTACCTCCACTGCTGACACATCACCGCCTGAGTGATTATGCATGCGTATACCCAATGCGTATGTACATTTACTTAGGCAGCCATAATTTTTGGACACCTTGGTATACAAAGATGCAAGCATTGTGACCTGGTGCGTGCATGCACATTTACTCACATCGCCACCATCTATGGACACCACAGGGGAAAGAGTACAAGGGTGGAAAGACAAAGCGCATGGAGGCAGAGAGCACACACAGGGCAGCAGAGAGAGTGCACAGGGGGCAGAGAGAGCACATAGGGGGCAAAGAGAGCACACGGGGCAGAGAGAGTGCAAAGGAGAGTTAGAGAGTGCACACGGGGTAAGAGAGAATGCACAGGGGAAGACAGAGTGCACAGGAGAAGACAGAGTACATGGGGGGCGAGTTCACATGGGGACAGAGAGAGCGCACAGGGGGAGACGGCTCAATGGAGAGAGCAAAGAGAGAAGAAAAAAGCACAATGGGGAGCGTGACCAAATACAGGGGGAGATGGCTCAAAGGAGAAAGCCCAAGAGGGGAGAAGACAAGATGGGGGACAGAGACAGCATACAGGCAAGACAACTCAAAGGAAAAAGCACATGAGTGGAAAAGACAGCACAGTGGAGAGAATGCATCGGGGAGACAGACAGCACACAGGTGAGAGACATTTCAAAGGAGAGAGCACAGAGGGGAGAAGACAGCACACAGGGGGGAGAGGTAGTTGACCAGAGGGAGAATGCACAGGAAGAGAGACAGCCGCTGCCCCAGCACCACAGAAATTGCTCCCATCATGACACCACCACCTTCCTGATACGATAGCATCTGGCCCCCATCTAGTGGAAGATAAATAGCAATTAATTAAAGGATCCAATCTCCATAGACTCCAATGTTAAAAAACAAAACAAAAACTTATCTTGCAGAAATCATTTATTTAACAATGAACAAAGACATTGTGCTTTCACAACTTTTTGGCAATGCATCTGTGCAAGAGCCATTATAATGGATGATTACTGGACGTATGAACTTAGCCTAAGGATCTAAGGAATGCAAGGAGCATGGCTTTCAGTTAGTATGATTAAAACATATGTAGTATAATATCAGGAAACTTGGCAGAATCAAGATTGACAGTATCTATGCTATTAGATATTTAGATGTGTAAAGAAAATACAATGAAAAATGCTCTTAAAATTAGAGCTTTTAAAACACTCTGTTACAGAACACCGAGAACAGGCTTAAATTAAGAGTATGGATTGTCCCACACCCACCAAGCCTTCAGAAAAAATGCAGTATATGAAAAATAATGAATGTTCTCTGATTCCAAGTGTCTTGTTTTATATTTTTATTAGTTTTAAATTTCATGTTTATATTATATTTGACATTTTCATGTAAAGGGTCTCACCTATTTTGTTAATATGGCGCTTAAGAGCCCAATCTAAAAGTAGTAGTGGTCAAGCATGCGCCCCTGTACTCCAGTCAGTCTCTAGGGACTGCCGGAATTAGCTGAGCACAGCAGCTGGCACATAAAATATCAATCAGAGACCCATTGTTTGAAAATTTGGAATGTTCATATTGTTACACCATAGTCTAAATATTGTTCACTCAATATAGTTACTTTATAACAGGGGTTGCAATCACAAGGATGAAAATCAGTGTGGTTCCAATGATTGCAGCTTGCGTGGGATTGTACATTGCCCATCATTTCTTGTATAAATAAATGTGTGTCTTTAGATTCTCCTTGGTAGCATATGTCGATGTTTTAAAATAGCTCGAATATGTTATACTTGGCATCATATATGGGTCAGCATGATTCACTTAGCAAAAGTCATGAACTAGCTTTGTGTACATGTAACATTGAATGTGCCATCCTCTCACAATAAAACTGTAATAGTCAGTGTAGCTGTCACCTTACCAAGTACATGACATTTATACCTTCTCTATTCTCCTAACTCAGCAAGTTATCACGATGCACAATTATTGCAGCCTCTGGGGATAAAATGACTGATTATTATTATTACTTTTTAGTGCTTTACTTGCAGAAGTGGAAGAAAAAAAAGGATGGCTTGAGAATTTTAATGTCCCAAGTCAATCAGGGCAATGAGTCCCATTTCTTTCACAAAACACTTTTTTAACTTATTTTTTAATTAATTCATCTGAAAGATTTATGTAATCCTTTTTCTACCAACATGCTTTGACAGCTGGCAAAATAACATCTCATACATGCTGACGGCAACAGCATATGTCCGGTATGGCGGGCAATGTTGCATTTTAATTGTAGTGTGTCACTGTTCCAATACCTACTTTACAGTGCTCCCAGTTTCTAACTTCTGTCTGTATAATTACCTTATCCCGTATGTTGTCCACTTCCGGCATCATGTTGTCACGATATCACGCACCCACAGCAGCCATATATGCACACCCAAGTGATGGGTGTGCAAATATGGTGTCTAATGGTGGTAATGGCTCCTCACACAATACCGCTAGTGGGGCTACCGACATCCGAACATGAGACCCGAAAACAACATTGGACCCACCACATTCACAGCCCAATACACACACAGCCCACAGAACCTCACCACCGTATGACTAACTGTGGTATGCGCAGATGCAGTTAGTCATTCGCTGGTAAGAGACAATTGAGTATACAAAGATGGCGTCAGCGTGACCCAGCTCCCATGTGCACTCATGCCGCCTCCATCTTTGTACACCATGGGGGGAAGAGTTCGCAAGGTGGGGTGAAGACAGCACAAACAGACAGACAGCACACTGGAGGAAGAGAGAGCACATGGTGGGGAGAGATGGCACAAGTGGATAGAGAGCACACAAGGAGGAAGAGACTGCCCACAGCGGGGAGAGGCTTCTCACAGCGGGGAGAGACTTCTCAATGTGGGGAGAACAGCATGCAAGGGGAATAGAGAGACAGCGCACAGTAGGAAGAGAGAGGGCACACAGTGGGAGAGAGAGAGCATGGGGGGAGAGGAAGTTCACAGGAGGCAGAGAAAGCACACAGGGGGAGAGCATAAAAGGGGGAGACAGCTCAAAGGAGAGCATATAAGGGGAGAAAGCAGGGGGAAGAGAGACAGCTCAAAGGAGAGAGCACAGAGGGAAGAAGACAGCATACTAGGAGACAGCAAACTAAGGGGGAAGAAAGGTTAAAGGAGAAAGCACAGAAGGGAGAAGAAAAGACAGGGAGAGAGAGATCGCTCACAGGGGGAGAGAGAGCACACAGAGGGGAGAGGGTAAAGGGGGGAAGAGATGGCCAACACCCCCAGCACCACAGAGCTCCGCCTCCACCATGACATCACCACTCTCTGGATAGCCCTTGGATAGCATCTTGCACCCATCTAGTATTTAGACATAAATATAGCTTTCAACTAGGGAAACATAGGGAATGGTCTCTTACATCTTCATTTTTACTACTTATTTTAAAGACATTCTAAATATAGAAATGAGTTTTTAAATGAACTGGAAATATAGTTGCTTTCTCTATTATATAATTTCTGCATGATCCTAATATAGTTATTGTTGTAAAAAACCTGTAAGTACACACTTCATCGTCTGCTGTTTTACTCTTTCTATTGAAGCTGAAGCTCCATTAGTCAATATGGAAAATAGAAATAGCGGCACTCCAGGTCCTTAAAAACGTCCAATTTTATTTGGAAAAATGTAAAACCATAATCTGGGTGTGGTGTGTCAAGCATGACAGACTGTTTCGCACCACCTGGTGCTTCTACTGGTCCCAAAACAGTCTGTCGTCCCTCACGCAGCATTTTGTGGAGTCCTCAACCTATTCCATCTGCAGCCAATTCTTAGATGAAAATGCTCGGATGCAATGAGAATAACAGACACCTGACACAAGTTAAAGAAATTCTGAGTTTACTTAGGAAACACATGAAATTATATAGACAATTCTGGGGGTGGTTACCCCAGAATAACATAATTCATTAATTGGTTACAAAATATTACTTATCATTGGTCACTAATAGCTGTAAAATGATTGGATTATGCAAATCTATTCTAAATACCTATTAATGCTTGATTTAATCCATCATTTTGGTGTTATTAACATTATTGAATCATCATATTGCTTCATTATGTAAAGTTATGGAACATGCTGCCTTGTTACTAGACCATGCTAGAAATTGGCTTTACTCCCAAAAACCTTCACTGCTGGCCTACATGCATCCTATAACTTACAGTGAATAATATCTTCTTAACAACAGGTGCTTAAAGAAATACAAATATGCTAGATATGCAGTACAATACAGGATACAAGTACATTAATATATCTTTCAATATTTTCATATATTGATTTCCATAACAACCACCAGATAGGATGGGGAAGAAAGACAGCACACAGAGGAAGACAGCTCAAAGGAGAGATCACATGAGGGAAGAAGACAGGAGAGGGGGAAGAGAGACAGCTCAAAGGTGAAAGCACAGAGGGAAGAAGACAACATACAGGGGAAACAGTGCACAAAGGGGGAGAAAGGTTAAATGAGAGAGCACAAAAGGGAGAAGACAACACAGGGAGAGATCGCACACGGGGGGAGAGAGCGCGGACAGAGGGTAGAAGGCACAGGGAGGAAGAGATGGCCACCACACCCAGCACCACAGAGCTCCGCCCCCATTGTGACATTACCACCCTCCCGATGGGATAGCATCAGGCTGCCATCTAGTGTTTTTAAATTTAGCTTTCAACCAGGGAAACAGGAAGTGGTCTCTAACATCTTCATTTTTATTAGTTACTAGCTGTACTACCCGGATACACCTGGGTTAATAAATAACTGATGTTAGCTATAACAAAATAAAATTTGAATATGTCATATTAATGACCTGTAGGAAAATAGAAGCTGAGCTGTGATTGGTTGTTATAGGCAGCCTGATAAATCTCCAGCCAACAGTAAACCCTCCCCTTGGCCAGGCAGTATATGTTACCTCACACATACATATAATAGACAGCTCATGTGACTGACATCTGCCTTAATTCCCTATATGGCACATGAGTTGCACATTGGCTGTTTTTAATCAGATGTTTATTTTTAGAAATTAAAGATAGCACACGTATGAGGCGAGTTGTGGGAGGCGATTTGTGCACATCTGTGTCTGTATGTGTGGTGTATGTGTCCCTGGGGTGTGTGTGTTGCAGTGGTGTGCATGTATCCCTGTGGAGCGTCCCTGTGGTGTGTGTCCTTTTGGGGGGGAGGGGTGTCCCTGTGGTGTGTGTCCTTGTGGGGGGAGGGGTGTCTCTGTGGTGTGTGTCCATCCCTATGGGGTCTGTGTGTTCCTGTGGGGTGTGTGTGTCTCTGTGGGTGTGTATGTGTGTATGTCCCTGTGGTGTCTGTGTCCCTGTGGGGTGAGTGCATGAGTGCATGTGTCCCAATAGGGTGTGTATGTGTGTGTGTCCGTGTGGGGGGGGGGTGACTGTGTGGTGTGTGTCTTAAACTTCTGAGAAAAAGGTAATTCTTAAACTCCTGAGGAAGTGTACAGTGGGTACACGAAACGTGTCGAGTCTGGGAGGAATAAAGATCTTTGTCTTAAAGATCCGAGGTCCTTGGAGTGATTTTCTTGGCCAAATCTTCGAACAGCGCGATCTACAAGCCGGATTCCTATATCAACGCATATGATTTATACAACTCTCCTGGCTGATTGCTGCGTTCGACAGGATCCAATTGTCTGGTTTATTAGTGGTTGTGTCACACACAACCCGACTAGGTGAGTGTGACCCTACTTATAATTCACTGATTATATCGGATAAGACCCTATTGTGTGCTTCCTCTCCATTTATCTTTGTGGTGTGTGTGTTTGGGTGCGTGGTGAGTATCCAATGTTGGGGCTCCACCTTAGCTGTTACTCTTTGTGTGCATATGGTGTGTATACATGTCCCCGTGCGTGGTGAATATTCCATGTCAGAGCCCCACCTTAGTGACTATATGTTGGTATATGCTGTTAGTCTTTGGTGCTATCATTAAGCCCCTCTCATTCACAACTGTCAACTGGAAACTGTCACTTTCTCTCCATTATGTAGATAGGGCCAAAATTGTTTGGTGAATTGGAATGCGCAGGGTTAAAATTTCACTTCACAACATAGCCTATGACGCTCTCGGGGTCCAGACGTGTGACTGTGCAAAATTTTGTGGCTGTAGATGCGATGGTGTAGATGCCAATCCCGGACATACACACATACACACATTCAGCTTTATATATTAGATTTTAAAGACATTCTAAATCAGAAATAAGTTTTTAAATGAACTGGAAATATAGTTGCTTTATTATATCATGTCTGCTAATATAGTTAGTGTTGTAGAAAACATGTAAGTACTCACTTCTTAATTGTCTGTTGTTTTGCAATGTCTATTGCAGCTGAAGCTCCTATAGTCAATATGTGGGGTTAGGAACATTTTATTCCTCTGCAGTCGGAGCCCACCAGGGAGCTTCTGCTGCTGTCAGTTGTCTTAAGGGGATGTCACACGCGTCAATATCGCTGTCAATGTCGCTCGTACGTCACGGATTTTCAGTCGCTCAAGCGACATAAAAGTGACGCAGGAGCGACATTGAAGTGTGTGACCAAGCGATGCAACCAGCGATATGTCGCTGATCGCCGATCGCAGGTTTCACTGCCAGATGTAAAACCTGTCACTCATCGCTCAGTAGACCTTGTGCATCGCTGCGTGTGACACTAAACTCAGCGACGTATTTTCTATTTTGACATCGTACAAGTGACTAAATAAAATCGCTCGCAAGATGGCGACATCACCGCATCGCTGGGTCATATTGACGCGTGTGACATCTTACCTGCGATAATTCCACATCGCTCAGGCGATTAATAATATGTGACGCATGAGCGATATTGCGGGCGACATTGACACGTGTGACAGGCCCTTAACAGCTACAGAGGACAGTGATAAAAGATATGAGAGTAAAAAAAATAGATTACTAGAGGAATAGTTGGGATATTTTTAAATTGTGTACATATTTAATTTCTTTACTGTTCCTTTAATATAAATATGAGATTCATCATCACAGTGTTCTTTAAGCTGTTGAGTAGAAAAGTGAGTTAAAACACTTATGATTATTATTATTACAACACTTGAAAAGCCATAATGGATTATTTGATTATCTTGTGACTGTAATCATTTTGATTGAACACACTATTAATATTTGAACATTTTGACTTTGTTTTACCTACTCTTTTCTTAGTATTGCTGTTTGCTATCCTGCATTGTTCCACATTATTATCTGACAAACTAAATCTACTTTACCATTTGCAGGATGAGATGAATTACATATTCCTGACCGCACAAATAAAACACAATTTATATAGCCATATCAAAGATTAAAGAGCCCAGTGCTCCATGCTATAGTAGTCTATGACTCAGCGTCTGTCAGCAGCCTTCTGAATCACTACAGCGATGATTCTACACTTCAGCAAAACAAACTGCTAAATGAACTAGTTTTACTCCTTTATCCAGTCAATGAAAATGAATATGTCAAATGTACAGGAAATGTTTCGTTTTCAAGCTAGATTAATAAAGTTAAGTGAAAACATGATTTTTGTCTCCCTAACTCATGCCAAGAGACTCTGACAGCTCCACCATGCCCCCCCCATATCTCCACCATGCATTTTTCGGTTGTCTCTATGCTTCCTAACAAGCCATTTGTACTGCATATTTGTCATTATTGTAAGGCTGGGTGATGTTGAACTGACCCTCAAATCAGCAAGTGCAGCATTTTGGTCACACTTGGCACTATCCATCGCAATGCTGAGCACCATTGAGGGCAGGGCCGGCCTTAGGCTAAATGGTGCCCTGTGCGAACTTGCCTTATGGTGCCCCCACGCCATTGCTTACTCAGAACACATGAGCATACATGTTTGTATATGATCTATTCATGGTCTTCAAGGAGAGCAGGGAGGGGCGTTGCTATGCTAGAGTCAGAAAAAATCAGGGACCCAAGCTCCAAAACCTTTATCCCCCTCCCACCTATCATTGTAAACCCTCCCCCCCCCATATATAGAGGTGTTACCTGTCATTGTACAGGAAGAGGAGGTGAGCTGTGACATCACCTATTGTGAATGGTGGATCCTGTGTTATCTACTGTATATAGAGGTGTTATCAGTCATTGTACAGTATTAGGAGGTGAGCTGTGATATCACCTATTGTGAATGGTGGATCCTGTGTTATCTGCTGTATATAGAGGTGTTATCAGTCATTGTACAGGAGGAGGTGAGTTGTGATATCACCTATTGTGAATGGTGGATCCTGTGTTATCTGCTGTATATAGAGGTGTTATCAGTCATTGTACAGGAGGAGGTGAGTTGTGATATCACCTATTGTGAATGGTGGATCCTGTGTTATCTACTGTATATAGAGGTGTTATCAGTCATTGTACAGGAGGAGGTGAGCTGTGATATCACCTATTGTGAATGGTGGATCCTGTGTTATCTACTGTATATAGAGGGGTTATCAGTCATTGTACAGGAGGAGGAGGTGAGCTGTGACATCACCTATTGTGAATGGTGGCTCCTGTGTTATCTACTGTATATAGAGGTGTTATCAGTCATTGTACAGTATTAGGAAGTGAGCTGTGATATCACCTATTGTGAATGGTGGCTCCTGTGTTATCTACTGTATATAGCGGTGTTATCAGTCATTGTACAGTATTAGGAGGTGAGCTGCGATATCACCTATTGTGAATGGTGGATCCTGTGTTATCTACTGTATATAGAGGTGTTATCAGTCATTGTACAGGAGGAGGTGAGCTGTGATATCACCTATTGTGAATGGTGGATCCTGTGTTATCTACTGTATATAGAGGTGTTATCAGTCATTGTACAAGAGGAGGTGAGCTGTGATATCACCTATTGTGAATGGTGATCCTATGTTATCTACTGTATATAGAGGTGTTATCAGTCATTGTACAGAGGAGGAGGAGGTGAGCAGTGACATCACCTATTGTGAATGGTGGATCCTATGTTATCTACTGTATATAGAGGTGTTATCAGTCATTGTACAGAGGAGGAGGAGGTGAGCAGTGATATCACCTATTGTGAGTGGTGGATCCTGTGTTATCTGCTGTATGTAGAGGTGTTGACTCTTAAACAATGCAGAATTTCAAATATGAACATACTCCAAAAGCTTTTGGGGACTGAGACAGATAGGAAAGTAGCAGGAAAGGCTAGCCCCTGGTGAATTCTCCCCATTTGCGTGTATACGGAGAGACCAGTCACTCAAGGCAGGGAGAAGTCGTCGGGTAACAGACTTTCTGACTAGTCTCCAGCAAGACTTGATCCCTGACCGCTTTCAACCACTTCATGACCTTCGACGTACTAGTACATCAAAGTTTGTGTTTCCTCGCCTTTCATCTGGGCTCAAAGGCCGAGCCCACATCATTCCCCACATGACGGCTGATTTAACCAGTCATCAATTGCCTCTGATAAACATGAGCAGAGCTGCACTAGCGGCTGTGAATCAGTCAAATACCACTGTCACTCTCCGACAGCGACATTTAACATGTGCGGGTAGGGGGAGGGGTGTATAATTTCTACTGCCCCATGATGGCAGGTTTGCTATGACATCCAGGGTTATGTTGAAGACCCCCTTGTCTGTCATAAGCCAATGTTCATAGGAGATCGTGATTTCTGCTATACATAGCAGTGCTGATGATGCACTGGCATACATGGCACAGGTGATGAGACAAACGCAGCTTCAACTACCCTAACAAGACTATTAAGTTATTAAAAGTATGAAAAATTGTCTAAAAGGGAAGTAAAGTTCAAATCACACCTTTTTTTTGCCCCATTAAAAAAATACACAAACTGGCATTGCTGCATTCATAAAGGTACCGTCACACGCTGCAATTTTGCTAGCAATTTCACTGGCAATTTGCTGGTTGCAGCAAAATCATGGACACATTGTTCTATTTTGTGACCATGTACAAATGTAACAATGTGTCCATGATTTCACTGCAATCAGCAAATTGCCAGTGAAATTGCTAGCAAAATTGCAGCGTGTGACGGTACCTTAAAAGTGATCATAATATAAATTCAATGAATGCGATCAGTAAACATTGTAGTGAAATATATAAAGCTGCAGAATAGTTTTTTGGCCGCTGTAATGTTGCAATAAAATGCAATGCAATACATTGGGAGTTGGTGTCAGAGGACAGTCCCAGCCTGGGATTCATGAGTGCAGCAGTGACAGGAAACTTAGGATGAGTGATATGGAGGCCATGTGCTCAGAGCTTGGTGCTGTGTGGTCCGTGCTGTGTGTGGCTAAGAAACCTGATCCTGAACCGACCACACAGCACAGAGCTCCGAGAGAATCTCAGAGCAGGCAGCCATTACTAATGTAAAGCTGACAGGCAGCAGTGAACTCACCTCCATCATAGAGGAGTCCTCGGGTGTAAAGACTCGAAGGCGCCGCTTTGCACAGGCTGGAGGCCGGAAGGAGGCTCTATGGTACCGACCGAGGAGAGCTGGCAGAAGGGGCAGCCTGCTGCAAGGTCCGACCAAAGCCTGCTCTTCTGAGGTACCTGCAGTGTACAAAGCCCCAAAGAATTAGGACTTTCAGCTTATGATTTGGGGTGCAGGCAGGGGTGAACCTAGCTTCTCTGCTGCCTGAGGTGAACTGCTAAACGGCGCTCCCACCCCCCCTTGCAATTTTTTTTAATCGGTAAAAATAAATCTCATTCATACAGATTTATATCTATCCTGTAAAAATTGTAAAAATTAGCAAAATAGTGGACATTTTAGTTTACAGACACAGAAAAAAAAGATGTCAGCGCCATCGCATGCACATACAAGAACTACAGAGAAGAATCCACGATTCCGCGGTTCCGCTCCATACACCTCATACACAGGCGGCTCCGCTCCGTGCACACGCGGCTCCGCTCCATAAACTTCATACACACGTGGCTCCACGCACACGTGCCTGTGCTCCATACACCTCGTACACACGCGGCTCCGCTCCATGCACACGCGACTCGGCTCCATACACCTCGTACACACGCTGCTCCGCTCCGTGCACATGCGGTTCCGCTCCATACACCTCGTACACACACGACTCCGCTCCGTGCACACACGGTTCCGCTTCATACACCTCGTACACACGCGGCTCCGCTCCCTGCATACGCGACTCTGCTCCATACACCTCGTACATACGCAGCTCCACTCCGTGCACATGCGGTTCTGCTCCATACACCTCGTACACACGCGGCTCTGCTCTGTGCACACACGGTTCCGCTCAATACACCTCGGACACACGCGGCTCCGCTCCGTGCACACGCAGCTCTGCTCCATACACCTCGTACACATGCTGCTCCGCTCTGTGCACACGCGGCTCTGCTCCATATACCTCATACACACGTGGCTCCGCTCCGTGCACACGCGGCTCTGCTCCATATACCTTGTACACACTTGGCTCCGCTCCATACACGTCGTACACACGCGGCTCCGCTCCATACACCTCATACACACGCGGCTCCGCTCCGTGCACACGCGGCTCTGCTCCATATACCTGGTACATACTTGGCTCCACTCCTTACACCTCATTTACATGCGGCTCCGCTCCATACACCTCATACACACACGCTTCCACTCCTTACACCTCGTACACACACGGCTCTGCTACATTCACACTGTAAATCCCTTTTGACCCCACACAAACTTCACCTCATCCATTTCTTTACCTCTGTCTTCACTTCATCCTGCATGGTGACAGCCTGCATACACGGAGGTACTGATCATGTGATCCCTGACTCCTCCCCTCCATTGACATCATCACAGGTCCTGTAAGCACAGATCCTGTGCAGCTCACACTGCACGGGGCGGCATAACGTGGCGGCGGCGGTGGCCAGGGCTATAGTAGAGGGAGCGGGGTTTGCAGGGGGCCTGTGCTACCACCAGGGACCCCTGCAGATGCCGCCCCCTGTCTACTAGCAGCTGCGCAGGTGTAGCGAAGCCCAGGGAGTGGGAGCAGGGAGCAGGAGCAGCAAATAAAAGTGACAGCTGTCACCCTGCGGCGCCCCCTGGTGTGTGTCGTCCTGTGCGGCTGCACAACTCGCTCATAACAAAGGCCGGCCCTGATTGAGGGTCAGGTATATCCTTCAGTAGAGATGAGAAAACTTTTCCAAAAAGGTTCCCAATTTCAAATTCAGCACGAACGTTGATGGTTCAGTTTGTGACTGGAAACCCGAACAATTTATTAAAAAATAATCAAACTCGGCTTTGTTCAGGATAAAGTTCTAAACTTTAAAATAGTCCTAAAACTTTCCTTGAAGGTTTGGGGAAAAGTCCCTCCTGGAAGACACAGAGTTGGAAAACTCTGCTACCCTATAGGTTAGCCGAGGTCATAGCCATTGGGTCTACCAGTTTCTTTCAACATGGTGAATGTAACGGAGCTTTAATAGAAACCATTTAAACTTCCTCTAGTTTTTGTACACCTGCAGTCTGTGAACCTTTGGAACAGTGCCAGATGTGCCAGCATCCAACAACCTTAAAATATCCTTTAAACATCCCTTTAAGAGAGGTTTTAATTCTTTTTTTTTAATTTTTCAAAAGACTTTACATTTTTTTAGAGAAAAAACATTTATTGCAGAGAGTCAGCAGCGTACAAGGCCTCCTCTTCAACACTTATCTGCTAGAACGTCAGATAAAAATAGCATACGGTATGTCCATTATATCTTATAGGTCTGTTTACACTCATAAAACACAATAATATGAATATTACTTCTTGAAAATGTGCAATCCTTTTTTTCCTTTCCTTCCATACATTCATAATACAGATATTTGGCAAGTGCACAAGTGTGTTATATCATTAAGCTTGGGCCTGTCCATGCATTACCCACTAGCCTTATTCAACATTCCAGATTAATTGGTGGTGAGCTGATAAAAACATATTATTTTTCTTATTTCTACTCCAAATATGTCAGGCTTTAATACCCCCAATCACAAGCCCAGTTATTCACTGTGGCATAGGGTTGTGTAAATCAGGTTCCTTCTGCAACCCACTTCATGGAGGGATTAATGAGGAGTTTGGTATTAAGCCTGGGCAAATGATAATATCCCCTAAGCACTGGCACTGGAAGAAGCGGGACCCTAACAAAGGAAATACATGTCATCATGGAGGCCGGCACCATCTTGAGATTGCCATACTATCCAACAACATGACTGTACTACCATGTGCAATCTGCACTTTGGAGACCTAATGGATCCACAACAAGAGATGCCTATTCTGGAGGAGCTGATTTTTCCCACCACCCCAGGGGCTGAGCATACTTCACCGCAACTGAAAAAGCCTGGAAAGGAGATGCCCAGAACTGTGAGCTGGAGTTTGACCATGCATCTCACATTGGGCCTGACTTGCAGTGAGGTGCAGTTCCAGTGCTGTTTCTGCATGCCTAAAGACATCTCACCACCTCAGAGTCAGGAGGTTCCGCATGCCAGCTGGGAGCACCACAGGTCTGAGGCAGGATCCTGCAGCATGTCTGGCCTTAGTAAACCTGCACCTAGTGCATTGGCAAATCGAGGAGGAGGAAGGCAAGAAGGTCAATAAGGAGGTAGTATTGCCAGTATTTCCCTGCCTTCTATGGAATGGCCACCAGAAGGCTTCGACTGGGAGAATATCATGTGGGGTCCCATACCCACTTCCATTAAGTATACTGATAGGCATGAACCAACCAGGGCCTTGTTATTTGTCAAATAAATTAGGTTCTGATATACCATAGCCTGAGAAAAATTGTAGGGGTATAAGTGTAACCATTTTAAAGAGCAGTATTCCGGGGTCGGGTGGTGGACATTTTACAGAGGAGGGATTTTGGGTTCATAGCCAAAGACAAGACTGGTAACTGGTCCACCCTGTAGCATGATTGTATGCCTTCCCGACTCCGACCCTCTATGATGGAGAGATGGTCACCTTAATGAAAATAAAGGGCTGCAAGGAGTAGTATGTGGTGGGAGTTAGTCAGGTCACCACCGCAGAGGATGTCCAAGTATGGCAGCAGGAGGCCGACATAGACTTTTCTGGTCTCAGGATAGACATGCAGATTTTGGTGCAGATTCTCAAAATCTGCATTAAAAAGAACATAAAAAGTACCATGGTCAGCGGGGCTAAGAAGGTCCAAGGAGCTACCTACTTCCACAGAGACTTCTATGGCAGGGGTGGCAAAGTACAATTTCTTTAGCATTGCACAGGTGCTAATATCATCACCTGCAGGAGTGATGATTCCAGCACATTGTACAACCTTAAGTATATGATGAAAACGTGCACTATTTGTGGTCCTTGAAGACTACACTTGGTTAGCCCTGTAGTGCAGGAGTGTGTGTGGTGTCTCGCATTTCCATATCTCAGATCAGGCCTGCGGTATGTTCACCAGTCTCTGTAGAGCACCAAAAGCATCTGTTTGCATAAACCATCCAGCACACAAGGAGTGAACTCATACAACTTTACTATAACATGGACTAAGTCTCAAACACAAACATAACAAAATACAAAATATATAAACATAACGAAAGTTCAACAGGGATCAGCAGCACACAAACTGTTAAAGTGGTGGAAATTCCATGAAGGCCAGAGTTCATTAAGGTCTTTGAGTGGGACCCGAAAGGCTGCATGCATGCCCACTTATCCAGTAGAGGGAAGGGAAACAAAACAAAAACACAGACTTTCATCAAGGAAAAACTGAAAAATGTAACTCAAAATCCTTCTCTAGTCAAAATGTCAATTAAGGGATAGGCCATTGATGAAATAAGATTACTTTTTTAGGAAAGTCCACTGTACTTGTAAAAACTCTGCCAGCTTTTTTAGCGTTGCCTGCCCTGAAGGTAGGCATTGGTGCTCCGCTGCCGGACAATCTTGGGGAATTTCAGATACTACTCCTGCCAAGTAGGGATGGGCGAATCTACTCGCTAGGACTCGTTACTCGGTGAGTAGTAAGGGACTCGCAGGACTCGGTACTCTGCAAGTTTCCCAGCGTTTACTCGCACGAGTCCAATCAATGGCAAACGCTGACAAAACTAGGATTGCCATTGTTTGCATTAGACTCGGCTACTGTGCCAGTGATAGCAGGGAAACTCGCAAATAACTGCTGTTACATTGCGAGCCGAGTCCAGCTGTCTGCTCTGTGCAGCTCCAGGGTCCTAGAGCCCGCCTGCTCACAGACATGATGTAGCAGAGCTGAGATTGTTCTCAGTCTGCTCATTCCCTGTGCATAGACATCTATATCTATGCACAGGGGATGTAGCAGAGAGGACATCGCGTTTTGGACTACGTCGGACGGAAAAGGATTTTTTTAATTAAAGATGGAGTCCCTAATGGCTTTTTTTTATTTCAAATAAAAAATTTTCTCTGTGTTTTTTTAACCCTTTATTGGAGATTCTTAGTGGCTGGGTCAAACGTGGCCTGACATTAAGAGTCTCAGGCTTAATACCAGCTTGTATAACAAAGCTGGTATTAACCCCTTTATTACCCAGCGTGCCACCGCCACCAGGGCCGCTGGAAGAGCGGGGTTCAGCGCCAGAGGATGGCGCGTCAATGAACGCGCCATCTTCTGGGGTGGCTGCGGGCTGCAATTTGCAGCGGGGGGTGCCCAGAAAGCTTGGGCATCCCTGCGCTGAGGATTCCAGCCCCCAGCTGCTTAGCTGTACCTGGCTAGACATAGAAATTGCGCGGAGCCCCACGCATTTTTTTTTTATTATTTCATGAATTTCAGAGTCAGAGTCTCAGAGTCAGACTCAGAGTCTGACTTAGAGTCAGAGTCTCAGAGTCAGAGTCTCAGAGTCAGAGTCTCACAGTCAGAGTCTCACAGTCAGAGTCAGAGTCTCAGAGTCAGAGTCTCAGAGTCAGAGTTTCAGAGTCAGAGTCAGAGTCTCAGAGTCAGAGTCTCAGAGTCTCAGAGTCAGAGTCTCAGAGTCAGAGTCTCAGAGTCAGAGTCTCAGAGTCAGAGTCTCAGAGTCAGAGTCAGAGTCTCAGAGTCTCAGAGTCAGAGTCTCAGAGTCAGAGTCAGAGTCTCAGAGTCAGAGTTTCAGAGTCAGAGTCTCAGAGTCAGAGTCTCAGAGTCAGAGTCAGAGTCTCAGAGTCAGAGTCTCAGAGTCAGAGTCTCAGAGTCAGAGTCAGAATCTCAGAGTCAGAGTCAGAGTCTCAGAGTCAGAGTCTCAGAGTCAGAGTCTCAGAGTTTTAGAGTCAGAGTCTCAGAGTCAGAGTCTCAGAGTCAGAGTCTCAGAGTCAGAGTCAGAATCTCAGAGTCAGAGTCAGAGTCTCAGAGTCAGAGTCTCAGAGTCAGAGTCTCAGAATCAGAGTCTCAGAGTCAGAGTCTCAGAGTCAGAGTCAGAGTCTCAGAGTCTCAGAGTCAGAGTCTCAGAGTCAGAGTCAGAGTCAGAGTCTCAGAGTCAGAGTCTCAGAGTCAGAGTCAGAGTCTCAGAGTCAGAGTCTCAGAGTCAGAGTCTCAGAGTCAGAGTCTCAGAGTCAGAGTCAGAGTCTCAGAGTCAGAGTCTCAGAGTCAGAGTCTCAGAGTCAGAGTCTCAGAGTCAGAGTTTTAGAGTCAGAGTCTCAGAGTCAGAGTCTCAGAGTCAGAGTCAGAATCTCAGAGTCAGAGTCTCAGAGTCAGAGTCTCAGAGTCAGAGTCTCAGAGTCTCAGAGTCAGAGTCTCAGAGTCAGAGTCTCAGAGTCAGAGTCTCAGAGTCAGAGTCTCAGAGTCAAAGTCGCAGAGTCAGAGTCAGAGTCTCAGAGTCAGAGTCAGAGTCAGAGTCTCAGAGTCAGAGTCAGAGTCTCAGAGTCAGAGTCAGAGTCTCAAAGTCAGAGTCAGAGTCTCAGAGTCTCAGAGTCAGAGTCTCAGAGTCAGAGTCTCAGAGTCAGAGTCTCAGAGTCAGAGTCAGAGTCTCAGATTCAGAGTCTCAGAGTCAGAGTCAGAGTCTCAGAGTCAGATTCAGAGTCTCAGAGTCAGAGTCAGAGTCAGAGTCTCAGAGTCAGAGTCAGAGTCTCAGAGTCAGAGTCAGAGTCTCAAGTCAGAGTCAGAGTCTCAGAGTCAGAGTCTCAGAGTCAGAGTCTCAGAGTCAGGTCAGAGTCAGAGTCAGAGTCTCAGAGTCAGAGTCTCAGAGTCAGAGTCAGAGTCTCAGAGTCAGAGTCAGAGTCAGTCAGAGTCTCAGAGTCAGAGTCAGAGTCAGAGTCTCAGAGTCAGAGTCTCAGAGTCAGAGTCAGAGTCAGAGTCAGAGTCTCAGAGTCAGAGTCTCAGAGTCAGAGTCAGAGTCAGAGTCTCAGAGTCAGAGTCTCAGAGTCAGAGTCTCAGAGTCAGAGTCAGAGTCAAGTCAGAGTCTCAAAGAGTCAGAGTCAGAGTCTCAGAGTTCAGAGTCAGAGTCTCAGGAGTTCAGAGTCTCAGAGTCTCAGAGTCAGAGTCTCAGAGTCAGAGTCTCAGAGTCAGAGTCTCAGAGTCAGAGTCAGAGTCTCAGAGTCAGAGTCCAGAGTCAGAGTCGTCTCAGAGTCAGAGTCTCAGAGTCAGAGTCAGAGTCAGAGTCAGAGTCATCAGAGTCAGATCAGAGTCAGAGTCTCAGAGTCAGAGTCTCAGAGTCTCGAGCAGAGTCTCAGAGTCAGAGTCTCAGAGTCAGAGTCAGAGTCAAATCTCAGAATTTCATGAAATAATTAAAAAAAAATGCGTGGGGCTCCGCGCAATTTCTATTTCTAGCAGGTACAGCTAAGCAGCTGGGGGCTGGAATCCGCAGCGCAGGGAGGCCCAAGCTTTCTGGGCACCCCCCGCTGCAATTTGCAGTCTGCAGCCGCCCCAGAAGATGGCGCGTTCATTGAAGCGCCATCCTCTGGCGCTGAACCCCGCTCTTCCAGCGGCCCTGGTGGCGGTGGCACGCTGGGTAATAAAAAGGTTAGGGCCAGCTTTGTATTATCAGCTGGCCCTAAGCCCGAAATTTATGGCGGTCACGCCAATATTAGACATGACCGCCATGAATTTCTATTAAATTGTTTTAAAAAAAACACAACACAGAGAAAATTTTTTTATTAGAAATTTAAAAAAAAGCCATCTTTAATTAAAAAAATCCTCTTCCGTCCGACGCAGTCCAAAACGCGATGTCCTCTCTGCTACATCCCCTGTGCATAGATATAGATGTCTATGCACAGGGAATGAGCAGACTGAGAACAATCTCAGCTCTGCTACATCAGGCAGCAGGCAGGCTCTAGGACCCTGGAGCTGTGGCAGCCAGCACACTGAGCAGACAGGGCTCTTATCTGTGCGAGTTTCCCAGCGATTACAGTTGCAAAGTAAACGAGTCCAATGCAAATAAATGGCAAAACTAGGATTGCTTCAGGCTGAAGCTTTCGAGACACATCTGCGATTTGTAAATCTCACACTACTCGCTATTACTCGCTTCCCCATTCATTAACATTGGACTCGCTAGACTCGCAACGAGTAGCGAGTCCTGTGCTCGGACTCGCTAGAGTCAAGCGATTCCGAGTAATTTAGGATTCTCCCATCACTACTGCCAAGGCATTATCTACCACCACCTGCCTCCCAGCACACTCCATCATGGCCACTGCTGGAGAAGACGATGGAGGAACTATGGGATGATCCCTCCATAGAGGTCGGACATGGGCAACTTGTGGCACACTGACATCCTCTGTAGATTTGGGTACAGCTGGATGGCTGGCTGACCAAGAGAGGCCTGTCCTCCTCTCAATGCCCAATTTTCTCCCGGTTGGCCTCTTCCTGCCACTTCTCAAATTGGTTGGTGGTGGCAACCGAACATACACCAACAGTGAGTTACCCCTAGCTACCCAACACATTCATGAAGGTGACTTTTTATCCTACAAAGATGTCTTTTGGGAAGATAGGCAGGGTAGACCAGTTGACGTAGCACTGATGAAAAGTATCTTCTTCCACTACAAAGCCAAACCCCTTCTCCTGCAAGAATGCTACCACCTTGCCTCAGGTACACTGGTCATAGAAGTCATTGGCCTTAGGCCAATGCATCAAATCCCAGGCAAAGTTATCCATAAAACTAATCTCCCCAAATAAAGAGACAAGAGTTGGTTGGAGTGGTTCAAGTTGTGACAGATAGTTAGTTGGAGGAGGCAGGGGTTCCTAGATGGCATTGTCCCAGTTGAAGGCCTTTTGGCATGATACACATTCCTGGGAAGGTGGGGAAGGTGGGTTTTCTGTTTCTTCTACCTTGGCCTACTCCTCGGCCTTCTCATCGGCTTCTACATCATACTCCTGGTCCTGGTGGTATTGGTGATCCAGTAGATGTGGTACTGGCTGCAGGTTGAATACAGCCAGTCATGTGGCAAGGTCCTCTGCAGTTAGACATTTGTTTGTAGTATAGATCTCCGAGGCTATGAAGTCTAGGGAATAGGTTGGAAGAAACAAGAGGGGGCGCAGATCTGTGTGTAGAGTGTTTAATAGAGATTATATGGTAAAGAAAAAATTGGTCCCTCACCTTTGTGGTGTCTTGATGTTTTACTTATCAAACTCCATAAATTATACGCAACAGTTAGACATTTGGTACTCCCGCATGGCATAGGAAAAGGGTCACCTCCAGACTGTGAGCTCAGGTCCTCCTCTGACATCGGAGTCCAGCACTGTATGTGCACCTCGCTGCACAACAGGCTCAATGTAGGTAGGGCTTTGGGGCTTCAAGTCACATATGTGTCCATGTTGTCCTCCAGTGCATGCCACTCTGGGTCTGGTTCTTCTGATGTACCCTCTACCCCTGGGGTGGTGATGAAGATGTCCTCCTCCACATCAGCCATCTCTTGGGGGTGATCCATTGCCAAATGCGTAATGTCAGCATATGGTAGGAAGTGAATTGTGGAATAGCAGACAGAGTAGCACACAGGTTTTCCCTGCAGGAATGTGGCGCTCAGATGAATTCTGCATGAGTGACATCTGTTAGGTTTTCCTAGGGGCCCTTCTCTTCCACTGCCAGGCCTCAGTCAGACACAATTAATCAGTGATAGATCTCACTGTTTGGGCAACCATGTTGACTAACTACCCTCATCAACCCTTCAATACGATGGGATGCAGAAGTAACATCACTCACATAACCAATTTCCCATGTCACAAAGTAAAAACTGGGTTACGCAGGTACTAGGTGCAGTAATTATTGAAGACTGACATATCTGTAGGAGACATAATGATGAAAACAAATAACTTTATTCAGGTCACTAGTTCATCTGGAATTCTAATGAATAAAGCTAGTGGGCAGTGCATTGCAAAGTTCAATATGAATTGTACATATAATAACACAGTTGTGCACTTGGCAAAAATCTATATAGTAAACGCATGGAATGACATGAACTAGTGATTGTACATTTTCAAGAAGCAAAATCTATAGTATGGTGTTTCATGAGTGTGAACATGAACAGACATATAAGAGCATGTGTGTGAAGCAGATAATGGCATATAATGACCATATGCTATTTTTATATGAATTTCTAGCACGTAAGTGTAGAAGAGATGGCCTTGCATACTGCTGACCTTCTACAATAATAAATGTTTGCTCCCCTCACCCCCAAAATAATGATAATAATAATAATAGTAATAATAATAATAATAATAATAAATAAAATAAATAAATACATATTCATGAAGGTTGTAAAAGTCAACATTTTTATTATTTTATTTTTATTATGCATTTTTACTTTGCTGTTTTAAATCAATTCTTCAAGTGGAAACATATCCCAGCAAATCTATGGGTTTTCTGAAATGTTGTGCCCATCTTCAGGTTTCTTCATTTGCAGATTATAGTGCAAAAAAAATGAAGCAACATGTTCTTCCTTTGTGCATTTTTCCCTACGTTTTTTCATACCCTATATGATAAAAACACATAGGAAAAAGCGTACAGAAAAACACACCAAAAAAACATCTAATATACTAAGAACAAAGTGTTTTTTCTGCATTATTTTGCCTGCCAGAAGCGTTTTTTTGGTAAAGAAATAAACTGCTAGGTGGACACATAACCTTAAGCATTTCATAGATATTTGTTGGCTTGTCCTGACAATTTCAATGACTTAACAATTAACAGTGTGTGCTTAAAATAACTTAAAATTGGAGACCCCTTTTTATTAATATCTATGCTAATCTTATATATAAAACCCGAAGGCCACTTCCGGAAAAGGCCACGCCCACTTCCGTGATGGTCTTCGCCCAGGCTCATCCAGTGCACTGTAGCCGGGCTGCCCCCGGCTACAGGCACCGGCACACGGAACGTTCCGATCTCGGAAGTTCCGTGTGCCCTCCAGCCACTCCCCTCCACCCTCTGCCCTCCAGACAGTAGCTACATACCGGGGGGCAGGGGGGGCCCATTGCCCGCCACCTCGGGGGCCCACACACACCCTGGGGTTACCCGTGCTCCCTGCTGTCTGCCTACAGAGGAGGGAGGGCGGGACTTCCTCTCCTGCAGCTCTGCCCGCCCCTCCTCTCCTGCTACAGTACACCTGATGGCCGGCCCGCGGTGAGTCTGCCCTACCGGATCCAGCTGCCTCTGCCCTCCAGCCTCCTCTGCCCTGGCCTCTGCCCTCCCCTCTGCCCTGGCCTCTGCCCTCCAGCCTCCTCTGCCCTGCCCTCTGCCCTCCAGCCTCCTCTGCCCTGGCCTCTGCCCTCCAGCCTCCTCTGCCCTGGCCTCTGCCCTCCAGCCTCCTCTGCCCTGCCCTCTGCCCTCCAGCCTCCTCTGCCCTGGCCTCTGCCCTCCCCTCTGCCCTGGCCCCTGCCCTCCAGCCTCCTCTGCCCTGGCCTCTGCCCTCCAGCCTCCTCTGCCCTCTGCCCTCCAGCCTCCTCTGCCCTGCCCTCTGCCCTCCAGCCTCCTCTGCCCTGGCCTCTGCCCTCCAGCCTCCTCTGCCCTGGCCTCTGCCCTCCAGCCTCCTCTGCCCTGGCCTCTGCCCTCCAGCCTCCTCTGCCCTGGCCTCTGCCCTCCAGCCTCCTCTGCCCTGGCCTCTGCCCACCAGCCTCCTCTGCCCTGGCCTATGCCCTCCAGCCTCCTCTGCCCTGCCCTCTGCCCTGGCCTCTGCCCTCCAGCCTCCGCTCTCCTCTCCCTGTCCTCTGCCCTCCAGCCTCTGCTCTCCTCTCCCTGTCCTCTGCCCTCCAGCCTCTGCTCTCCTCTTCCTGTCCTCTGCCCTCCAGCATCCGCCCTCCTCTGCCCTCCAGCCTCCGCTCTCCTCTCCCTGTCCTCTGCCCTCCAGCCTCTGCTCTCCTCTGCCCTCCAGCCTCCACTCTCCTCTCCCTGTCCTCTGCCCTCCAGCCTCCACCCTCCAGCCTCCGCTCTCCTCTCCCTGTCCTCTGCCCTCCAGCCTCTGCTCTCCTCTGCCCTACAGCCTCCGCTCTCCTCTCCCTGTCCTCTGCCCTCCAGCTTCCGCTCTCCTCTCCCTCTCCTCTACCCTCCACCTTCCGCTCTCCTCTCCCTCTCCTCTCCCTCTCCTCCGCCCTCCAGCCTCCACTCGCTTCTCCCTGTCCTCTGCCCTCCAGCCTCCGCTCTACTCTCCCTGTCCTCTGCCCTCCAGCCTCCGCCCTCCTCTGCCCTGCAGCCTCCGCCCTCCTCTGCCCTCCAGCCTCCGCTCTCCTCTCCCTGTCCTCTGCCCTCCAGCCTCTGCTCTCCTCTGCCCTACAGCCTCCGCTCTCCTCTCCCTGTCCTCTGCCCTCCAGCTTCCGCTCTCCTCTCCCTCTCCTCTACCCTCCACCTTCTGCTCTCCTCTCCCTCTCCTCCGCCCTCCAGCCTCCACTCGCTTCTCCCTGTCCTCTGCCCTCCAGCCTCCGCTCTACTCTCCCTGTCCTCTGCCCTCCAGCCTCCGCCCTCCTCTGCCCTCCAGCCTCTGCCCTCCTCTGCCCTCCAGCCTCCGCTCTCCTCTCCCTGTCCTCTGCCCTCCAGCCTCCGCTCTCCTCACCCCTCCATATGCAATGTACACTATGTGTGTATATGTGTGTATGTACGCACTTCCGTCACTTTGTCCACACTTCCCTCAACTTTGTACACACACACTCCGCTATACTTACCACCGGCCCTGCGTCCGCTGCCTGGATCCTCAGTCGACATGTCGCTGCCCCCAAACTACTGGATCCAATATAGCGTCCAAGATGTCTTGAAAAACTACCCGGACAACATATTGGATCCAGTCGTCCGGGGGCGGCGACATGTCGACTCAGGATCCAGGCGGCGGGGAAGACGCAGGGTCGGTGGTAAGTATAGCGGAGTGTATGTGTGTGCTTACCACTCTGCCCACGGCGCTGCGCTGACCACTCTGCCCACGGCGCTGCGCTGACCACTCTGCCCACTGCGCTGCACTGACCACTCTGCCCACGGCGCTGCACTGACCACTCTGCCCACGGCGCTGCACTGACCACTCTGCCCACGGCACTGCACTGACCACTCTGCCCACGGCGCTGCACTGACCACTCTGCCCACGGCGCTGCACTGACACCTTGCCCACGGCGCTGCGCTGACCACTCTGCCCACACCGCTGCGCTGACCAATCTCACCGCACTCACTGCTAACCACTGAGCTACCCCACTCACTGCTAACCACTGAGCCACCGCACTCACTGCTAACCACTGAGCCACTGCACTCACTGCTAACCACTGAGCCACTGCACTCACTGCTACCCACTGAGCCACCGCACTCACTGCTAACCACTGAGCCACCGCACTCACTGCTAACCACTGAGCCACCGCACTCACTGCTAACCACTGAGCCACCGCACTCACTGCTAACCACTGAGCCACCGCACTCACTGCTAACCACTGAGCCACCGCACTCACTGCTAACCACTGAGCCACCACACTCACTGCTAACCACTGAGCCACCGCACTCACTGCTAACCACTGAGCCAGCGCACTCACTGCTAACCACTGAGCCAGCGCACTCACTGCTAACCACTGAGCCACCGCACGCAGTACTAACCACTGAGCCACTGCGCAGTGCTAACCACTGAGCCACCGCGCAGTGCTACCCACTGAGCCACCGCGCAGTGCTAACCACTGAGCCACCTCTATACACACAATTAATTTCACCGCACTCCCCTAACTATTAGTAAATAAACTATATATGGATTCTAGACTACCCGATTCTTTAGAATCGGGCCACCATCTAGTAGCTCATAATAGCCATGCCAATGATCCCATTGTAGACAGTATTGTATTGCCCCTCATCAGTACAGAGCAGGATATTAGTTTGCTGATTGAGATGCCTAAAATGTAACTCAGATGCTGGGGAATACTGAGTCTTACAAAAGAAACCCATCGCTGTATGAAGACCAATGCCTTGGTCCAGCTGCATTGGAGCACCAAAATGCATGCCGAGTGGGGCAAATCTTGTTTCCCATCTCTACTGCATTTACAGTAATCTGCAATCTACAATTTATGTGACATGTGAAGATTGCAAAATAGTCCAGCATCTATAATATTTGCAAGTGAGAAATGATCCAATCTCTAGATGGCAGTTCTCTAGAGTCCTCCCCAAAACACGATTCCGGTAGCTTTATTAAGAAAGTTTTATTATATAGTAAGAAGTAAAAGAATAGATACAACACGTTTCGGCTAAATATTTAGCCTTTCTCAGGTATGAAATTAAAATATATATCTAGATAGGGGATCTTTATTTTAATTTGATACCTGAGGAAGGCTAAATATTTAACCGAAACGCGTTGTATCTATATTTTTTTACTTCCTGCTATATAATAAAACTTTGTTACTATAACTACTGGAATCGTGTTTTGGGGAGCACTGCCATCTAGAGATTGGATCATTTCTCATTTGCAGTCATACCCTGTGGAAGCACAAGTCTTGACGTCTCACAGGATCCTTTCAAGTCAAGCTGTATACCTACATATATATAAAAAATGAGATGATTTGGAGTTATTGAAGCATACCATTATTTTTTCCAAGTGACTGCATAGATTTTGCACATAAAAATAATTCTCATATAGTTTTAATGTTGTGCAGCGTTTTGTCTATTTTTCTATACCCAGACAGGGAATTATTTATTTATACCATTTGGATCAATAACAAATGAAAAATAACTAATGAAAAGAATTTTGGATTGAATTCTCAGGTTCCCGTAGTAATGGATGCCATTAAGCTGTAGACCACACCCATTGGGTTAGGGTCCATTCACATCAGCGGTTTTCGCTGATCGGTGAAAAAAACGCAACTGCTGCGATTACCGCATAACGGCTGCACTTGCGGTTTACTTGCGGCAAGCCCCATACAATGTCTATGGGAGCTTGTGGCAAGTGCGGTATCGGCACTTGCCGCAGGTGCGGCCGCGAAAAAAACGTGGTCAGCCGCGTTTTTTTTCGCAGCCACACTTGCCGCACCTGCTGCACCTGCCGCACACTTACCGCGAGCCCCATAGACATTGTATGGGGCTTGCCGCAAATGAACCGCAAGTGCAGCCGTTATGCGGTAATCGCGGCAGTTGCGTTTTTTTCACCGCAACTGCCGCGATCAGCGCAAAACCGCTGATGTGAAAGGGGCCTTAGACCAGTGTTCCCCAACTCCAGTCCTCAAAAGGTATTATTGCACAGGTAATAATTTTACCACCTGTACAGGTGATAATTCAATCACTTGTGCAATACTAAGGAAATCATGAAAACCTTCCTTGTTGGTTGTTCTGGAGGACTGGAGTTGGGGAACACTGGTCTAACCCAATGGGTGTGGTCTACAGCTCAAAGGAATCCATTACTACGGGAACCAGAGAATTAAATCCAAAATTCTCTACTACAATCACTAGTTATTTTTCATTTGTTATTGAATTGTGAATTGAATTATTTTATCCACATATGCTGTTTGTGGGTCTGTTTTCCCTATACATAATTCATTCCATGAAAACAAATGTGAATAGAATATTGATTTTTTTGCCCATATTTTCTTACTCTGCACTTCAATGACTGACTATCACCATATCATGACAATATAAAACTATGTTCTCACTATAAAGGTTTTCTACTTAGATTCCTTTCTGTCATTTTTGATTAATACATTGTACTCACGTATGATCAAATATCTGACACATCATTTCATGAGAACTGATCATAATCTAATGCGGAACAGTGTAAAAAATATTCTTAATACGGATATCTCCAGTAGTCAAAAATAACAAGCTGGTCAAAGAGGAAAAAAGAAGGCCAATGTTTTACTCCTGTCTTCTTTCCACGACATTACGGTAATTTTGACATGTCTGTAGAACTTTACCGAGGATGCTGGCATTGCTTCTAATTAATAATTCTCTCTTTTTTAATACTTTAGGGAAATGTTCCTTTCAAACAAAATCAGGGCTGAATGAACTTGGGAAATTGCTCAAGAGAATATTCTGCTCATCAAAGGCACATAGAGCCATGGGAGGAAAGAATGACTTTGGAAAATAATGTATTTAAAAGGTTACGGGAAAATAGATGCTGCTCATAAAGTAGTGACAGAAAAATAATAGCAAGCTTAATGTGTTCTAGAACCTCTGTTTCTAGTTTTTTGTCTTCAAGACATAAATTCACTTTTTCCACTCCTCCTTGAAGAAATGATAGATAATGTGTACAAGCAACCAGGAGAAAACTGTTGCGTACAAATTCTTTAAACAGTGTTTTGATTTAGTCTTGTGCAAGAGTCAGCCAGAAAGAACAGCAATCATCAGGAAGATTTATAGTCTGTCACAAGCAGGAAGTATCAGCTATAATTGTTTTAAGTTCTTTTGATAAACAAAGACTATTCTTCAGCGAATTGCTTGGAAGAGGTTTTTCAGCCAATCTGTGTGGCGCCCTGCTCACGCAGGTAGCCACAGATGTCTCTAATGCACAGCTGGGTTTCCACAGCAGGTACCTACTACATACAACACCTTCCACCCCAGCACAAAAGGGGAGCCCAACTTGCTGCCCTTAGGCAAGATCCCCTAGAAATACTGCTGCTGGGGGAGAAGTTAGTTAGAGTGTCCAGACGCTAGGAGAGCTGCGAAGACGCCCTGGTGGTCGGTGCTGCGGTTAGGCCCGAACCAGTGACCCGGAGTAGCCCTTCTACATCCCGCAATCCTAAGTGGGACTGAAGGCAAGGAGCTTAGGACAGAAAAGTAGCAAGGAACTTGAGGGAGTTCATCGAAAGAGAACCACCGGATATTGGGGATCCACACCTATGGGATACTATAGGACCACAGAAAACCCTGTTACACCGTGGAAGCTTCGGCTACCCGGTCTCCTATGTGAGTCAAGAGTGGGAGCCAAACACAGCAGGGCAAAGCCGCAGTGATCAGAAGGAGGTAACCCGGAGACCGCACAGGAGGAGAGACAGACATTACAGTCAGGAAGAGAGAGGAGGCAAGTCTGGCTGCAAGCAGGCTGTGTTTCAATCAATACTACAGAGCAGAGGAGGCCTTATACCCACTTGCTGTGGGGACCCACTGTGCAACTTGTCCACCCGTCAGTACCCTGGACCATTTTACCTGCTCAACATCAGTAAAAGGTAAAAGAGACTTTGCTGTGTATGTGTATCCTTCCTCTCCACTTCCAGTGCCCCTCATAGACAGTTCCAACACTCCTTATACAATCCCAGCTCCACTCCAAGCTTTCCCTCTCACTATGCTGCCCCGGAGGTCCCAGTCCTACCTGTGGGGGACTACACCATCCTAGCCGAGATACCAACAACTCCTGCGGATATTGAGCTCCGCGGAGACACGAGCTGTACCGCGAGTCCCAACTGGCAACTCGCCACCCCCACAGTACCAGTCGCTACAGTGTTCCCGGCCAGCTATGGACGAGAGAGACCAAGTGGCGAGGCAAAGGCGATGAAAAGACTGGTATCAACACGAACAAGCAACAAGGCGACTCCGAGAGGAAGCAAGAGCCCAGCTCCGCTTCCATTAGAACTCCGCCGTTTGGGAACTGTCGTCTCCATGCCTTTTTATTTTTACTTTCCCCTTTTTTGTAAGCCCCAAGAATAATGTGTGTTCCCGTTGTTTTATCTGAAAACAAGAGACTTTACTTTATTTTGAACTTTTTTATTTGAACTTTCCTTACCCCTGTTGATAATGTGTGCTGAGTGAGCAGTGGCCCAGCGGTGATAATACACACTGGACTGTGTTGGACAATAATAGTTAGTACCGGTCCCTGTTGGGACAAGTTAAATAATGTTTTATTATACAGATAGTACAACCGGAGAGTTACAACTTTGCCGACAGGTAAAGTCTTGCAACTAACTACTGCATTGTGTGTATATATGTGCAACGTTTGAAGTAATGTGCCTCCCAGCAATGGGAAGAAAAACCTAAATATGCTTAGTTGTAAATAGTTACCTGTTGATGTTGATGATGAATATAAAAAAAATGTTTTTCACTGTCCGGTAAACAGGTATGGATACTCGCGGACGAGTATATTCCATCAAGGGGGGATGTGGCACTTCGCTAAGCAGGCGTCACAGAGGGGGTACTGCACCCGTAAAAGAGGTGCAGATACTCCAGCTGCAGGTGGATCATAGGATGGTGGGTGGAACCCATTAACCAGCACCCCACACTAGATCACACAGTGGGAGGTTACCCTGGAGGGAATAAAACAACCTCTAGGGGAACAAGGAGGTCTTTGCCTCCAAGTGAGTGGAGAGAGGAGAAGGTCTCTCGGCTGAGGGACCAGGGAGTAGGAGAAAGGGCTCCTAGGTGCATAAAGTTACCGGGCACCGGAGCCCGCACCTGTGGGATACTTCAGGACCACAGAAAATCCGGAGTACTGGGGAGTCTACAGGCCACCCCAGGCACCTGAGCAACCGAAAGATGGTACCATGCACTGCTTGATGGTTCAGTGGTCGGCCAGTAGAAGGTGATCTGACGGGAGTGAGGGTGAAAGGAGGAAGGGAGGTCCGGCTGATTCCAAGTCACTAGGCTTCATAAAAATTACTGGGAAACAGGAAGGAATAGATGGGAAAGGAGGCACACACCAAGGGTTCCATCATACCACCTGGGATCCGCTTGCAGCCACCCGTTAGCTACCTGTTATAACATCTGAATGCTGAACTGAGAAATGTAATCAATGCTGCTAAAGTTTCCAGTAAAGTACCCAGAGTGAAGTGAATTTGACTCTGCTGCATCTTCTTCTGCATGAACTTGTTCTTTCACAGAATTGCTGCCCCGGAAGTCCAGTCCTGCCTGCGGAGGACTTCACCATCTTAGCCGCGATATCACCGACCTTCGGGGGACTGTGGTGGTGCTGGTGCAACTCACCAGAAACTGCAGGTGGCGTCACGAGAACAAAAACTGTATATAATCCCCTGTACATAAACCTCTTTTTCAAAAGAATAGTCCCCCAGGACACGGGGTCAGGTGCGGCCTGATACCTGAGTAGCCTAAAGCCTGGGCGACACATCTGCATTTACATTTTCTAGATATCAGGATCCCACATATCCTTCTAGCTACGGTACTTTCCTCATTCATTTTATTTCTATAATGTTAAAAGATCTTAAGATTTTTTACCTATATGTAATAATAATATATATTTTTGTAAAATGTTGTATTATAAGATAATATTGTGTCAACGTTAGTAATGAGCTAGCATGCGTTCCACTGCTCGATACGTAATCAAGCATTGAAGTGCTCGGGCATGCTCATTACATGTAGAGTATAGTGTGTGCTCAAGCATCTGGCAAGAATCCCCACCCCATACTTTTCATAGCTTTTTCATAGACATTTAAAATCAGGGATTGCCGGGCATACATGGTAATGATGGAGCCATGTTAGCTACTGGCATTACTGTGATTGGCCAGCTGTGTCTTTTATAAGATTTGGTCACATGATACTAGTCACACTGCAGTACATGGAGAATTCATCTAGGAAAGAGAGCATAGAGTTATTATTATGATGATGATGATGATTAATATTATTATTATTAATTGTATTAGAAAATATTGTAACATCCTATAAGAGTAAGTATCAAACAGTAACCAGTGATTGGAAGGAGCAGAGGAGGTACAGAAATCAGAGTTGGATATCAAGGATTTGTATATATTCATTTCCAGTGTAGAAGTCATTCTTTTCCCCGGTGTAAGATCTGAGGGGACACTCCTCAACAATGTGCTGAATTGTTTGACGGACAGCTCCACAGTCACAGGCAGGAGAGCCAGATTTCCCGCACTTATACATAAGGTCTGCACAGACACCAAAGTTTCTTCTGATACAGTTTAGGGTGACACAGGCTTACCTTGGTAGATTGAAGCCTGGTGGTGGGTTTTGTAGGTGAGGAAATGTTTGGAGCTCACCATCTACTGCACTGACCCAAAGTTCTCGCCATTTCTCTTCTAAGTTGAGATTGTGTTCATACAGAGTAATTGCAGTTCGCATGGGTGGATGTCTTCATTTCAGTCGCTTTATTTGGACATCTTGGATGTTTTGGTGTATTAGGAGTTTTCAGTATTTTACTATTTTGATGTATTCTTTAGGTAGAAGCCCTTGACTTCTCAGGTTTGCAGGTGTGATGTGGCCTAGAACATTGGACAGGTGTGGGTCTGATAGCACCAGATATTATACGCATAGAGTTGTTTCAGCTGGGTGTCGCTTTCATTCACGTGGCAGCTATTTAGCCATACTGGAGCACAGTATTCTGTAGCAGAGTACACAAAGGCGAGGGTAGACGTTCTCAAGATAGGTGATGAGGAACCCCAGGAGGATCCGCTGAGTTTCTGTGTGCTTTCAGTTTCTGTGCTGTCTTATCCAAGTGGTATTTGAAGGTTAGGCTTCTATCAAAGGTTACGCCTAAGTACTTAGGCTTGAAATTGTGCTTGACAGGTTGACAGTGTACTTTCAGTCTTAGCACTTGGTTGTGTAAGTGAAAGCAGCATACTTCAATTTTTGATGGGTTGAGCTTTAGTCTCCATTGTCGGAAATAATTTGCTATTACACTAAGATCTTCTGTTAGAACCTCCTCTGCTTTCTCCATTGTTTTGCTCACTGTAGCAAGTGTCCAGTCATCGGCATATCCATATTTCCGTGATAATGTGTCAGGAAGGTCAACTAGGTACAAAGCAAACAGGAGTGGTGCCAGCACTGATCCCTGGGCTAGACTGTTGTTTAAGGTTTTCTTACAGCTGGTTGAATCACCTATGATAAGCTTAAAGGGTACCTGGCAGCTAGTTTATGCCTCCCCAGCTATCACTGTCTGTAGCTGCAGCTTTATAATACTGGTCTAATCATCCCTGTCTGAGCTAATAGTGTAATGTGAAAGGTTAAATAAAAGCATTTATACAATTACATTTCCTTAAGTAATGAGGCAGTCAGTCTCCAGCTTGGAGGATGGAAATTGTTTGGCAGGTTAATAGTTAACATTTCAACCTTATGTTAGAACATGTTAGGAGACCTGATATGATGTCATAACCATGTAACTACAATAGGCTGAGCTAAGTCCCTATAATATTATATGAGTTTGCTCGCTTAGCTCTACCCACTATGGTCACATGATTGTTACATCACACAGGTCCTTTAGCCATGCAAGTTAATAGTGAGTTAACTATTATCCTGCCAGACAGTCTCCCTCCTCCAAGGTGTAGACTGAAATGTAAGTGTATAAATGCTTTTTTCACCTTTAACATTACACTCTGAGCTCAGACAGGGATGATTAGAATAGTACTATGAAGCTGCAGGGACAGCCAGTGATAGCTGGGGGAGCATAAACCACCTGTCAGGTTCCCTTTAAAGGTTCAATTTGCAATCATATTATTCAAGAGGTACATCATTTTCTTACATTGGATCACCTTCAGAAACTTGTATAGCAGTCCTTCCCTCCACACAGTGTCATATGCGGCAGGAAGATCTATGAACGCCACTGAGACCTTCTTGTTCTTTTAAAAGTCAGCTTCAATGAGAGTTGTCAGGGCTAAGACTTGGTCACTGCAGTTTTCGAGCAGGTCTAAAGCCGGCTTGCTCTATGGGTATTGAGTTGAGAATCTTTTCATTGATCTAGTTATAGATTAGGCATTCTAGAAGCTTGTATAGGCAACTCAATAGAGCAATGGTACATAGCTTGAATGGTTATCTTCAGGCTTTCCAGGTTTTAACAGTGCAATGATCTTGGTGTGCTTTAAATTACTAGGGACTTGTACACTCTCTATAATATCTGAGAAGAACTTTGAAAGACATTTTTTCGCATAAGGTTCACAGTTTTTGAGAAATTTGGGGTGGATCCCATTAAAGCCGGGGCTTTGTTGCTTTTAGTATCAACGAGGACAATTTCATTGTCGCAGGTTGTAAAAGGACGGGAGTATTCTTCAGTTGGTGCCACAGATGATTTTAGTAGCTTAAACTTATTTTTAACTTCTATGGTATGAACTTGGCCTTTTGGGGCTCTTGAGGAATTCACGACATGTGCTGCAATTTGGTTTGAAGTTACAGCATTCAATTTCTGTTTTAGTTTACGGTTCCCTTCCAGCTTTCTTAATAGAGACCACGCTTTTCTACTGGACCTTTTAAAGTCCAAGTTCTTGACTGTTTCCATCCATTTGACATGACATGCTGCAATCAGTTTCTTAAGCAGTCCATCACCGATTTCACCATCTTCGCTCTCAAATAATTGAGTAAAGAAGCTATATAGGCAGGCTTCATTCCATTATAGTGCTTCTATAGGTGTATTGCTGCTGCCACATTAAAATAGAAGTCCTTTTCAGGCTAAATACTGTCCTTTATTTTAGTAAAACTGCTGTTACCTGCTTTCTGTGTAGGAATAGCGCTGGAGTAGCGCTAGTTTTAGATTAGAGGCATATAGTCCTTCTATAGGTGTACTGCTGATGCAACCTAAAAACAAAAGTCCTTTTTTAAGGGCCTTTTCACATCAGGGTTGTGCTGAAATTTGAACACAATGTGATTTTCAGCTGCGTTAATGCTATTAAACATAAGTGTTAACATAACTGAATGCATGCCATAGACTTATATGGGAAACGCATTGCAAACGCATTGCAAACACAATGCCAAACACAGTCATGGTAGAAATGCATGCATTTTCACCAAGCGCACAGGAAACATTGCCTGCAATGTTTTCCTATTGCACTGGGTAAAATTGCATGCATTTTTACAGAGACTGCGTTTGGCATTGCGTTTGCAATGCGTTTCCCATGTAATTCTATAGGATACGTTTAGTTGCATTAACACTTGCGTTCAATAGCGTTAATGCAGTGCAAAATGCATTACAGCCAAATGCAGGACAATGCGTTTGATGTGAAATTAGCATAAGAGCTAACACATTGTCCTTTGTTCTAGTAAAACTGCTCTTACCTGCATTCAGTGTAGTGATAGCTGCTGAAGAGTCAAAGTTTGGGATCTGAGCAAGCAAAGAGACAGGTTTTACTGCCTTACAGCCTTTCTATACTTACACTGCTGCTGTAACCTAAAACCAAATATATAAAGTTTTCAGACATATATGTAGTATCAATCCAATTTAAAATGTAAAAGGCATGCATTAAAGAGGACCTGTCAGCCCCCTGGTCCTTTCCAAAAATAAAAAAACCCTAAATGCAGGGTGTCTGCTGCATTCAGGGAAGGGGTCTCCCATGTTTCTAGCTCCCCTGTAAGTTGTATAAATTGTACAAAACACTTTAGAAAGTGTACAGATAAGGAGTCCGGAGGGACTTGCTCAGTATGGAGTCATTGCTGTTCCCTGGTGTCCTCCTCGCCTCCAGCCCTCTCTGTGCCACCTCTAGCCCCCTCTGTGCCACTTCCTTTATGTGTCTCCCCTCCTCGCCCGCTCATGTGCCTCAGGAGCATAAAGGAGGCTGATGGATGTTTGCAGCCTGTAGCAGCCAATGAGAGATGCGGAATTCAAATCCCCCTCCAAGCCGCGCCAATCAGTGCAGTGGAGCGGCTTGGCGGGAAATATCTCAGCCTCTCAGCGGCGACCAATCAGCAAAGCGGGATTCAAAACCCCTGCCAAGCCATGCTCCACTTGGCTGATTGGTCGTCGTGGCTGGCGGCGACCAATCAGTGAAGTGGAGCACGGCTTGGTATATTGGCGCGCAATTTGAACTGCCGCTAATAGTGTGATGCACTTCTCTGCTGTTTACCAGGCTGTCAGTCATAGTGTGACACAGTTCACTTCTGTTTACAAGGTCTGTCAGTCATAGTGTGATGCAGTTCACTCCTGTTTACAAGGTCTGTCAGTCATAGTGTGATGCAGTTCACTCCTGTTTACAAAGTATTCTAGAATACTCGATGCGTTAGAATCGGGCCACCATCTAGTAACACATATATGTATATACACAGAGCATATACACACACTATGTATGAATTACCAGCTTGTCTCCCCTTTTCAGCTCCTTTACAGTCCTTCAGGAAACAGGACCTTTGGTCACATGACCTAGATGTCACCACGGGTCCCTGTTACATTGTTAACATCATACACTGAACTAAAAATGCAGGTCTGGTATTCTTAGTGCAGGCTTCTACTCCTAATTACTGAAGGGTCTTACAGGGACAGTGTAACTGGGTAACTGTCAAGTGTACACTTTCCTCCAATGCTTCATAGTTAATCTCATATCCATGTCTAACAATTGAGCAAAAAAAACTATTCAGAACTATGGAAACTCTTCAAACATGTAAAATATTACATCTTTCCAACTAAACTGAAAAGTGGATTTGCATGCACCTCTACATAGGTAACAGCATTCGAGCATTACAATATATATTAGACATATGGCACGTTATTATGAATATCTCAGAAAAGAAGATATATGAATAAAAAATATAGCATTTAATTATTGAAAGGTTTTCAACATTACATTTTTTCCTACTGTTTTTCAGCTTTGCATTATTTCTTGAACTACTGCTTCTTAACATTTCATATGTAAATTTCTGTTGTTTTCTGTGTCTTAAATACTATGCACCTGCCTCAACCCACTGGTGACCAAAGGCCAGGAATGATTCTCTTCATTGCACAATAACTGCAAAACCGGTTCCACTTGACAGGCACCAGCTGAGGCATGCACACTAGGGGGACAACATGGATGCCAGTGCTGGCGGTAACACTAGTGCTGTCAGGCTGTCACAATTATATTAGAAATGCTTGTATTAGCTCACACTGTTAGAAGAAGAGTTTTCAGGATATTGGACAGGCAAATAGATGAACAGAATCAAAAATTCATTTACTGAGGACTAATAAGTGCAACTTTCAGTATATACTCTCATATAGGCATGGACTGATTTGGAAATTTTGGCATAAACATTAAAATTTAGGAACAGACCTCAAGATCTTACAACATAAAAGGACTGAAATTTGCTCAATACAGTGCAACATGGACTTAATGTATAATATCTGTAGTAGTTATGAAGGCAACACCGCACCCAAATGTGTGTTCAGGAGTGTACCGCATTATTGTTTTTTTTATTATTATTTGTATAAAATTTTACTATAAACACATTTTATCACATTTTAATGCTGTTTTCTTATTTTTTTTAACAGTCCATATTAAAAAAAATGCATGCTATTGAGCATGAATGCTAGACAAAACATTATGTACCATTGGGATTAATGAAATATTTTTGTATGTTTTTGGTGTCATACATTGCATTTATTTATATGTGTTTTTTGTATTATTCTTTATTTTTGTATTTGAAGAGTTAGGTATCGCTTGATTGGTTGTATCCAACTCCTGAGATAGACAGGATATGACATAAAATGCTGATCCCACATAATTCTTATGTAGATGTGTTCTAATATAGGGTGTGTATTCCAACACATGTCCGCTTCCATCTGGGATTACAATTGTGCTCAAAAGTGTACATACCTCGGCACATTTTTGCTTTCTTGGCCTTCCTTTAGAGAATATGAATGATAACTCAAAAAACTTTTTTTCACTCATGGTTAGCGGTTGGGTGACAACCAAAAGCATCCAAATGACCCTGATCAAAAGTTCACAAACCCTGGTGATTTTGAGACACTTAGCTTTACAAATATGGCCATATCGATAAACTGCCCAGTCACCGCGTCGAGGTGTGTCTCTTTAACCGGGTCCCTACCTTCAGCATTTTCCTGTGCGATCTCCTAAAGTGCACATTATGCAGCTTGGTGTGTGACCGCTGCTAAGATAAACACCAGGTTGTTATGGAGCTCTGGTTCACTGGCAGCACATAGCATGAACGCTATGCGCTGTGGCTGATTTCCCAAGATTGTAGCGGCTCCGTCACCCTCAAATGTGACCCTAGCTTAACTCTCATTTTCAGCCTCTATCTGGGTTAAAGCCCTCCTCATTTATAGGCAAACTAGAAAAATCTGACACCAGAGAACACTAGCATGAAACTTTATAGTGATAATTAGTTAGTGAGGGTTAGGCGTTAAAATTGAGTTAATAGTCCAGTACCTGGAAAAAGCCCCAGGGGAGGACCAAGCCAATAGGATGCAATGCAATAAAGAGTTTTAAGCCGAAACATCAATACATCCTAATGTTTACATAAAAATCTGAGACATAGAATTTAAAGTGGACTATTAACTCAATCCCAATAGTGACAATACACACCTACTCATCTGGGATCCACGTGGTCTTCTTGGGGGGAAATTTAAACCTATTTTTAGATTTTGATTTTTTGTCATTTTAAGAGCGTTCTAATAGTAAAGGTATTTTAGAAAGAGTGTGACTATAGCACACGGTTTTAATTTTAAAATGTTTTATTGATCATATGGAGGATTAAAAGTGAGAGTATAGAATGTAATAATTGTATATATATTTGAATAAACATCCCGAGGAAGGGTTGAACAAATAGACCTGGACAATTCTGTTATTTCACAAAAGTTATGTAATTGCGGATTATTTTCTTTATTTAATACATCCAGATGAATTGTGAATACATACACTTAGCAAGTAGTTAGCGCCTAACCCTCACTAACTAATTATCACTATAAAGTTTCTATATCAGGGTGGACATACGCAGGAACAACACAGCAACACAGCCTGCTAGGTCTGGTGTAAATTCCAAATTATACCATAAAATATTTTTTGTATTCTAATTGTAATAGCAGAGTGAGGCTTTTCTTACTTTTGTAATTATTGTGTTTGGCATTGCAACTGTGCACACTGACAGGATTGAGTGCCGCAGTTGTGGCGACCCTCTGGTGGGACGCCACAGGGAGGTACTGCACCCCAAACAGCAGGTGTAGTGCCTTCGTAGTCGTGGACAAGGTGGAAAATACAGAGTCTGCACCCAATACACGCTCATAGGACACCTTAGCACAGGGGATTGGTTTTCAGCAGGTCCCAGGGGGTGGAGCCTAGAAGAGCGGGAAGACGTGAGTGACAGTTAGACAGAAGTCAGTCAGACAGTGACAGAAGAGGAGCACAGACGGATGCAGGGGACCCTGCGGTCGTGACAGGAGGGCATCTCTAAGGAGAGAGGTGACCCAGACAACGAAGGGGGACACTCCAGGTCTGGTTGGAGCCGGCTGGAGAGTCCAGGTCAACACTGGTAAACTGGAACCAAGGTGGTTTGTTACTGGTTTACCCCAAACCGCAGACTGGCAGGCTGTGGGTCTAAAGTAGGAGCCACAGCACCACAAGGCTAAATCCTACCTCTGTCCCAAAGTGGGTCCAAGACACTAACAAGGAAAAGGACTAAATACCGGTGGTGGGAGGATTGTCTTCTCATCGCTCCCGTCCATACCGGAAAGGGGTCAGAAGTACCTTTTAGCAACAGACCTGGGGACCAGAAATCGGGCTCTTTAGTGTTGTTGACAATAGAGCTAAAGCAAAACACAGACCAAGAAAGTTATTGTAAGGACACCTCTGACAGACTCTGGAAAAGCCTCCAAAATCCGCAGCTACAACCCCAGTGAATCTGACTGTACCGTGTGCCCTTATCATCTGGTACCAGTAAAGAACTGTTGTGAGCTGATTTGGTCTCTGGCATCAATTATTCATCGCCCAAAAGGTCTCTGCAGCACCACAGAGCCAAGGACTACGACTTCTCTCATCAACCCCGCTGCCATGAGGTAAAGCTCCACCTGTGGGGAGCTGTACTACCACTGCTGCGTCACCATCACCTCAGCGGCCAAATGCAGCGCTGTTAACCCCATTAACAGGTACCACAGGTGGCGTCATGATTCCCTATCCCCAAGTTCCCCAATCCTCATCCCCATCAGCCAATTGAGTGCCCAGGGCACGGAACCAGGACCCAACCAGTTGTGATCCCCCCACCAAAGCCACTGTCCCGGTATCCGAGTACCCACTTCCCTGCCGGCCCAACTCACAGTCATTTCTATACTGGTGATTTTAGCCTGATAACATGCACAGAAGTTGACACAAATGGGTTTGAATGGCTAAAAAAAGTAATCAGTGTGTGTGCATAAAATCTGAGTGAGTTTTTGGGATCTGGACAGACTCTTGCATCCTTCATCCAGACACTGACATTTAAGGATTGTGAGTCATGGTGAAAACAAAAGAATTATCGACGAATCTATGGGAAAAGATGGTTGAACTGTATAAAACAGGAAAAGAATACAAAAAGATATCCAATGAACTAATAATGCCAGTCAGCAGTGTTCAAACTGTGACTAACAAATAGAAAATCAGGGCTCTGTAAAAAACAAACCATGATAAAAAAACAAACCATGAACAGGGAGACCAACATAAATTTCAGCCACAACTGCCATGAAAATTGTTCGGGATGCAAAGAAAAACCCACAAATAACATCAGCTGGACTGGACTCACCAAAAACTAGCCATGTGACTGTTTCAAGATGCACAATAAGGAAGCACTTGAAGAAAAATGTGCTGCATGGTCGAGTCACCAGATGTAAGCCATTACTGTGCAAATGCCACATAGTATCTCAGCTGCAATATGTAGCAAACAGAGACAAGCCTCCAAACTTCTGAAAAAGGTCATTTGGAGTTTTGAGACCAAAATCGAACTTTTTGACCACAACCATAAACGTTACATTTGGAGAGGTATCAACAAGACCTATGATGAAAGGAACACCATTCTTACTGTAAAGCACAGAGGTGAATTGCTGATGATGTGGAATTTGTGAGCTACAAATGCACAGGAAACTTGGTCAAAGTTGAGGGAAAGATGAATGCAGCACGTTATGAGCAAATACTGGAGGCAAATTTGTGCTCATCAGCCCAGTAACTGTGCATGGAACGTACTTGGTTGTTCCAACATGACAACAATCCAAAACACAAGGCCAAGAAGACCTGTCATTGGCTACAGCAGAACAAAGTGGAGGTTCTAGAGTGTCCATCTCAGTCTCCTGACCTCAATATCATTGAGCCACTCTGGGGAGAACTCAAGTGCACAGTTCATGGAAGAAAGCTCAGGAATTTACAGGAACTGGAGGCTTTTTACCAAAAAGAACAGGCAGCTTTACCATCTGAGAAAGTAAAGACCCTCATCCACAACTACCACAAAAGACTTCAAGCTGTCATTGATGTTAGAGTGAGCAATAGTATTAACAACTGGGGTATGTGAACTTTTGATCAGGGCCATATGGATATTTTTGGCTGTCATTATTAGTGATGAGCGAGTATGCTTGTGACTACTCGGTACTCCCACGAGTATCACTGTACTCGGGCTACTCGGCGAGTACCGAGTAATCTCGCGATACTCGTGCTGTGCTCGTTGTCCTCATCCCTGCATGTTGGCGCTCTTTAGAGAGCCAGCCCACATGCAGTGATTGGCTGGCAGACCACTGCAATGCCACAGCCCTGTTAGTTGTGGCATTGCAGTGATTGGCCGGCCTGCACAGCGTGACCGAGCCTTTATAAGACCCGGCCGCGCTGTGCTCTGCACACAGCCATCCAGACAGTGTGTGTAGGGAGAGTGTCTGCTGCTGCTTAGGGACAGATTTGCAGCCCTCATAGTTAGATCCGGAGCAGGGCTGCAAACTGCTGCTGACCACAACAGTCCTTCTCAGGACTAATCTAGGAGGATATAGGCAGGGTGATCCAGATCGAGATCCAAGCTTTTCTGTGACCATAACAGTCAACAGACTATTGTACTTACTAGCTTGATACAGGTTGGGGACTAAAATCCTACTCTCCTGTGACCTGAACAGTCACCAGACTGTTGTACTTACTAGCTTGATACAGGTTAGAGACTAAAATCCTACTCTCCTGTGACCTGAACAGTCACCAGACTGTTGTACTTACTAGCTTGATACAGGTTAGGGACTAAAATCCTACTCTCCTGTGACCTGAACAGTCACCAGACTGTTGTACTTACTAGCTTGATACAGGTTAGGGACTAAAATCCTACTCTCCTGTGACCTGAACAGTCACGAGACTGTTGTACTTACTAGCTTAATACAGGTTAAGGACTAAAATCCTACTCTCCTGTGACCTGAACAGTCACCAGACTGTTGTACTTACTAGCTTGATACAGGTTAGGGACTAAAATCCTACTCTCCTGTGACCTGAACAGTCACCAGACTGTTGTACTTACTAGCTTGATACAGGTTAGGGACTAAAATCCTACTCTCCTGTGACCTGAACAGTCACCAGACTGTTGTACTTACTAGCTTGATACAGGTTAGGGACTAAAATCCTACTCTCCTGTGACCTGAACAGTCACCAGACTGTTGTAATTACCAGCTTGATACAGGTTAGGGACTAAAATCCTACTCTCCTGTGACCTGAACAGTCACCAGACTGTTGTACTTAATAGCTTGATACAGGTTAGGGACTAAAATCCTACTCTCCTGTGACCTGAACAGTCACGAGACTGTTGTACTTACTAGCTTGATACAGGTTAAGGACTAAAATCCTACTCTCCTGTGACCTGAACAGTCACCAGACTGTTGTACTTACTAGCTTGATACAGGTTAGGGACTAAAATCCTACTCTCCTGTGACCTGAACAGTCACCAGACTGTTGTACTTACTAGCTTGATACAGGTTAGGGACTAAAATCCTACTCTCCTGTGACCTGAACAGTCACGAGACTGTTGTACTTACTAGCTTGATACAGGTTAGGGACTAAAATCCTACTCTCCTGTGACCTGAACAGTCACCAGACTGTTGTAATTACTAGCTTGATACAGGTTAGGGACTAAAATCCTACTCTCCTGTGACCTGAACAGTCACCAGACTGTTGTACTTAATAGCTTGATACAGGTTAGGGACTAAAATCCTACTCTCCTGTGACCTGAACAGTCACCAGACTGTTGTACTTACTAGCTTGATACAGGCAGATTCTAAAATCCAACTTTCCTGTGACCTGAACAGTCACCAGACTGTTGTCGCTGTATACAGGCAAAATGCGCAAGGGCGTTGGCAAGGGCGTTGGCAAGGAAGAAGGAAGTGAACGTGATGGTGGTGCAGGCAGAGGCCGAGGTCGTGTGCAAGCACTAATTTCGCAACAACAAAGGGGCACATCTACTCGATCGCACGTCCTGTCCCAAATTCTTGGGGCCCGCAGCAGTACGCCGCTCTTGAACCAAGACCAGTGTCAACAGGTTGTTACTTGGATAGCGGATAATGCTTCAAGTCAGATTGGCACCTCCTCAAACACCCTGTCTTCCACACGGTCAAGTGTTAGTAGTCGTGATACTGCACCGCACATTTCCCAACCTGATCCTCCTTCCTACCACCAGGCCGAGTACGCGTCCACGGACATTACTGATCCCACACTAGGACACTTGGAAGAGCTGTTCACGTATCCATTCGCAGAATCTGGCCGCTCGCCAGCTCCTGTTGAAGTGGGTGATGAGATGGTATGTACAGATGCCCAAATATTTGAGCAGCCACGTTCTCACGAACGGAACGTTTGCAACGTGTCTCAACAAGGGGTGGACGATGATGAGACACAATTGCCAGGAAGTCAGGAGGAGGATCAGGGTGCGGAAAAGGAAGACGACGTGGTGGATGATCCAGTAGCTGACCCAACCTGGCAGGAGGATATGCAGAGCGAGGACAGCAGTGCACAGGGGGAGGGAGGTGTAGCATCCCAACAGGCAGTACAAAGCAGGGTCGTGTCCGCAGGCAGAAGGCAGGCAACCGTTCCCCGATACAACAACATGACTCAAGGTGCCTGTGCAAATGTTAGGTCTTTCCGAGTCTGGCAGTTTTTTAAGTTGGCTCCAGATGACTCTAAAAAGGTCATTTGCAACACCTGCCATGCCAGCATCAGCAGGGGTACGAAAACTAGCAGCCTGACCACCACCAGCATGATCAGGCACATGTCAGTCAAGCACCCAACTTTGTGGGAAGTACAACAGAGTCGAGGAGCGGTGCTTGCTGAAGTCACTGCTACGTCTTCGCGTGTTGTGCATGCGAGCCAATCCCCTGTCCATGCTGGCCGCGAACAAGCCTACGGCCCTGCACCTGAAGTTGCCCACGCACAAATAACACCACCATCAAGCACGTCCTTGTCCCAGCGCAGCGTTCAATTATCCATTCAGCAAACCTTTGAACGCAGGCGCAAATATGCTGCCAACGCCCCACATGCCACAGTCCTAAATTCTCACATTTCGTGACTCATAGCGCTAGAAATGTTGCCTTTCTGGCTGGTGGAGACGGAAGCATTCCTCGACCTGATGGCAGCTGCTGTCCCACGTTACTCGGTCCCCAGCCGCCACTATTTCTCCAGATGTGCCGTCCCCGCATTGCATAACCACGTGTCACAAAGCATCACACGTGCCCTGAACAACGCTGTTTCAGCCAAAGTCCACCTAACCACAGACACGTGGACAAGTGCTTGTGGGCAAGGCCGCTACATTTCCTTGACAAAACACTGGGTTAATATTGTGGAGGCTGGGACCCAGTCTGAGCGAGGGACGAAACACGTCCTTCCCACACCAAGGATAGCAGGCCCTACCTCTGTCAGGGTTTCACCGACACTCTACAGCTCCGGAATGTCATGCTCCTCAGCCTCCTCCTCCTGCGCATCCTCATCCACTGTACCCTCCACACCAGTCCCAAGCTGGAAGCACTGCAGCACTGCCTCTGCGATGCGACAACAGGCTGTGCTGAAGCTAGTCTGCATAGGTGACAAACCCCACAATGTAGAAGAGGTGTGGACAGCTCTGAAGCAGCAGGCAGATCACTGGCTCACACCTCTGAACCTAAAGCCAGGAAAGGTCGTGTGTGACAATGGCCGGAACCTGGTGGCAGCTTTGAGGCGAGGCCAGCTGACGCATGTTCCATGCGTGGTCCATGTGCTCAACCTGGTGGTTCAGCGGTTTCTAAAATCATACCCAGAGCTGTCTGATCTGCTGGTAAAATTTCGCCGCCTGTCTGCACATTTTCGCAAGTCACCTGCTGCTTCAGCCGGCCTTGCCGGCTTTCAGCGCCGTTTGCGTCTTCCGGCCCACAGACTGGTGTGTGATGCCCCCACGCATTGGAATTCAACTCTGCACATGTTGGTCAGGATATGTGAGCAGAAGAGGGCAGTTGTTGACTACCTGCATCACCTAAGCCGTCGGAAAATGGGTCAAACTCCACACATAACACCTGAGGAGTGGAGATGGATGTCCGACCTATGTACCGTCCTCCAAAACTTTGAGGACTCCACCAAGATGGTGAGCGGCGATGACACCATTACTAGCGTCACCATACCACTACTCTGCCTTCTAAAACGGTCTCTGCTGAAAAACAAAGAGGATACATTGCAGGCGGAGAGCGCGATGACTGGGAGCAAGAAACAGTAGTGGGTGTGGGTGATAACACACAGCCCAGCCTCATCTCATCACAACGTGCAGTGGAGGACTATGACGAGGAGGAGGAGGATGAAGATATGAAGCAACTCTCTGGCCAAATTGAGGATATGACATGCACACCAGTCATACCCTTGATTCAGCGTGGCTGGCCAGAGGACAGGGGAGATGAGGAGGAGGAGGAGGAGGAGGACAGCATGTTCAGTCATCGTGTTAGTCAGGATACGGAAGTGATGGCTGTTAAGAGTCTGGCGCACATGGCTGACTTTATGGTAAGCTGCCTGGCTCGTGACCCTCGCGTTCAGAACATCTTGGCCGACAATCAGTACTGGTTGGCAACACTCTTAGACCCACGCTACAAGGAGAACTTTATGTCTCTCATTCCTGAGGCGGAGAGGTCAGCCAAAATGCAGCAGTTCCAGAAGGCCATAGTCACGGAAGTAGGCAAATCAATCCCCTCACAAAACGCTAGCGGCATAGGTCAGGAATCGGTGGACAACCAAGGCGTACGGCCGAGAGGGGCACAAGTCCAATCCGCCAGAGGTAGGGGAACAGTCTTTACGATGTAGGACAGTTTTCTCAGCCCTTCACGTACCACAGCCCCTGAGGTGCGGGGTAGTGCCACAAGAAATGCTAAGTTTGACCAGATGCTGAAGGAGTACCTTGCAGATTGAACAACTGTACTGCGAGATTCCTCTGTGCCTTACAATTATTAGGTCTCCAAGCTGGACACGTGGCATGAATTGGCTCTCTACGCCTTGGAAGTCCTGACCTGCCCTGCCGCTAGCGTTTTGTCAGAGCGTGTTTTCAGTGCCGCAGGTGGAATCATTACTGATAAACGCACCCGCCTGTCAACTGAAAATGCTGACAGGCTGACTCTGATCAAGATGAACAAGGGTTGGATTGGGCCAGACTTCACCACACCACCAACAAATGACAGCGGAATTTAAATTTTGTTATGGGAATTTGCCATGTACCTCCACTCACCCATGGGTACACACTTCTGGACTTTTGCTAATCGCTGGACTGCTCCTCCTTCTCCTCATGTGCCACCATGATGACCGTTACAATAGTTAGGCTGTTGTTTCAGGTATACCCCAGTGGTAAATTGTTTCGCCCATTCTTTTAGAATGGGCATTACAACGACCGGAGACCCACTCCTTTTCAATGGGAAAAATGTTTTGAGGCCCTCCTGCACGTCTCTATCCAGTAACAATGTGCAGCCTCCCAATTTTTGGCTGCCCTGCCAAAGTGCTATACTACAATACACCCACTTCAGGATTACAGGCCCTCCTGCACATCTCTATCCTGGGACAATGTGGGGCCTCCCAATTTTTGGCTGCCCTGAAAAAGGGCTATACTACAATACACCCAATTGAGGTTTACAGGCCCTCATGCATATCTGTATGCATGGGTCATTGTGGAGCCTCCCAATTATTGGCTGCCCTGCCAAAGTGTTATACTACAATACACCCACTTCAGGATTACAGGCCCTCCTGCACATCTCTATCCTGGGACAATGTGGAGCCTCCCAATTTTTGGCTGCCATGAAAAAGGGCTATACTACAACACACCCAATTGAGGTTTACAGGCCCTCATGCATATCTGTATGCATGGGTCATTGTGGAGCCTCCCAATTATTGGCTGCCCTGCCAAAGGGCTATACTACAATACACCCACTTCAGGTTTACAGGCCCTCCTGCACGTCTCTATCCTGGGACAATGTGGAGCCTCCCAATTTTTGGCTGCCCTGCCAAAGGGCTATACTACAATACACCCACTTCAGGTTTACAGGCCCTCCTGCACGTCTCTATCCTGGAACAATGTGGAGCCTCCCAATTTTTGGCTGCCCTGCCAAAGGGCTATACTACAATACACCCAATTGAGGTTTACAGGCCCTCATGCATGTCTGTATGCATGGGTCATTGTGGAGCCTCCCAATTTTTGGCTGCCCTGCCAAAGGGCTATACTACAATACACCCACTTCAGGTTTACAGGCCCTCCTGCACGTCTCTATCCTGGGACAATGTGGAGCCTCCCAATTTTTGGCTGCCCTGCCAAAGGGCTATACTACAATACACCCAATTGAGGTTTACAGGCCCTCATGCATGTCTGTATGCATGGGTCATTGTGGAGCCTCCCAATTTTTGGCTGCCCTGCCAAAGGGCTATACTACAATACACCCACTTCAGGTTTACAGGCCCTCCTGCACGTCTCTATCCTGGGACTATGTGGAGCCTCCCAATTTTTGGCTGCCCTGCCAAAGGGCTATACTACAATACACCCAATTCAGGTTTACAGGCCCTCCTGCACGTCTCTATCCTGGGACAATGTGGAGCCTCCCAATTTTTGGCTGCCCTGCCAAAGGGCTATACTACAATACACCCAATTGAGGTTTACAGGCCCTCATGCATATCTGTATGCATGGGTCATTGTGGAGCCTCCCAATTATTGGCTGCCCTGCCAAAGGGCTATACTACAATACACCCACTTCAGGTTTACAGGCCCTCCTGCACGTCTCTATCCTGGGACAATGTGGAGCCTCCCAATTTTTGGCTGCCCTGCCAAAGGGCTATACTACAATACACCCACTTCAGGTTTACAGGCCCTCCTGCACGTCTCTATCCTGGGACAATGTGGAGCCTCCCAATTTTTGGCTGCCCTGCCAAAGGGCTATACTACAATACACCCAATTGAGGTTTACAGGCCCTCATGCATGTCTGTATGCATGGGTCATTGTGGAGCCTCCCAATTTTTGGCTGCCCTGCCAAAGGGCTATACTACAATACACCCACTTCAGGTTTACAGGCCCTCCTGCACGTCTCTATCCTGGGACTATGTGGAGCCTCCCAATTTTTGGCTGCCCTGCCAAAGGGCTATACTACAATACACCCACTTCAGGTTTACAGGCCCTCCTGCACGTCTCTATCCTGGGACAATGTGGAGCCTCCCAATTTTTGGCTGCCCTGCCAAAGGGCTATACTACAATACACCCAATTGAGGTTTACAGGCCCTCATGCATATCTGTATGCATGGGTCATTGTGGAGCCTCCCAATTATTGGCTGCCCTGCCAAAGGGCTATACTACAATACACCCACTTCAGGTTTACAGGCCCTCCTGCACGTCTCTATCCTGGGACATTGTGGAGCCTCCCAATTTTTGGCTGTCCTGCCAAAGGGCTATACTACAATACACCCACTTCAGGTTTACAGGCCCTCCTGCACGTCTCTATCCTGGGACAATGTGGAGCCTCCCAATTTTTGGCTGCCCTGCCAAAGGGCTATACTACAATACACCCACTTCAGGTTTACAGGCCCTCCTGCACGTCTCTATCCTGGGACAATGTGGAGCCTCCCAATTTTTGGCTGCCCTGCCAAAGGGCTATACTACAATACACCCAATTGAGGTTTACAGGCCCTCATGCATGTCTGTATGCATGGGTCATTGTGGAGCCTCCCAATTTTTGGCTGCCCTGCCAAAGGGCTATACTACAATACACCCACTTCAGGTTTACAGGCCCTCCTGCACGTCTCTATCCTGGGACTATGTGGAGCCTCCCAATTTTTGGCTGCCCTGCCAAAGGGCTATACTACAATACACCCACTTCAGGTTTACAGGCCCTCCTGCACGTCTCTATCCTGGGACAATGTGGAGCCTCCCAATTTTTGGCTGCCCTGCCAAAGGGCTATACTACAATACACCCAATTGAGGTTTACAGGCCCTCATGCATATCTGTATGCATGGGTCATTGTGGAGCCTCCCAATTATTGGCTGCCCTGCCAAAGGGCTATACTACAATACACCCACTTCAGGTTTACAGGCCCTCCTGCACGTCTCTATCCTGGGACATTGTGGAGCCTCCCAATTTTTGGCTGTCCTGCCAAAGGGCTATACTACAATACACCCACTTCAGGTTTACAGGCCCTCCTGCACGTCTCTATCCTGGGACAATGTGGAGCCTCCCAATTTTTGGCTGCCCTGCCAAAGGGCTATACTACAATACACCCACTTCAGGTTTACAGGCCCTCCTGCACGTCTCTATCCTGGGACAATGTGGAGCCTCCCAATTTTTGGCTGCCCTGCCAAAGGGCTATACTACAATACACCCAATTGAGGTTTACAGGCCCTCATGCATGTCTGTATGCATGGGTCATTGTGGAGCCTCCCAATTTTTGGCTGCCCTGCCAAAGGGCTATACTACAATACACCCACTTCAGGTTTACAGGCCCTCCTGCACGTCTCTATCCTGGGACTATGTGGAGCCTCCCAATTTTTGGCTGCCTGCCAAAGGGCTATACTACAATACACCCAATTCAGGTTTACAGGCCCTCCTGCACGTCTCTATCCTGGGATAATGTGGAGCCTCCCAATTTTTGGCTGCCCTGCCAAATGGCTATACTACAATACACCCACTTCAGGTTTACAGGCCCTCCTGCACGTCTCTATCCTGGGACAATGTGGAGCCTCCCAATTTTTGGCTGCCCTGCCAAAGGTCTATACAACAATACACCCACTTCAGGTTTACAGGCCCTCATGCACGTCTCTATCCAGGGGCATTGGTGAACCTCCCAATTTTGGACAGCCCTGGCAAAGGAAAATACTACAATAGACCCAGTTCCTCAAAATGGGCACATTATGTCAAGACAGGGCTTCATGTACGTCTCTTCTCAGGGTCATCGGAGTGCCGCACAATGTTTTCACGTAAAAGCTTTCATGTAATCACAAAAAGTAACATACACCAGCTGTATCTCACTATTGGGTATGTGCCCTTAACATTTCCACCCTGAATATTCATTTTGGTGTCATTTTGGAAGGTTTTCTGGTGACTTCGTAAAATTGGCGTGAAACTCGGACAAGATTGTTCACAGCTGTGACTTTTGAGTGAGAAATGTTTCCAGGGGTCTTCCCCATGGTGTTGCCATGTCATTTGAGCACTCTTCTGAGACTTTTGTGACATTTTTAGGGTTTCTACATGCTGCCGGCGGTCATTTCATAAAAATACTCGGGTCTCCCATAGGATAACATTGGGCTCGGTACTCGGGCCGAGTACACGAGTATCTCGGGATGCTCGGCCCGAGCTTCGAGCACCCGAGCATTTTAGTACTCGCTCATCACTAGTCATTATGATTTAAAAAGAGAAAACACAGTAGTTTGACAATAAATGGCTTCACCCAACTGTAATGACCAGAGGTCCGTAGTAGATCCAGCAAGTCACAGAAAAAGAGATGGAGGCAGAAGCAACACAAAATACTTACTTTTACTTGGGGAACCAAATGGAAAATTTAGAGCAAGATGTACAGATATGTTATTTCCCCAGAAATAGTTAAATTATTTACATACACCCAGCATCAAGCTAGTGGTTGGTGTGTTACCTCAATGTTCCTCCTCAGTGTGAGGAGACTTCACCAGGAATAAATTTACTTAAAATCTACAGAGAAAAATTAATGATAACTAACTACACACAGCAGCAGGACAGATGTAAATCAAATGGATGCAGTTTAGTGAGGATCACTGAAATAACACAGTGATTTACTATCCTATCAACTCTATACACACAATACATATAAACCCAGTATAAATATATGTACACTAGATGGTGGCCCGATTCTAAAGAATCGGGTAGTCTAGAATCTATATATAGTTTATTTACTAATAGTTATGGGAGTGCGGTGAAATGAATTGTGTGTATACAGGCGGCTCTGTGGATAGTACAGTATACGGTGGCTCAGTGGTTAGCACTGCGCGGTGGCTCAGATGTTAGCACTGCGTGCGGTGGCTCAGTGGTTAGCACTGCGTGCGGTGGCTCAGTGGTTAGCACTGCGTGCGGTGGCTCAGTGGTTAGCACTGCGTGCGGTGGCTCAGTGGTTAGCACTGCGTGCGGTGGCTCAGTGGTTAGCGCTGCGTGCGGTGGCTCAGTGGTTAGCACTGCATGCGGTGGCTCAGTGGTTAGCACTGCGTGCGGTGAGATTGGTAAGCGCAGTGCCGTGGGCAGAGTGGTCAGTGCAGCTCCGTGGACAGAGTGGTCAGCGCAGCGGTGTGGGCAGAATGGTCAGTGCAGCGGCGTGGGCAGAGTGGTCAGTGCAGTGGCGTGGGCAGAGTGGTAACATAGTTTTTAAGGTTGAAGGAAGACTTTAAGTCCATCTAGTTCAACCCATAGCCTAACATGTTGATCCAGAGGAAGGCAAAAAAAAACCATGTGGCAACACTAAGCTCCACATTGGGGAAAAAATTCCTTCCTGACTCCAGATATGGCAATCAGACTAATTCCCTGGATCAACGCCCTATCAAAGAATCTAGTATGTATAACTGGTAATATTATAGTTTTCAAGAAAGGCATCCAGGCCCTTCTTAAATGTTAGTAGTGACTCACTCATTACAACAGCATGTGGCAGAGAGTTCCATAATCTCACTGCTCTTACAGTAAAGTGATTATGATTAAACCTTCTTTCCTCCAGACGTAGAGGATGCCCCCTTGTCCCAGTCTCAGGCCTAAGAGTAAAGAGATCATTAGAAAGGTCTCTGTACTGTCCCCTCATATATTTATACATTATTATAAGATCACCCCTAAGCCTTCGTTTTTCCAAGCTAAATAACCCTAAGTTTAATAACCTGTCTTGGTATTGCAGACCCCTTAGTCCTCTAATGACTTTTGTCGCTCTTCTCTGGACCCGCTCTAGTTCAGCTATGTCTTTCTTATACACCGGAGACCAGAATTGTACACAGTATTCTAAGTGTGGTCGCACTAGTGACTTGTATAGAGGTAAAATTATGTTCTCCTCATGAGCATCTATGCCTCTTTTAATGCATCCCATTATTTTATTTGCCTTTGCAGCAGCTGCCTGACACTGGTCACTAAATGTGAGTTTGTCATCTACCCATAAACCCAGGTCTTTTTCAGTGACAGTTTTGCCCAGTGTTTTACAATTAAGCACATAATTATACCTTTTGTTTCCTCTGCCCAAGTGCATGACTTTACATTTATCCCCATTAAAGCGCATTTGCCATTTAGCAGCCCAAGCTTCTAGTTTACATAAATCCTCCTGTAATATAAAATTGTCCTCCTCTGTATTGATTACCCTGCAGAGTTTAGTGTCATCTGCAAATATTGAGATTCTACTCCGTATGCCCCCTACAAGGTCATTAATAAATATATTAAATAGAAGCGGGCCCAACACTGACCCCTGTGTTACCCCACTGTTAACTGTGACCCATTCTGAGTGTGTTCCATTAATAACCACCCTTTGTTTCCTATCACTAAGCCAGTTCTTAACCCACTTACACATATTTTCCCCTATCCCCATTGCCCTCATTTTATGTATCAACCTTTTGTGTGGCACCGTATCAAAAGCTTTTGAAAAGTCCATATACACCACATCCACTGCATTTCCTTGGTCCAGTCCAGAACTTACTTCTTCATAGAAGCTTATCAGATTAGTTTGACAGGAACGGTCCCTCGTAAAACCATGTTGATAATGGGTCATGAGGTTATTTTTCTTCAGATACTCCAGTATAGTATCTCTTAGAAAACCCTCTAGGATTTTACACACAGTAGAGGTTAAGCTTACTGGCCTATAATTTCCAAGTTCAGTTTTTGTCCCCTTTTTGAATATTGGCACCACATTTGCTATACGCCAGTCCTGTGGTACAGACCCTGTTATTATGGAATCTTTAAATATTAAAAACAATGGTCTATCTATGACAGTACTTAATTCCTGCAGCACTCTGGGGTGTATCCCATCCGGGCCCGGGGATTTGTCAATTTTAGTGATTTTTAGACGATACCGTACTTCCTCTTGGGTTAAGCAGGTGACATTTATTTGAGACTTTTTGTTATCACTGATCATATTGTCTGTCATGGGATTTTCTTGTGTAAATACTGTTGAAAAAAAGTCATTTAGCATATTGGCTTTTTCCTCATCCTCATCCACCATTTCACCTAGACTATTTTTAAAGGGGCCAACACCATCATGTTTTAGTTTCTTACTATGTATGTAGTTAAAAAATATTTTGGGATTATTTTTACTTTCTCTGGCAATGAGTCTCTCTGTCTCAATCTTTGCTGCCTTGATTTGCTTTTTACAAATGTTATTTAATTTCTGTATTTAATTAATAATGCTTCATCACTACCTACTTGCTTTAATTCCCTAAATGCTTTCTTTTTGTCACATATTGCACTTCTTACCGCTTTATTTAGCCATAGTGGTTTCCTCCTATTTCTAACATGCTTATTCCCATAGGGTATATATTTTGCACAGGTCCTATTCAGGATGCTAATAAACATCTCCCATTTGTGTTGTGTACTTTTATGTCTCAGGACATCGTCCCAATTTATTGCACTAAGATCATCTCTCAACCGTTGGAAATTTGCCTTCCTGAAGTTTAGTGTCCTTGTAGCCCCTCTACTACACGTCTTAGTAAAGGATACTTGAAAGCTTATTAAGTTATGATCACTATTACCCAATTGACCTCCAACCCGTATATTTGATATGCGGTCCGGCCTGTTGGTTAATATTAGGTCCAGCAGTGCCCCCCTTCTTGTTGGGTCCTGAACCAGTTGTGAAAGGTAATTGTCTCTCATAGTTTTCAAAAACTTATTACCTTTGCTGGAACTACAGGTTTCTGATCCCCAATGTATTTCAGGGTAGTTGAAGTCCCCCATAATAATGACTTCTCCCTGAGTCGCTGCTTCATCTATTTGCTTTATGAGGATATTCTCCTCCACTTCCATTATTGTTGGGGACTTATAACAAACCCCTATCAGTAATTTATTATTTTTTCCCCCTCCCCTTATCTCCACCCACAGGGACTCTACATTTCCATTAGATTCACCTATATTATCACGCAGGATGGGTTTTAAGGATGATTTTACGTATAAACATACACCTCCTCCTCGCCTATTTGTACGGTCATTTCTGAACAGACAATAGCCCTGTAAATTAACAGCCCAGTCATGGCTCTCGTCCAGCCAAGTCTCCAAAATCCCCACCATGTCATAATTATTTTCCAACAAAATCAATTCTAATTCCTCCATTTTGTTGGTGAGGCTTCTGGCATTAGTGAACATGCACTTTATGCATCTCTCTTTACCTCTATTCCTTCCTACTAGATTGACTGTTCTAACCCCACCCCCCATGCCACCCCCAATTTTATTACTTGTGCCCAGGTTACTATTTACACTATCTTCCCCTCCTATACAATGAATACCCTCCCCCCAAATCCCTAGTTTAAACACTCCTCCAACCTTCTAGCCATTTTCTCCCCCAGCACAGCTGCACCCTCCCCATTGAGGTGCAGACCGTCCCTAGCATAGAACCTGTAGCCAACAGAGAAGTCGGCCCAGTTCTCGAGGAACCCAAACCCCTCCTTCCTACACCAATTCCTGAGCCACTTATTTATCTCCCTAGTCTCCCTTTGCCTCTCTGGTGTGGCACGTGGTACAGGCAGTATTTCAGAGAATACTACTTTGGAGGTCCTTGACTTAAGCTTGCAACCTAATTCCCTGAAATCATCTTTAAGGACCTTCCACCTACCTCTAACTTTGTCATTTGTGCCAATGTGCACCATGACCGCTGGGTCCTCACCAGCCCCTCCCAGTAATCTGTCAACCCGATCAGCGATGTGCCGGACTCGAGCGCCAGGTAGGCAGCACACTGTTCGACGATCCCTGTCTTTGTGACAGATTGCCCTATCTATTCCCCTAATAATTGAGTCCCCCACTAGCAGCACCTGTCTGGCCTGTCCTTCTCTCCTGTTTTCTCCCTTACTGGAGCAGCCACTCCTCTGGCTTTCAGAGGTCATGCCCTGCTGCAGCAGTGCTGTACCTGAACTCACACCCCCCTCATCTGCCAACATAGCAAATTTATTGGGGTGTGCCAAATCAGGGCTAGCCTCCCTTGCACCCTTCCCTCTACCCCGCCTTCTAACTGTCACCCAGCTGGCTACCTCACGGTCCTGCAGCTCCATACTACCATCCTCCCCCACATCTATCCCATTGAGCAGCTGTTCAGTGAGCAGCAGACTCCTTTCCATATTGTCTATGGATCTCAGCGTTGTCAGTTGCTCATTTAGATCCAGTATCTGGGCTTCCAAATGCACAACGTACTCACATCTCACACAGCAGTATGCACCCTCGGCCGGCTGGTCAAGGAATGCATACATGTGGCAAGATGTACACTGGATGGCATTGCCAATCATGGAGCTCATTTCCTAATGGGGATTGCACCAGACAGAAATGATAAGTAAAAAGAAATGCAAAGTATTAATTAAATACAACCAGCAATTCAGTAAGTCCTCCCTTCCAAACTCCCTTAATCCAAAGTCACTGAATCACAAGTCACACACTTACTTCTGTCGCACTTGCGCTCTGTCACACGTAGCTCGTCACACTCGCTAGAAAATCAGATATAAAGAGGTTTTTCTTTTTTTTTTTTTTTTTCCCTTACCAGAAAATCAGCCTACAGCTCAGTGTACTCAGTGTACTCAGTGGTCAGCGCAGCGGCGTGGGCAGAGTGGTCAGCGCAGCGGTGTGGGCAGAGTGGTCAGCGCAGCGGCGTGGGCAGAGTGGTCAGCAGAAACATACATACACACACACACACACAGACTCCGCTATAATTACCACCGACCCTGCGTCTTCCCTGCCGCCTGGATCCTGAGTCGACATGTCGCCGCCCCCGGACGACTGGATCGAATATGTTCTCCGGGTAGTTTGGCGAGACATCTTGGACGCTATATTGGATCTAGTAGTTCAGGGGCAGGGACATGTCCACTGAGGATCGAGGCAGCGGACGCAGGGCCGGTGGTAAGTATAGCGGGGTGTGTGTGTGTGTACAAAGTTGAGGGAACTGCGGACAAAGTGACGGAAGTGCCTAGATACACACATATATACACATACTGTACATTGCATATGGAGGGGTGAGGAGAGCGGAGGCTGGAGGGCATAGGACTGGGAGAGGATAGCGGAGGCTGGAGGGCAGAGGGCAGGGGAGAGGAGAGCGGAGGCTGGAGGGCAGAGGACAGGGAGAGGAGAGCGGAGGCTGGAGGGCAGAGGACAGGGAGAGGAGGGCAGAGGTCAGGGGAGAGGAGAGCGGAGGCTGGAGGGCAGAGGCCAGGGGAGAGGAGAGCGGCGGCTGGTGGGAAGAGGCCAGGGGAGAGGAGAGCGGTGGCTGGAGGGCAGAGGGCAGGGGAGAGGAGAGCGGAGGCTGGAGGGCGGGGGCTGTAGGGTAGGGGGCACACAGGAGGCGACTGTAGGGCAGGGGGCACACGGGAAACGGCTGGAGGGCAGGGGGCACACGGGAGGCGGCTGTAGGGCAGGGGCACACGGGAGGCGGCTGTAGGGCAGGGGGCACACGGGGGGCGGCTGTAGGGCAGGGGGCACACGGGGGGCGGCTGTAGGGGGCACACGGGAGGCGGCTGTAGGGGGCACACGGGAGGCGGCTGTAGTGGGCAGATGGGAGGCGGCTGTAGGGCAGGGGGCACACGGGAGGCGGCTGTAAAGCAGGGGCAGACGGGAGGCGGCTGTAGAGCAGGGGGCAGACGGGAGGCGGCTGTAGGGCAGGGGGCAGACGGGAGGCGGCTGTAGGGCAGGGGGCAGATGGGAGGCGGCTGTAGGGCAGGGGGCAGACGGGAGGCGGCTGTAGGGCAGGGGGCAGACGGGAGGCGGCTGTAGGGCAGGGGCAGATGGGAGGCGGCTGTAGGGCAGGGGGCAGACGGGAGGCGGCTGTAGGGCAGGGGGCAGACGGGAGGTGGCTGTAGGGCAGGGGGCAGACGGGAGGCGGCTGTAGGGCAGGGGGCACATGGGAGGCGGCTGGAGTGGGCACACAGGAGGCGGCTGGAGCGGGCACAGAAGAGGCGGCTGGAGCGGGCACACAGGAGGCGGCTGGAGCGGGCACACAGGAGGCGGCTGGAGCAGGCAAACAGGAGGCGGCTGGAGCGGGCACACAGGAGGCGGCTGGAGCGGGCACACAGAAGGCGGCTGGAGCGGGCACAGAAGAGGGGGCTGGAGCGGGCACAGAAGAGGCGTCTGGAGCGGGCACACAGGAGACGGCTGTAGGGCAGGGGGCACACAGGAGGCGGCTGGAGCAGGCACACAGGAGACGGCTATAGGGCAGGGGGCACACAGGAGGCGGCTGGAGCGGGCACAGACGGGAACGTTCCTGGTTGGAACTTCCGAAAGCGGAACGTTCCTGGCCGGAACTTTGCTCCGCTGGTGCCTGTAGCCGGGGGCAGCCCGGCTACAGTGCACTTGGTGACGTCACCACCATGGGTCCGGAGGCCGTCACGGAAATAGCCTTCGGCTTTTCCGGAAGTGGCCTTCGGCTTTTATATATTAGGGCAGGGGGCACACATGAGGCGGCTGTAGGGCAGGGGGCACACAGGAGGCGGCTGGAGGGCAGGGGGCACACAGGAGGCGGCTGCAGGGCAGGGGGCACAAGGAGGCGGCTGTAGGGCAGGGGGCACACGGGAGGCGGCTGTGGGCAGGGGGCACACGGGAGGCAGCTGTGGGCAGGGGGCACACGGGAGGCGCTGTGGGGCAGGGGCACACGGGAGGCGGCTGTGGGCAGGGGCACACGGGAGGCGGCTGTGGGGGGCACACGGGAGGCGGCTGTAGGGGGCACACGGGAGGCGGCTTGTGGGGGGCACACGGGAGGCGGCTGTGGGCAGGGGGCACACGGGAGGCGGCTGTGGGGCAGGGGGCACACGGGAGGCGGCTGTGGGGCAGGGGGCACAGGGAGGCGCTGTGGGCAGGGGGCACACGGGAGGCGGCTGTGGGGCAGGGGGGCACACGGGAGGCGGCTGTGGGGCAGGGGGCACACGGGAGGCGGCTGTGGGGGGGCACACGGGAGGCGGCTGGGGGCAGGGGGCACACTGGAAGGCGGCTGTGGGCAGGGGGCACACGGGAGGCGTGCTGGGCAGGGAGCACACCGGAGGCGGCTGTGGGGCAGGGGGCACACGGGAGGCGGCTGTGGGGCAGGGGGCACACGGGAGGCGGCTGTGTGGGCAGGGGGCACACGGGAGGCGGCTGTGGGGCAGGGGGCACACGGGAGGCGGCTGTGGGGCAGGGGGCACACGGGAGGGGCTGTGGGCAGGGGGCACACGGGAGGCGGCTGTGGGCAGGGGGCACACGGGAGGCGGCTGCATGGGGCACACGGGAGGCGGCTCCAGGGGCACACGGGAGGCGGCTGCAGGGGGCACACGGGAGGCGGCTGCGGGGGCACACGGGAGGCGGCTGCAGGGGGCACACGGGAGGCGGCTAGGGGGCACACGGGAGGCGGCTGCAGGGGGCACACGGGAGGCGGCTGTAGGGCAGGGGGCACACGGGAGGCGGCTGTAGGCAGGGGGCACACGGGAGGCGTCTGAGGGCAGGAGCACACGGAGGCGGCTGATGGGCAGGGGGCACACGGGAGGCGGCTGTGGGCAGGGGGCACACGGGAGGCGGCTGCAGGGGGCACACGGGAGGCGGCTGCAGGGGGCACACGGGAGGCGGCTGTAGGGCAAGGGCACACGGGAGGCGGCTGTGGGCAGGGGGCACACGGGAGGTGGCTGTAGGGCAGGGGGCACAGGGAGGCGGCTGTAGGGCAGGGCACACGGGAGGCGGCTGTGGGGCAGGGGGCACACGGGAGGCGGCTGTGGGCAGGGGGCACATGGGAGGCGGCTGGGCAGGGGGCACACGGAGGCGGCTGCAGGGGCAGGGCACGGGAGGCGGCTGCAGGGGGCACACGGGAGGCGGCTGGCAGGGGGCACACGGGAGGCGGCTGCAGGGGGCACACGGGAGGCGGCTGCAGGGGGCACACGGGAGGCGGCTGTAGGGCAGGGGGCACACGGGAGGCGGCTGTAGGGCAGGGGCACACGGGAGGCGGCTGTAGGGCAGGGGGCACAGGGAGGCGGCTGTAGGCAGGTTGCACACGGGAGGCGGCTGTGCAGGGGGCACACGGGAGGCGGCTGTGGGGCAGGGGGCACACGGGAGGCGGCTACAGGGGGCACACGGGAGGCGGTGCGGAGCAATGGAGGCAGCTGCAGGGGCACACGGGAGGCGGCTGCAGGGGGCACACGGAGCGGCTGCGGGCGGGGCACAGGGAGGCGCTGCGGGGCAGGGGGCACACGGGAGGGGCTGCTGGGCAGGGGGCACATGGGAGGCGGCTGCGAGGGGGCACACGGAGGCGGCGGCAGGGGGCACACGGGAGGCGGCGCAGGGGGCACACGGGAGGCGGCTGGCAGGGGGCATACGGGAGGCGGCTGCAGGGGGCACACGGGAGGCGGCTGCAGGGGGCAACGGGAGGCGGCTGCAGGGGGCACATGGGAGGCGGCTGCAGGGGGCACATGGGAGGCGGCTGTAGGGCAGGGGGCACACGGGAGGCGGCTGTAGGGCAGGGGGCACACGGGAGGCGGCTGTAGGGCAGGGGGCACACGGGAGGCGGCTGTAGGGCAAGTTGCACACGGGAGGCGGCTGTGGGGCAGGGGGCACACGGGAGCGGCTGTGGGGCAGGGGGCACATGGGAGGCGGCTGCAGGGGCACACGGGAGGCGGCTGCAGGGGGCACACGGGAGGCGGCTGCAGGGGGCACACGGGAGGCGCTGCAGGGGCACACTGGAGCGGCTGCAGGCGGGGCACACGGGAGGCGGCTGAGGGCAGGGGGCACACGGGAGGCGGCTGTGGGGCAGGGGGCACACGGGAGGCGGCTGTGGGGCAGGGGGCACACGGGAGGCGGCTGGGGGCAGGGGGCACACGGGAGGCGGCTGCAGGGCAGGGGGCACACGGGAGGCGGCTACAGGGGGCACACGGGAGGCGGCTGCAGGGAGCAGACTGGAGGCGCTGCAGGGGGCACACGGGAGGTGGCTGCAGGGGGCACACGGGAGGTGGCTGTAGGGCAGGGGGCACACGGGAGGCGGCTGTAGGGCAGGGGGCACACGGGAGGCGGCTGTAGGGCAGGGGGCACACGGGAGGCGGCTGTAGGGCAGGTTGCACACGGGAGGCGGCTGTGGGGCAGGGGGCACACGGGAGGCGGCTGTGGGGCAGGGGGCACATGGGAGGCGGCTGCAGGGGGCACACGGGAGGCGGCTGCAGGGGGCACACGGGAGGCGGCTGCAGGGGGCACACGGGAGGCGGCTGCAGGGGGCACATGGGAGGCGGCTGCAGGGGGCACATGGGAGGCGGCTGTAGGGCAGGGGGCACACGGGAGGCGGCTGTAGGGCAGGGGGCACACGGGAGGCGGCTGTAGGGCAGGGGGCACACGGGAGGCGGCTGTAGGGCAGGTTGCACACGGGAGGCGGCTGTGGGGCAGGGGGCACACGGGAGGTGGCTGTGGGGCAGGGGGCACATGGGAGGCGGCTGCAGGGGGCACACGGGAGGCGGCTGCAGGGGGCACACGGGAGGCGGCTGCAGGGGGCACACGGGAGGCGGCTGCAGGGGGCACATGGGAGGCGGCTGCAGGGGGCACATGGGAGGCGGCTGCAGGGGGCACACGGGAGGCGGCTGTAGGGCAGGGGGCACACGGGAGGCGGCTGTAGGGCAGGGGGCACACGGGAGGCGGCTGTAGGGCAGGGGGCACACGGGAGGCGGCTGTGGGGCAGGTTGCACACGGGAGGCGGCTGTGGGGCAGGGGGCACACGGGAGGCGGCTGTGGGGCAGGGGGCACATGGGAGGCGGCTGCAGGGGGCACACCGGAGGCGGCTGCCGGGGGCACACGGGAGGTGGCTGCAGGGGGCACACGGGAGGCGGCTGCAGGGGGCACACAGGAGGCGGCTGCAGGGGGCACACGGGAGGCGGCTGCAGGGGGCACACGGGAGGCGGCTGCAGGGGGCACATGGGAGACGGCTGTAGGGCAGGGGGCACACGGGAGGCGGCTGTAAGGCAGGGGGCACACGGGAGGCGGCTGGAGCGGGCACAGGGGAGGCGGCTGGAGCGGGCACAGAAGAGGCGGCTGGAGCGGGCACAGAAGAGGCGGCTGGAGCGGGCACAGAAGAGGCGGCTGGAGCGGGCACACAGGAGGCGGCTGGAGCGGGCACACTGGAGGCGGCTGGAGCGGGCACACAGGAGGCGTCTGGAGCGGGCACAGAAGAGGCGGCTGCGGCCGGTTCCCGGATGTAGGTGGGAGCACACAGGGCTCTGTGTGGGGGGCGGTGGTGGGATAGTTGCGAGTGGTGGCGCTTTAGCGCCCACTGCGAGCCGCTATGCAGGTTTGACAGCGGCTCGCGGTGAGCGCTACGCGCTCACCGCTCGTGGGTCTGGAACTTCCGGTTCCGGTCTGTGACACAGGGCACAGGCCATCACGGAAGTTGGCCAGATTCCACCGGAAGTGGCCTTCGGGTTTTATATATAAGATATATATTTATATGTTTGAGCTGTTGGATACCCGGGTATCTTATCTAATGGTACCGTTAAGTCCAGCTACAGTCTGTACCAGGCCTGGGGAAGTACCGATTGTAGTCACTTCCAATGGTCTTCAGCGCCAAAAAGAAAAAAAAAACAAAAACAAAACACGACCGTAATAAACATGGGTATTGTGCTGTCTTGTCTGAAGGGGGTCCTAAGTCTCTGTAGCATTTGGGGAGGCGACGTGTGTTCACTTGGAGACACCACACCAAGGCCTGCAGTCTCATAGCAGATTCAGTCTTTTTCCTCACAGTATAGCTGACTCGTCTCCTCCAAAGCACTCCTCTCCTGGCAGTCGTATACTTGCTTCCTATCGGGGGATAAATCAATTTGGTCCTCTCTAGGGGAAAAGACTTCTCTATAGCCGCTTTCCTTCTCACGACCTCAGGAGACTTGTTTACCTCAGCAGAAACTGTCATAATCTCTCCCTGCCTCCATGACAATCCCTTCAGCTGATGGCCCTTCCCTTTTTATTCAGGAAGTAAACCTCTGCACACTCTTACACAACCACTAACCATGAGTGGAAAAAAAGTTCTTGTGTTATCATTCATATTCTCTGAAAAAAAAGCAGAGAAAGCAAAAAAAAATGGCCCCATGTATGTAAGTATTTGAGCACAACTGTATATGTAAACTCCCCCCCCCCAACCTCTATTTCCTTTATTATATGATGGTATGTGATTTTCATGGATTCTAATAAAGGATGCATATTTTATGAAGTCTGGATACCGCAATGTTTTTCTTCTACATTAAAAAAATTCAAAGTATTTCCCTTTTCAAGTTGATCATTAAAGCAGTCACATCCCTCTGATGTTTCCTATTTTCTACAACTTATTTGACAGCATTGAAGTGTAGACTGGAAAAGAAAGAGCAGAAAAGTCTACATTTCATAAAAGGGTAGTTGTTTTAATGTTTGCTTTAGCCTAGGAAAAGTACATTATAAACACAGATAAGCTCTATGGAATGATTCAGTAAGGAGTTTATGCCATAATTCTGATGTAAAGCACTGTAATAAGCCACAATATTTTTTACGCAGCTCTGAAAAATGGAGGAAAAATACTGCAACTTTTGGTGTTTACATGCCAGTCATAGTCAGTTACATCAATCTGGGCATAGTATGGGCTGGAAATTGGCGGGAAACTTACATTTATAAAAAGTTACACCATTTCCTGACTTAGATACATGTCTGGCAAAAGAGCTAGCCAGTTAACAGATGCACCTAATTCATTAGGTTGTGTGCGCCACTTAATGAATTAGATGCTTTGTACATCAGTGAGCCCCTACATTAAAACTGGCATGGGCAACCCCAGCCTAAACGAATAAGTCCCTAAAGGTATTCCCTTCTCACTGTTTTTTGTAGGATTGAAGTAGGGTATATGACTCGCCCACCAGGGCTGTGGGGTACTCGGAACCAGACGGCGGTTCCTGCTGGGGTTGTCACGGGGGTCCGTGGCCTTGGGCGGTCAATAAATGTTCAGCGGGGGGTTATAATTTGGAATCAAGTGACGCCAATTAACGTGTGCGGCTATGGGTAGCCGCCGCTGTAGTCGAGACCTCTGGGGATGATGGGAGTATCAGCGAGGATGTTGAGCCCTTCACAGGTAGGGCTGGTCACCAGGGCAACCGTGAAGTAGTGTAGTGCAGGTTCATCAGGGTGCAGCGCCCAAAGTAGTAGGCAGCCTCCAGCTGCTGGATCACAAAAAAACTGTCTATCTCCCCTCAGGTGCAATAATCAGAGTCTCAGGCAATATTGAGCTTCAACCAGGTTTTTCTCTTTCTCTCAGCAGCTTTACAGTTCACAGACAGCACAATGGCGGTTCTGGTGTGGTCTAAGCAGCCGGGATGGTTCTTCTGCATCACCCCCTTTCGTGTCTCTCTCGGTCTACCTGCATGCTAGCTACGTTCCAGCGGTCAGTGTTTGGCTTTCCAGGCCCCCTAACCCTAATATGAAGGCCTTCTCTTCACTGCACCGGAGGTTGGGTTGCAGGACATAAAGACATAAAGACCCCGCACCCAGCCGGGGTTCGTAGTTGGTGCATGCAGTGTCCTGGCCACTCCAGCAGAGCCGGCACTCTGGTTCCGGTCCAGTCCTCAGTGTGCCCGCTATCCTGGGCACACCTAGATTCCTTCTGTCTTTCACCATGGTCCACAGTCTTGGACCCAGGCAAGCCCCAGAGTGGCACAGGGTCAGTGTCCTCTCAGTCCTGAATGATGGTCTCGTCTCTCTTTCTGACTGGATTTGACTGGTCTGGGGTCTCTTGGCTGACTCCTCTACTCCACTCTACTCTCGGTCTTGTCTCTCTCAGAACTAGCTGTTGTCTCTCTGCTCTTGTGTGTCGTGTTCGTCCGGCTGTGTCCTTTTATTAACTCCCCTACCCGGGTTCTTCTCTAACTTTCCACCCACCACCTGGTTCCTCCCACTATCCCGTTGCATAGACATAGAGTACCTAGACTTGGGATCGCGTGTGTGTGTTGGGTGTGTGTGTGGGGTGACCGACTTACCAATCACAGATACTGTGCCATCTAGTGGCGACCGGTCCACAGGGGCGCCACATATACTACAGTGCCTTGCACAAGTATTCACCTAGCCACCCCACCCCCTTTTGCTTTTTACTTATTTTGTTACATTACAACCTGAGTTTACATATTTTTGTAATTCGATTTGTGTAATACATCAGCACAAAATATTATATTGTAAGTTGAGGAGGTGAAGTGAGAAAAATATAGGCAAAATTTTAATTCATAGAAAAAAATAAATATTGTCTTGTATATATGTATTCACTCCTTTTGCTATGGAGGCACTAAAAAATTATGTTGCAAGCAATTACCTTCATAAGTCACATACTTAGTTAAACCTGTGAGCAATCTAAGTGTCACATGGTCTGTCAGTATATACACACCTTTTCTGAAAGGTCACAAAGGTTGCAACACCATTAAACAAGAGGCAGCACTAACAAAACAACACAATGAAAGCCAAGGAGATCTCCAAACAAGACAGAAACAAAGTGGTTGAGAAGTAAAAGTTAGGGTTTGGTTCTAAAAAAATATCTCAGTCTCTGATGAGCCCCCAGAGCAAAATCAAATCTATTAAATTCAAATGGTGGTGCCACAATAAACCTGTCAAGAGAGGTCTGCCCACCAAAACTCTCAGCTGGACAAGGAGGGTGTAACACTCAATGGATGAGCATCTGGGAATAGAGTCCCTGGGCTGGGGCACCAATCTGGATCTGGAGGAACAAACCTAAGCAGCTACCAAGCCTCCTCTAGGATTTCAGATGGAGCCGTTAGGTTTATGCTGGTAGGTAGCCATCCAACGCAACTCCAGGGGGTCTTGGTAGCATGAGAGCTGACTCAAAGAGTTAAGCTCCTATGGACAGGCACAGTCTCTGGGTAGGCGCAGGCTGGATGCAGGCAAGTACTGTCTCTGAACAAGTGCAGCTAAGATGACCAGATACAAGCAGGTAGAGGCTCTGAGTATGGCAACAGGACTGGTATGGATGGTACAGTAGTAGAACTTGGGACAGCGAGTGTTATAGCAGACTGGACCCAGGTGCTTTCGAGTTAGCAGAACTAAGAACAGACACTGTTTAGGCAAGGCATGGACCCTGGGTAAAGCAAGGAGACCTGACAACTAGCAGTAAATCTCTGAAGCAAAGGCCATGTTGCTCAGGCAACTTCCAAATGGGGAAGGTGTCTTAAATACTTTGTGCTTCTCAGCCAAGTAGGGTAGGGCATGCTGGCCCTTTAAGGACCAAATTGTGACACATGCGTGATCTAAGCACACTCCCATGGTACATGTGCAGCGTGTGCAGGTCCTGGGAACAGTAAGCAGCAAACAGAACCTGGGCAAATGACGCAGGATCACCGGGAGGGGGAGTACAATACGGCCAACCGTCTCCCTGCTAAGGACGTTCTGGCGCTGCAACGGGTGTTACAAAGGGCATTAATCACAAAGACAGGCCTAAGGCCAGGGTAACACATGGCAGCCATTTTTGCCTTAGATCCGTTTTTGGGATCTTTTTAGGCATTTTTTTTTCTAAGTCCAAAAACGCATATGCATTAACGCATATGTCAATGCGTTTTTCAAAAGCACATGCGTTTTTGTGCAGCATCCCAAAAAACGCTGCTAGCAGCATTTTTAGGTGCAGAAAAAAAGCATGCATTTTTTTAAAATGTGGTCCTATGGGAGATGCATGCATTAACTCATAGTACATATAGGCACCATGCGTTAACGCATATGCGTTTTTGGTGAAAAAATGACTAAGTCCAAAAAATGGCCAGGACCTCAGGAGACACTATTCGCACCCTAAATTTAACGGATCCGTGTTTTCTAAAGCCATAGAAAAGTGGATTGGGATGCGTGACCCTGGCCATAGACTAAAGTTAATACTGAAGTAAGGCTAGGATCACCTTTGCGGTTGTTTTTTCAAATCCGTATTTGACCATTAAAAATGGTCAAAACCAGTTCCGGATCCGCAGCCATAGGCTGCAATAGAAAAACCGGATTGCACTTAATGCAATCTGGTTACCACAACTGGTTTTGCAGCCTTCGGTAAAAATTATGCACGCTGCATTTTTTGGAGAGGTTGAAAAAACAGATCCGTTTTTTTTTATAATGGCCGCCTATGGCAACCGGATCTGGTACCGCAAGGTACATGAATGTACCTTGCGGTATCGCATCCGGTTTTTGGTGCCACAATGTTTTCTCATTGCAGATCTGGATCCAGATCTGTAATGTGATGCCAAATGTGACAGCACATGGTAATACCGGATCCGGTAATAGATGCAGTTACCGAATTGTGCCTTCCAAATCTGACCCCAGCCTAACTCAGAATTCCCGAGCAGAGAATGAAGTATCTGTCCATATGACCAAAATAAACCATTCACTCCATATAGCTGACCTTTATGAATGGTAAGAAGTAAAGCTTTTATTTGCAGCCAAAAATAGAAAGACTTTTTTTGATTTTCCAAAAAGACATGTGTGAGACTCCTCAAATATATGGAGAAATGTGCTCTGGTCAGATGAGACCAATATTGAAATAGTGAAACATGGTGGTGGAAGCATCACATTGTGGGATGTTTTTTGGCAGCAGGGACAGAGAAAATGGTGTGAAATGCAGGTATATTCTGGAACAAAACCTGTTTTAGGCTAGGGTCACACATAGATCCGTTTTTGGAAGTGATTTCCATGACCAATCCGTTCTTTTTGGGTGCTTTTTGAGCCTCCTGTACCTCTGAATGTTTTTGGACTTAGTTATTTTTTGACCAAAATTCTTGAATAAACTGATCCGTTTTTCCATAGGGCCCATGTTAATTTAATTTTTTTTTTTTTAAAAACGGACCCCAAAAACGTTGCTAGCAACGTTTTTGGCTCAAAAACGTACATAGCAATGTTTTTAGGTGCAGAAAAATACGGATAGGGTGCTTATTACATCTAATCCGTTTTTCTATCAGATTTTGGACTTTGAAAAAAAAAAATCCAAATTCTGATGCCAAAAACGGACCAAGGGCTTATATGTGCCTTAGGCTAGGGTCACACATGGCCATCAGTTTTTTTCCTTGTTTTCAATAACTGAACTGTTTAGGGTGCTTTTTGGCCCTTCTGTGCAGCTCTGCGTTTTTGGGACTTTGCCATTTTTTCCATAAACAATGATCTAAAAAATCTGATCCTTTTTTTGTGCCATAAACAATGCTCTAAAAAATGAATCAGTTTTCCCATAGGGCCCCATGTTAAAAAAACGGATCCGATTTTTTACTGCACCCAAAAGCGTTTCTTGCAACATTTTTTGGGTCCTGAAAAAAAACTGACACCATTTCAGTCACACTTGAGTGCAGCATCCATTTTTGGCATCAGTTTTTGGACTAAGGCCGGCTTCAGACTGCGTGTCTGATCCCATCCGTAGCTGTCCGCTTCAAGCAGACAGCCGCGGACCGGATCAGCACACAGGACCGGGGGGCTAATATGCCCTCCGATCCTGTGTGCAGCCGCACGCAGCTGCAGCCGCTGACAGGTCAGGACCGCGGCGCCCGCGGTCCTCACCTATTAGCATCGGGAGCTGCGTGCGGATGCACACAGGATCGGAGGGCATATTAGCCCCCCGGTCCTGTGTGCTGATCCGGTCCGCGGCTGTCTGCTTGAAGCGGACAGCTACGGATCGGATCAGACACGCAGTCTGAAGCCGGCCTTAGAACACAAAAGTGGAAAAACTGATGCCAATAATGGATCCAGGGCTTATGTGTGACCCTAGTCATAGTTTGGCAGTGTTTTGGGATAGAGACAGAGGTTTCCATTCCAACAAGACAATGACACAATTGCCCTCAAGAGATTTAATGGGAAATGTGTAAATGTATTTGAGTGGCATAGTCATTGCCCAGACCTTAATTCAATTGAGAATCTGTGGTCAGACTTGAGGATTGCTGTTTACTAGATATGAGCCACCACCCTAGTGTTCGAATTCAATTCAGTTCGCCGAATTGGGTGTTTGTTCATCGAATGTTCGTCGAACACCGTCGAATCCAATTAAAAACAATGGCAGGCCAACACAAACACATAGAAACACATAGAAAACACCTTCTAAAGTGTCCACAAGGTGACAAACTACTCAGAGGATACAACAAACATATGGAAAAGTGAAAAGTACATATAAAAATGTGAAAAGAAAAGAGATAGACGAGTAAAAGGGGGATGAGACACAGATATAGGCATGTCACGCCCTTCCAAAATCAGTATTTACTCCAGTAGTTATAAGACATCATGCACACGATGACTATTTGGTGAATTTAACTTCAGTATGTGTAAGGCTGGCTTCACACTGCAGTTTTTCACTGATCAGTGTCCATCAGTGATTGGGTGCGAAAACCAGGAGTGTCTCCAAAACTCAGAACAGGTGTCAATCTTTCAATTATAGTTTTTCTCTGCAAGTTCCTCTCCTGGTTCCTCTCCTGGTTTTGGCACCCAAAACTGCAGTGTGAAGCCAGCCTAAGGCCATGTTCAGATGATGATTATTTGGTGCGTTTCACTTCAGTATGTGTAAGGCCATGTGCAGATGATGATTATTTGGTGCGTTTTACTTCAATATCTGTAAGGCCATGTTCAGATGACGATTATTTGGTGCGTTTTACTTCAGTATCTGTAAGGCAACGTTCAGAAGATGAGTATTTGATGAGTTTTACTTCAGTATCTGTAAGGCCTTGGGCAGGCGAAAAGTATTTGGTGCGGTTTTTACCGCAGTATCTGGAAGGCCTCGTGCAGGCGATGAGTATTTGATGTTTTTTTACCTCAGCATGTGTAAGGCCTCGTGCACACGCTGAGCATTGTGTCACATTTAGGGGATTACAACAAGAGTCTCCATTTTTTCCAAAAATTTGGGCCCAGACACCACTTCAGTGACATCAATTGCCCCACAGTTGCAAGCTTAAAATGGTTGGTGAGGTGACTTTCATGCAGCACATTCCAAAGTCCACAACTAGGGATGGGCGAATCTACTCGCTAGGACTCGTTACTCGGCGAGTAGTAAGGGACTCGCAGGACTCGGTACTCTGCGAGTTTCCCAGTGATTACTCGCGAGTCCAATGCAAATCAATATCAATCCTAGTTTTGTCAGAAACGCTGACAAAACTAGGATTGCCATTGTTTGCATTAGACTCGCGAGTAATCACTGGCTACTGTGCCAGTGATAGCAGGGAAACTCGCAGATAACTGCTGTTTCTTTGCGAGCTGAGTCCAGCTGTCTTCTCTGTGCAGCTCCAGGGTCCTAGAGCCCGCCTGCTGCCTGATGTAGCAGTGCTGACATTGTTCTCAGTCTGCTCATTCCCTGTGTACAGACATGAATGTCTGTGCACAGAGATGATGTAGCAGTGCTGAGATTGTTCTCAGTCTGCTCATTCCCTGTGTACAGACATGAATGTCTGTGCACAGAGATGATGTAGCAGTGCTGAGATTGTTCTCAGTCTGCTCATTCCCTGTGTACAGACATGAATGTCTGTGCACAGAGATGATGTAGCAGAGCTGAGATTGTTCTCAGTCTGCTTATTCCCTGTGCATAGACATCTATATTTATGCACAGGGGATGTAGCAGAGAGGACATCGCGTTTTGGACTGCGTCGGACGGAAGAGGATTTTTTTAATTAAAGATGGAGTCCCTAATGGCTTTTTTTTTTATTTCTAATAAAAATTTTTCCTTGTGTTGTGTTTTTTTAAAACAATTTAATAGAAATTCATGGTGGCCATGTCTAATATTGGCGTGACCGCCATAAATTTCGGGCTTAGGGCCAGCTGATAATACAAAGCTGGCCCTAACCTCTTTATTACCCAGCGTGCCACCGCTACCAGGGCCGCTGGAAGAGCGGGTTTCAGCGCCAGAGGATGGCGCTTCAATGAACGCGCCATCTTCTGGGGCGGCTGCGGGCTGCAATTTGCAGCGGGGGGTGCCCAGAAAGCTTGGGCATCCCTGCGCTGTGGATTCCAGCCCCCAGCTGCTTAGCTGTACCTGGCTAGACATAGAAATTGCGCGGAGCCCCACGCATTTTTTTTTAATTATTTCATGAATTTCAGAGTCAGAGTCTCAGAGTCAGAATCTCAGAATTTCATGAAATAATTAAAAAAAAATGCGTGGGGCTCCGCGCAATTTCTATGTCTAGCCAGGTACAGCTAAGCAGCTGGGGGCTGGAATCCGCAGCGCAGGGATGCCCAAGCTTTCTGGGCACCCCCTGCTGCAAATTGCAGCCCCCAGCCGCCCCAGAAGATGGCGCGTTCATTGAAGCGCCATCCTCTGGCGCTGAACCCCGCTCTTCCAGCGGCCCTGGTAGCGGTGGCACGCTGGGTAATAAAGAGGTTAGGGCCAGCTTTGTATTATCAGCTGGCCCTAAGCCCGAAATTTATGGCGGTCACGCCGATATTAGACATGACCGCCATGAATTTCTATTAAATTGTTTTAAAAAAAACACAACACAAGGAAAATTTTTTATTAGAAATAAAAAAAAAAGCCATTAGGGACTCCATCTTTAATTAAAAAAATCCTCTTCCGTCCGACGCAGTCCAAAACGCGATGTCCTCTCTGCTACATCCCCTGTGCATAAATATAGATGTCTATGCACAGGGAATAAGCAGACTGAGAACAATCTCAGCTCTGCTACATCATCTCTGTGCACAGACATTCATGTCTGTACACAGGGAATGAGCAGACTGAGAACAATCTCAGCTCTGCTACATCATCTCTGTGCACAGACATTCATGTCTGTACACAGGGAATGAGCAGACTGAGAACAATCTCAGCTCTGCTACATCATCTCTGTGCACAGACATTCTTGTCTGTACACAGGGAATGAGCAGACTGAGAACAATCTCAGCTCTGCTACATCATCTCTGTGCACAGACATTCATGTCTGTACACAGGGAATGAGCAGACTGAGAACAATCTCAGCTCTGCTACATCAGGCAGCAGGCAGGCTCTAGGACCCTGGAGCTGGGGCAGCCAGAACACAGAGAAGACAGGATCTTATCTGTGCGAGTCAGCGATTACTTACAAAGTAAACGAGTCCAATGCAAATAAATGACACAACTAGGATTGCTTCAGGCTGAAGCTTCCGAGACACATCTGCGATTTGTAAATCTCACACTACTCGCTATTACTCGCTTCCCCATTCATTAACATTGGACTCGCTAGACTCGCAACGAGTAGCGAGTCCTGGGCTCGGACTCGCTAGAGTCAAGCGATTCCGAGTAATTTAGGATTCGCCCATCACTATCCACAACCCTTTAGTCTCCTCATGTTATCTTTAACATTTGTCACCAAAATCGAAGTAGAGGCCAAAAAATCAATAGTTTGAGTTTTTCATGCATGAACTGTCACATCGATATGAAGCAAAAGTCACAGTGGGAAGCTCACTGTGCTACAATGCGGCCTAGCAGGCCGGGCCACCCACCGTCTGGCCCATCAAGTGCATCTGCGGCCTCTTCATCCTCTGTGACTGTGGGGACAGCAGTCACACATGCTTTTGGACGCAGACCTTCCACCTCTTTACCCTCAACAGCCAGTATGATTGGAAGGTCATCAGTTCTTTTGGAAGTGGAAACACCTGCTGGTGTTGAGCGCTGTCTGACATCGAGAGCACCACCTTTGGATGAAGGCAACATAATATGTCCGCCTGCTCCTTCCTCACAGACCAACAGTTTGCCAGGGACACCCTACTCAACTGTGTCTCAGCACAGCAGCCAGCCCTCGGTCCTTCAGACGTGGAGAAGTAAAAGACCATTTCCTCCTAGCCATGACAAAGCTAAGAGGTTGAATTTCACCATCTGCAAGCTGTTGGCTACAGAAATGCTCTGTCTCCACCTGTTGTACAGAGAGGATTTTTGAGACCTTGCGTCTGTTGTAGTGCCCCAGTACCAGATGCCCAGTCGCCACTACTTCTCAAGAAAGCCGTGCCTGCGTTACACCGGCATGTCGCACACAACATCACCGCTTCCTTGAGAAACTCTGTGTGATAGGGTGCATTTCACCACAGACACTTGGACCAGTAAGCATGGACAGAAGCGTTACATAGCAGTGACTGTGCACTGGGTAACTATGAAGACAGCAGGCAGGAGAAGTGGCTGCTGTCCAAGTCTTGCCATCCCCACGAGTTGTGCGTCAATCCTCTGTATGTACAAGTTCCTCCACTGCTTCTGCCTCCTCAACCTCGTCTCAGTCCTCCACCTGCACCCAAAGCCTGTCTGATAATGCCACCTGCGTTGTAACTGCGCAGAAGGAATCCTGCACACCTCCTTACTATGATGACAGCAGGGCTCAACGGCATCAGGCGGTCTTTACCTTGAAATGTCGGGGAAATGTGAGTCACACAGCTGAGGATTTGTGGTCAGCTGTGGAGACCGAGTTTCATCAATGCTTGTCTCCACTGAACCTGCAGCCAGGAAGTGCAACAATGCTGCAATGCTGCAAACCTGGGTGCAGCCTTCCACCGGGGCAATATGACACACGTGCCTTGCATGGCTCACGTCTTAATCCTGGTTGTCCAGCCAATTTTTGCACACTATCTGGGTCTAGATGGTCTTCTGCAGAGGGCACGGTCGCTGTGTGCTCACTTCCGCCGTTCGCATCCCGCAGCTCAACGCCTTGCATCTCTACAGAAGTCGTTCGACCTGCCAGTTCACTGCTGAAATGCGATGCGCTGACATGATGGAATTCAATTCTGCACATGTTGCAGCAACTGTGGCAGCACCGACGTACCTTGGTGCAATACGTCATGACGTATAACCTGGGCCTACGAGATCCAGAGGTGGGGCAAATCACACAGCTTGAGTGGTCTGAAATGAAGGACCTATGCACCATTCTGTACAGTAATGAAATGTCGACGAAGAAGTTTAGTGATGATGATGCCATTATCAGCATGACTATTCCGGTCATTTACATGCTGGAACACACTTTAAACAGTATTCGGAGTCAGGTGGTGACACTAGAGGAGGGGGAAGAAGTACAGGAGGAGTCGTATGCGGAAGGGCTCACAAGATCTCCAAGGTGCAGTTCACAGTTTATGAATGATGGTCTAGATTCTGCTTGCTCAGAACCTTCTTTATCTGGACCTGGATCCGACTCCAAAAGCTTCTGGGCATCAGTGCAGATAATTTCCTCGTCTTGACTCACAAAAGATTTGGAGCAGACCTCTGATTCCCAGGCTATAGTATGAGTGAAGAGCAATGCATAGTCAATCATCTGTCTTAGGCCAGGGTCACATTTGCGGTTGGACCCTGGCCTGCCGGATTCCGGTTTCAACTTAGCAATTTTTCCATCACCACATAGCGTTTCCGCTATGCGGTGCTGGAAACCGCAGTCCCTAGTTACCCGGTGTTTACCTGCACGACCTGTCACACAGGCAGCGGCTCGGAGGGCGTTTTACAGCGCCGCACAGGAAATCGTGTCTGCAACGGTTTCCTGTGCGGCGCTGTAAAACGCCCTCCGAGCCGCTGCCTGTGTGACAGGTCGTGCAGGTAAACACCGGGTAACTAGGGACTGCGGTTTCCAGCACCGAATAGCGGAAACGCTATGCGGTGATGGAAAAATTGCTAAGTTGAAACCGGAATCCGGCAGGCCAGGGTCCAACCGCAAATGTGACCCTGGCCTTAGGGTGCTTTCACATCAGCGTTTTTCGTAATTCGCGGCAGATGCGGTGAAAAAACCGCATCTGCCGCGTTTGCCGCATAACCGTTCCACTTGCGGCGCGGTTGCGGTTTTTTCTATGCAAAGTATAGGCGTACTTGCGGCAGGTGCGGCAAGTGCGGTTTTGCACTTGCGGCAGGTGCGGCCGCGAAAAAAAACGCGGCTTACTGCGGTTTTTTTCGCGGCCGCACCTGCCGCAAGTGCAAAACCGCACTTGCCGCACCTGCCGCAAGTATGCCTATACTTTGCATAGAAAAAACCGCAACCGCGCCGCAAGTGGAACGGTTATGCAGCAAACGCGGCAGATGCGGTTTTTTCACCGCATCTGCCGCGAATTACGAAAAACGCTGATGTGAAAGGGCCCTTAGGCGGCCATCACACGCATCAATTTAATGCATGATATCACTTAAGCGATCTGCTTTTTGATCGCTTAAGCGATATCGTTTGTGCATTGCTGCGTGTAATCAAGCGATTTTACAATGTAAAATCGCTTGATCATGAGATCGCAGATTGGTGAGCCGGAGCTCATATCAAGCGATAAACGCTTGATCAATCTGCATTGTGACACCACGATGAACGATCTCCCAGCGGCAGAGCCTATGCTGGGAGATGGTATCTATGGTAAACGTCGGGTTACTAAGCGCCGCGCGGCGCCTAGTAACCCGATGTGTACCATAGTTACCATCGATCTCGCTGGTCCACATCGCTGGTGAGTCTGCCTGTGTGACAGCTCACCAACGATGTGAGCGATATTGTTAGCGATCGCGCGTGCACGTGATCGCTAACAATATCGCTAGCGATATTGAACCGTGTGACGGCCGCCTTAGGGTCACATCACACACACAGATATCTGTGCAGATATTGTTCGCAGATCTCTGGTTGAAGTGAAATCATGGACACATTGTTCATTTGTACACGGCCACAAAATGGAACAATATGTCCATGATTTCACTTCAACCAGAGATCAGCGAACAATATCTGCACAGATATCTGTGTGTGTGACGTGGCCCTTACCCCATACTCAGATGGGTGGCTGGAGACTAGGGATGAGCGAGTCCTAAATTACTCGGAATCGCTAGACCCGCACGAGTCCGAGCCCAGGACTCGCTACTCGTTGCGAGTCTAGCGAGTCCAATGTTAATGAATAGGGAACCGAGTAATAACGAATAATGCTATTTCCAAATCGCTGATGTGTCTCTGAAAGTGTGCGAGTCCAAACTCGCAGGTTTTTCTCTTATTTGGAGCCGATGATGGGAGGGGGAAGCGATTCTCGGGCACACACCATGCTGTAAAAGCAAACATTTTATAATTTCTGGTGGCTTTCTGGGGGCTTGTAAAACAAGTAGCAGGTACTATTTCGTGAAAGGTACACACTAGAGGCTTAGGGCCCTTTCACATCTGCGTTTTTCGTAATTCGCGGCAGATGCGGTGAAAAAACCGCATCTGCCGCGTTTACCGCATAACCGTTCCACTTGCGGCGCGGTTGCGGTTTTTTCTATGCAAAGTATAGGCATACTTGCGGCAGGTGCGGCAAGTGCGGTTTTGCACTTGCGGCAGGTGCGGCCGCGAAAAAAACCGCAGTAAGCCGCGGTTTTTTTCGCGGCCGCACCTGCCGCAAGTGCAAAAACCGCACTTGCCGCACCTGCCGCAAGTATGCCTATACTTTGCATAGAAAAAACCGCAACCGCGCCGCAAGTGGAACGGTTATGCGGTAAACGCGGCAGATGCGGTTTTTTCACCGCATCTGCCGCGAATTACGAAAAGCGCAGATGTGAAAGCACCCTGCGATATTTTAAGACAGATGGAAGGTACCGTGCGAGCTGCAGGCAGGACACCGTACAGCAACGCACTGGCACAGGAAAAAATTGTTTAGTACGCAGAACCAGGCACTGTTAGGCTGCGGTGCTGGCTGCGTGCAAGTTTACAAGTACCGTGCGAGCTGCAGGCAGGACACCGTACAGCAACGCACTGGCACAGGAAAAAATTGTTTAGTACGCAGAACCAGGCACTATTAGGCTGCGGTGCTGGCTGCGTAAAATGTTACAAGTACCGTGCGAGCTGCAGGCAGGACACCGTACAGCAACGCACTGGCACAGGAAATTTTTTGTGGAAAAATGGCACCAAAATTATTTGGTAGACTAGTGCCAAAAATAAGAAAAAGCTTAGGATTACAGCTCTGCGGAAAGCTGGGTGAACTAAGCTCTGAGGATGGTGCTGGATTCACTGTAAGGCTGCTCCTATCTCCCTTCCTTACAGTCCTGTACAGCAATCCTCCGTCCTGGTAGTTCTGAAAAGAACTTTTGGGTTATGTGTGACTCCTACACTGCCTAACTGTCCCTAGATCTGCTCCAAGTCTCCCTGCACTAGGTCAGCTCTTCTCAGGAATGTGCCCAAAATGGCGGGGGCAAGCCTTATATACTGCCTTGCCTGTCATAGATGACATAGGCATCACGATGGACAGCAGCCAATCATAGTCCTGACACAACCAAAGCTGCTATGGCATTACTGACTATGATTGGCTATCTTCACAAGTTTTCTGACCTAACACGAAATGCTGACTAGTAACATAAAAGATTCTGGATTCGCGAGTCCCGAATAGAGAATACAGGACTCGGAATCGCAGACTCGCTAGGATTCGGACTCGTAGACTCGCTCAGACTCGCTGCTGTTTGGGGAGATTCAAGCTATATAGCGATGTGATAGAGCGAGTCTAGCGAGTCTAGCGAGTGAGATAAAGTAAACTCTGACAAAACTAAGATTGCCATTGACTTGCATTGGACTCGTTACTGAGCGAGTATTCGCTAAAAGACTCGCCGATTACCGAGTCCAGCGAGTCCCTTAAGAATCGCCGAGTAACGAGTCCTAGCGAGTAGACTCGCTCATCCCTACTGGAGACTTGGGAGCTGTGCGGAAGCAAGTGGGATTGGGGTGAAACCTCTGAGGACTATTGTATTTGTGATGTTGAAGTTGAGGTGGAGGAGAACCCACTTACTGAAGCGCTTGCTATCCATTCAAGCGCCTGCTCTTTTTGTGCCTCATCTAGAATTGGTATCCATCGTCGTCTGAGTCGTGTCGGTACGAAAGGGATCATATCAGAATCTCCACGGAAAGAAGTAGACATCTTACTTTGGCTGGAAGATGATCTTTTTTCAGCAGATGTTACTCTTGCTTTCCCACGTACCCCACGGACACAAACGTTTTTCCCCTTGCACCACGCCTATTCCCCTTTCCACCAGCAGCAGGTCTTTTGCCACTCATTTTGTATGTGAACAAATTGGCAACTGTGCAGTTGTTGGCAAAAAATATTCTGATGGAAATCGAGCAGAGCTGAGTGGCCAGACAGTGGTACTAGGCACAAAAAATTACGTTTGCTAGGTGCAGTTAAAAATTAGTAGAATAAATTACACTCAAGGTGTACTTGGTTGTATTACACGTGGCCTACACTACAGGGTTTTGTGGACACTGCTTTTAGGCAAAAACTGACAGATTTGCTAGGTGCAGTTAAAAATTAGTAGAATGAACTACATTCAAGGTGTACTTGGTTGTAGTACACGTGGCCTACAGTAATGTTTTTGTGGACACTGCTTTTAGGCAAAAACTGCTGTTCCCTGGTGTACAGCAATTTTCAATCAAGTAACCAATTTTTATGAGTTTAGGCAAAAACTGACAGGTTTGCTAGGTGCAGTTAAAAATTTGTAGAATGAACTACACTCAAGGTGTATTTGGTTGTATTACACGTGGCCTACAGTAATGTTTTTTTGTGGACACTGCTTTTAGGCAACAACTGACAGGTTTACTAGGTGCAGTAAAAAATTAGTAGAAGGAACAACACAGGCGGTGTAGCTTCTCTCACAAGTGGGCTACCTCACTGTGGGACACTGCTAGTCTGCTACTAGCCCGAACAAAGTGCCTGGACTTGCTGCAGCAAAAAAAATGTCTAATTAAGACAGGTGGTGTAGCTTTCTTCACAGCAGTGCTGCACTACCTGCCCTAATGGATTCGAAGAGCTATATTACTGTGGCCAGATGCTGTGAGAAAGACTTGCACAGCACTGGCACACACCTGACACACACCTGCCTGGCAAAAACTAATAGAGACTGCTCTAACCTAAGCCTCAAAAGGGCTGCAATTAAAACTAGTCCCTGCTTCTATGAAGTAGCCCTGAAAAGGGCTGATAGATTACTAGTCCCTAGTCCCTATCCCTAATCGCTACTCCTAAGGAGCAGCCCTAAAAAGGGCAGATATTACTAAGATTCGCACCCTCCCTCCAGTCCCTACTCCCTAAACCTATCTATCTAACTTTGTATTCGCTCACTAACTGACTGAGAGAACAAAATTTAGAGTTTGCACTGTTTAGCGCACGCACACATCGGCAGTGGTGCCGTCTAACATCCTGCAGCAGCTATCAGCAAAATGGTGGCGATCGTTAAAATGGCCAAGTCTTATAGGGCTAGGACATGTGACAGACACAGCCAATGATGACCTTGGTTGTGTGAAAAAATGCACTTTGCAGTGGGGGACTGTGATTGGCTAGCAGCCTGAACCGCCCCACTGTACATGCTTTAGGAGAAAAAAAAAATAGCGCAACCTTATTGCTGCAGCTCTGATACAACCCCCATGCACACTATACACACAAACTCGATATTAACATACATTTGCAGTATTAAGGCTAGGTTTAGGTTTTTGGTGATCGAAGTGTTATTGGACTGTGATGTAGTGAGTGGCGGCATTGTGCATGGCCGGTGTGTTTTGCACAGGCAGAAGTCAGCTGCCTGTTTTATGAATGTCCTGCCATGGAAGCGACAGTCTGCTTAACAGCATGGCAAGAGTTAAGCTTGCAAGTTGCTGGAGATGTGGGTGTGTCTCAGGATGTTTGAATGGAGTCTGTGTTCTGACATGAGACAGACTGATACATGGAGAGAGCCTGCAAGCCACTGGGCTGCTATCAGGTGGCCACTTCCTGGTCACAGGTCTCGGATGGCAGACAAGCCCTGAGTGTGAGGTAACAATAGACTGTATACCAGGCGGTATGTACCTGTAAGCCGAAGTAAGGCTCCTGTTTATGTGCTGGAAGGTGGTTTATGCTGAAATAATAAACCAATATGACTTTCAATTAAATGGAGAGACTGTCGCTGTGTTTAAATATCGCTGCCAAGTGAGTGAACCCGACCCGGACCGTGAACGCTATACCACAGAACATATACTAGAACTGACGAATTTCAAGCAAATTGTTCTAATTCGGCGAATGACTCGAACACTGCCAAAAACAGCTCGAATTTGAGATTGGCGAACAATTCGTATCGAACACCGCTCATCTCTACTGTTTACCATCTAACTTGAAAGAATTGGAGTAGTTTTGCCCTGTGGAATAGGCAAGAATCATAGTGGCAAAATGTGGAAAGCTCATAGACACTTATCCAAAGCGACTTGCAGCTATAATTGTCACAAAAGGAGGCTCTATAAAATTCTAACTTTAGAGGTGTGAATAGTTATGCACAATTAAGTTTTCAGTTATTTTGTCCTATTTGTTGCTTGTTTCACAATAAAAAGAAAAAAAAATGTTAGCAGTTCAAGGCCTTCTCTTTATATGAACTGAAGGAAACCTTCCAACAGAACTGAAATTCCAAGTTGTGAAGTAGCAAAACAAAATGCCAAGGGGGTGAATACTTTTGCAAGGCACTGTATATATTCCATCACATTTATAACATATCACATTAATCTGCATTTTTTGTTTTATCTAATTTATTTCAGATGCCATATAAAGCACACTCCACGTTTTATATGGTCAATGCAAAAAAAGTACTTTGCTTTCAGTTCCATTCAAATAACATTGTGGTTCTGGGTTGGTGCACAGCATCTCTACAAGCACAGAATCAGCAATTAGCATATGACGCTCTGACAGATTCAAGAATTTGTAAAGTCTGTTCTGAAATGCAGCAAGTGTCATCTCTAATAATGTAAAAGCAGTTCATCCGCATGTTTTATCTACAACATTGTTGATGTGTGCAATGAAAAATGTGAACTTTGCTTAATCATGCCGTGTCTACTTGTCAGAAAGATGCTCCTATGATGTATGGATTGAAATCATATCCTGCTTGTAAGATGACCCAGAAAGTTTTGAGCAGTTTGGCTAGATGCCACGTGTATAAGATAAGCTGAAATGAAGCAGTTATCACAGCAGTGCAAGGCCATCAAATATAGTCACAAACATGTCATTGACTCATAAGCTAAGTACTTACGGGGTAAGGGCAAATTTCATTCTATTTACCGTATGTACTCGTGTATAAGCCGACCCGTGTATAAGCCGACCCCCCTACTTTTGCCCCCAAAACCTGGGAAAACCTATTGACTCATGTATAAGCCGAGGGTGGACCCCAGCACAGGTATACAGTCCCCCCCAGTGGTATACAGCAGCCTCCCCAGTGGTAGTATACAGCAGCCACAGAGGTATATACAGCAGCCCCAGTGGTAGTATACAGCAGTCTCCTCCTGTGGTAGTATACAGCAGTCTCCCCCTGTGGTAGTATTCAGCAGTCTCCCCCTGTGGTAGTATACAGCAGTCTCTCCCTGTGTTAGTATACAGCAGTCTCCCCCTGTGGTAGTATACAGCAGCCTCCCCCTGTGGTAGTATACAGCAGCCTCCCCCTGTGGTAGTATACAGCAGCCTCCCCCTGTGGTAGTATATAGCAGCCTCCCCAGTGGTAGTATACAGCAGTCTCCCCCTGTCGTAGTATACAGCAGCCACAGAGGTATATACAGCAGCCGCAGAGGTAGTATACAGTAGCTTCCCCCTGTGGTAGTATACAGCAGCCTCCCCCTGTGGTAGTATACAGCAGCCACAGAGGTATATACAGCAGCCCCAGTGGTAGTATACAGCAGCCTCCCCAGTGGTAGTATACAGCAGTCTCCCCCTGTGGTAGTATACAGCAGCCTCCCCCTGTGGTAGTATTGGGGGTGCTACTGCTATGGACAGTAAGAGAAGCGTTGCCACTTTAAGAAAACTGTGCCTGTGGTGGACAGTAAGAAACACGCTGCCACTTTAAGAGACAGAAAACCCCCCAGGTGTGGGATGATGGTATGTCCTGTTTTCCCCCTTCGGAGAGTGTGTTTTTGGAGCAGTCGGTGGATGTGTGAAGAGAAGGAGACCGTCTGTGTGACTGGAACAGGACAGCAGTTTTTCTTGTGAAATGAAAGTGAGACACAGAGACATGCCTGGAATCCAGTGAGAGTCAGAAGCAAGGAGAAGATTTGCAGCCCATCGACTCGAGACAGGAACCGTGTGCATCTTCGGATCGGAGTGCTGTTGTTGGGGCCCCCAGGACTGCATCCAAATCCCTGCATCACTGTGAGTTGAATATTGTGCACCTCTCAGGGTAGAATAGGCTTCAGTAGATAGAACACGGCAGCCGTGTGGCCTGTGTAGCACGGCCAGAAAGGTTATACGTAGAGTAGTATTGTACTTTGCTTTTGTGAATTTACCTGTGTGCTCTCAACTTGTGATAGTTGGAGAACCGTGCTATTGAGCGGACCAACTAGAGAAAACGAAAAGTTTGTTAAATCTCATTTTTGCCACTGTTTACCCCTGCTTGAACCTGCCTTCTTCACTCCTTTCCCCGCCTGTTAATAAATTCACCCTTGTGGTTTGCACTCCCATCTTGTGTATCGTACCTTATTCTGCACCGCGGTGGTCCTCCCAGCCATCGCTTCAAGTGGCGCTGCGAGCAGGGTACGGTCACCAAGATGGAGGCAGCAGACAGCAACGGCGGGAATGCTAATATTAACGGGGGTAATGTGGGCAATGGTGGAACCCCTGCAAGGACACTCCCAATGGGCACTATATTTAGTGTACTCCCAAAGTTTGACGGCAATAACATGGCACTGTGTGACTGGGTGTCCCGACTGCAGAGCACCCTGAAGGTTTATAACATCGGCCCAGAGCTTGAAGTGGACATCGCTTTGACTGCCCTAGAAGGAGAAGCCCATAGAAACGTCTGTCTACAACCAGAACCCACCCGTAGTACCCTGAAAGAGTTAGTTGGATTCCTGGAAGAAATCTATGGCGAGACTGCTAGTGCGGGGCATCTTCGCGTCAAATTTTTTTCGAGGCTGCAGCGGGAAGAAGAAGGGATCTCTCAGTATGCCACCGCACTACAAGAAGTGCTAGCAGAGGTGCAGAAAAAGGAGGCAGCTGGACTCGGCGGCATAGGGTCCACAGATCAGATGTGACGACCGTCCGCTGTAAGGCTGAGCTGCTGGTAAGGCAGCACCCCGAGAAACCCCGAGACCCTTAACCCCTATACAGGGATCTGGAATTATAGCGGAGCCCAGGGGGTAGCTGCCTATGGGAGCAGCAGAGCAGGGAGGTCGTCTAGGAAGGGAAAAAATCAGGAAGCGAAGAACGTAGTCAGGAGTCCGAGTCAAAACCGAGAGGGCAGCGAAGGTACAAAATCGTCAGGCAGTAGCAGAGTCAAAAATCCAGGCAAAGGTCAAGGGCAAAACCAAGAGGGCAGCTGAGGTACAAAATCAATAGGCAGAGGCAGAGTCAGAAATCCAGGCAAGGTCAGAGACAAAACTAAACATACACTATATCACTGGGGAACCAAAACTATATCTGGCGGCCTGCAAGACAGGCTCCAATGTATTTGAAGGGCGCGGTTACCTCCCATAGGCTGGAGCTCACAGCCTGATGACCTCATCCGAACCGCCCCTAGAGCCAGGCCAGATGGAGATGCACGACTGGCTCCACCCAGCCCACCTCTGACAGAAGAACGCAGGCTGCGCCTAACGGACACCTCTGCAGGGCCCGCTCTTCTGCGACCAACACCACCCAGAGGGGAAACACAGCGGCGCTCAGCGACAGAGGCAGACGTCGCTGGAGCAGGTCCATATGAGGACAAGGCCTTCCTATCACCAGCACCACCAGACGAAGGAATCCGGCTCCTCCCAGCGGCCGAGGCAGGAACACCGGCCACCGAGTCCGATGGCGATGTGACACCAGATACTCCGGGAGCAGTTTATTCTAGGTTTACACAGCATATCCTTGAGGCAAGCCCTGTCAGAACGGGTCCGAGCGAACCCGGCTCTTACATTTCGTCAAATCCTGGCAGAAACAGTAGCCCGAAGTAAAGAAGAAAGCTACGCTTCTGGGGTGGTGCGCATCCAAGCCGCCAAGTCCAGCGTGGACCCAAACCGCCAAGAGGTGCTGGTCCAGGTGGTGCAGGATTTACAGAAATCCGTTCTCAATGTACAGGAGAAGCTGACCCAGATGGAGCAAAGAATGAGGGATCTGTCTGTTGCACCTCCCTACCCAGCTGCACCATCCTCCTTTCAACCTGGCCCATCGTACGCTCGCAATAATTCCCTGGCGCGACCAATAGGAAACTGGAGGGTGCAGGCTTCCTCTCAGCAGCCACCAGAGGCACAAGGTATTCCTCAGCGAAGAGAAGACATCCGATGCTGGGGATGTGGAGGTCAGGGGCATATTGCCAGAGGGTGCCGGAATAGCACTCAAGGCCAACAGAAGCCTCCGTTAAACTACCAACCCCCGCAGTAGTGCGGCACTCTGCGGGGGAGGCAAGAGGGGAGGCCGCTCCGTATCATGACGAACATCTGATCGCTGGGTGTCCCATCATATGTGCTGAATTCGAGGGTGTCCTAGTGGATTGCTTGATAGATACCGGGTCACAAGTGACGACGATGCCAGAAGCATACTTCAATCAACATTTCCAGGCACTGGCCAGGCCAGAGAAAGAGACATTGATCCGGGTGATTGCCGCTAATCAGCAACCGATCCCGGTCACAGGGGTTGTGTGGATGAATGTTCGTATCTGTGGGCAAGAAGTGGGGAGAAAAGGGATCCTACTAGTCCCCGGGCCCGTCAAAGAAGATGTACCTGTAATACTGGGGATGAATGTCCTACGTGAATTAGATCAGATTATGTTCGTCAAACGGGGACCCGGATACTGGAAGCAGGCTACTACACATAAGCCTACGCAAGAAGCACTTCAGCGACTGATTCGTGTCTGTGGGACGCAGAAGAGTGTGCCATCTCATCAGACGGTAGGGGTCATCAGGGCTCCTGGGAAGGTGCCTATAATCCTGCCTCCCGGACGAGAAAGTATATTACACCTTCCAGTGGGAACCTATCGCAATCTCGATGGGGTAGAAGTGATCGTACAGCCTGTAGCAACCGGAAGAGTGGACCAAGAAGTTATGATAGCTCGTACGGTAGCTGTGGTCCAACAAGGACGCGTCCCTATCAGAGCCTTGAATGTGGGCCCCAGTGAGGTCACCTTGCCCCGAGGGACAGATCTGGCCCTGGTATACTTGCATAAAGGTGAAGTGGTGAGCCAAAAAGATATATCCCTATCACCGATAGAAGGTACGGGGTGGACCCTAGCAGTCTCTGCGAGGGCTGAAGAGATGCCCTCCCCAGAGTGGAGTGGAAAGGTCATCCTTGATCAGATGGAAGTGGATGTGAAAGCGCTGGGCCCCGAGCGTGTACAAGCAGTAGAAGCTATGTTGTGGAAGAACCAGGCTGCATTCGCTCGCCACGCTGAAGATTTCGGCTGCACTGAAGCTATCATGTATGAGATACCGACCGGGGAAGCTCGTCCGATTCGAGAACGGTACCGACAGATCCCTCCCAAGATGTACCAAGAGGTGAAGACTTTACTGAAGCAAATGCTGGATTCGGGAATAGTACAGGGCAGTCAGAGCCCTTGGGCAGCTCCGGTGGTACTCGTCAAGAAAAAGGATGGAACCATCCGGTTCTGTGTAGACTACAGAAAACTCAACGCCTGTACAGTTCGCGACTCGTACCCATTACCATGAATCGAAGAATCCTTGACGGCATTGGGGAAGGCCAAGTACTTCTCCACCTTGGATTTAGCAAGCGGGTACTGGCAAGTACCTGTGGCGGAAAAGGACAAAGCAAAGACCGCGTTCATTCTCCCGATGGGATTGTTTGAATTTAACCGGATGCCTTTCGGACTCTCCAATGCTCCGGGCACGTTCCAACGACTGATGGAAAAGTGCTTGGGGGACTTAAATTTCGAAGCTACTCTGATCTATCTGGATGATATCATCGTGTTTTCGGCCTCGTTCAAAGAACACCTTGACCGGCTTGGACAGGTACTCGGAAGACTACAGGCTCATAACCTGAAGGTGAAACCAAAAAAGTGCCACCTCTTCAAGAAAGAGATCGAGTATCTGGGCCACACAGTTTCACAAGATGGAGTCCTGCCCTCTGCAGAAAAGGTGGCAGCCATCCAGAAGTGGCCAGTCCCTCAAACGGTGAGAGAACTCAAGGCATTTCTTGGACTCGCCGGGTATTACCGCCGGTTCGTCAAAGACTTTGCAAAGGTGGCGGGTCCTTTGAATGAGCTGCTGAGGGGGACCACCGGAGTGTCAAAGAACCAGGGCATCCTTTGGGCTCAGAGACAAGATGAGGCTTTTCAGGCTATGAAGAATGCCCTTACTTCAGCCCCGATCCTAGCCTACGCGGACTTCGACCGACCATTCCTGCTGTACACGGATGGTAGCCTTCATGGACTCGGTGCAGTATTGTCTCAGATACAGAATGGACATGAGAGAGTCATCGGCTACTCCAGTAGGTCCCTGCGGGACAACGAAAGAAACCCCCACAATTATAGCTCCTTTCGACTAGAGCTCCTGGCCCTAGTGTGGGCCATGACAGAGAAATTTGCTGGCTTCCTGACAGGGACCAAGATCCAGGTCCGAACAGACAATAATCCTCTGGCCCACCTTGAGAATACTAAATTGGGAGCCTTGGAACAACGGTGGGTGGCTCGCCTTGCAAAGTTCGACTTTACCATCTGTTATCGTCCCGCCACCGAAAACGCAAATGCGGATGGACTGTCCAGAGTGACGGTGGAGATCCCAGTGGGGGATCTCGATGAACAACTAGAGGAGGAAGAAACGCCAGACTTTAGCAAGTTTGGGCCCCCAGTGGTTGCGTCACAATTAAGTAGGGAGGCTTGCACACTGCCCCGGTCCCTGGGAAGAACCAATGAAGAATGGGGACGTGCTCAATCTGCAGACGAAGGGCTACAACAGATGAAACACTGGGTAGCTGAGAAGCAGAAGCCCGGCAAACAAGAAAGGGCTAACCTGGACGCCGAGATGAAGAGCGTCTTACACCAGTGGGATAGACTAGAAGTTCGAGAATCAGTGTTATATCGTAAGAGACAACAGCCAAAAGAAATAGAAACAAGAGGGCAGGTGGTCATCCCCGGAAAAATGGCTCAAGAGGTAGCTAAGGAAGCACACGAGTTTGGCGCTCACTTCGGACCTGCAAAGACCTACCAATGGTTACAGCGGTACGTGTACTGCCCTCGATTGGAGTCTGTGGTAGAAGAGGTTTGCCGGCGATGTCGAGTATGCGACCTCATTAAAAGCACCGAACAGAGGGCACCCGTTCAGACCATACAGACCAAAGAACCGCTAGAAATCTTGATGACTGATTATCTCCTCGTGGGACACTCAGCTCGGGGGCTACAATACTGTTTGGTTATGACTGACCATTTCTCCAAGTTCGCTGTAGTCACCCCGACTAGAGATCAGACTGCAGAGTCGGCGGCACGGGCTGTCTGCCAAGACTTTATCCGGGTGTATGGATGCCCAAAGCGAATCCACTCCGATCAAGGGGCATGTTTCCAAGGCAAGGTGATGGAGGAACTCTATCGTATGTATGGCATTGAGCGATCTCGGACTACACCTTACCACCCCCAAGGCAATGGAGCATGTGAACGCTTCAACCGAACCCTACTTCAGATGCTGCGGACATTGGAGGAAGATAAGAAAGCATGTTGGCCGGATTACCTAGCAGAATTGGTCTGGGCCTACAATAACCGAGTTCACTCCACTACGGGTTACACCCCATATCTGTTGCTCTTTGGAAGAGCTGGGCGAGACATCATCGAGCTGAATTTGGAGCAGCCAGAGGATTTCATGCAACGAACTGTCACTTCGTGGGTGAAAGAACATCGACAACGATTACAAACGATCCGTCGGTTGGCCGGTCAACAGCTACAGAAGAAAGAACATACGAACCCTAAACCGATTCAGGAAATACCGCTGCAACCTGGAGATCGAGTACTAGTCAGAGAGAAGCGCCCCAAGGGCAAACTGAGTGAGAGATGGGAAGTACAACCCTACAGAGTAATTGGACGGGTTTATGCTGATGGCCCAGTCTACAAGGTGCAAGTTGAGAATGGGGCGTCCGGCCCTAGAGTACTACACAGAAATATGCTGCGACCATGCCGGTCCGAAGCTTCTCCTACCCCAATATCTCCTACAGTCTCTGCCCCGCTCCCTGAACTCACGTCACCTGTGTGTGAAGTCGACGATGACTGGTGGACAGTCCCCAACACAGTGGGGGACCCTCAGCCTTCCAGAAGCGGGGATTCCGTGGATGAGCCCCTACCGCCACGTGAAGAAGAGGCCAGCCAAGATTCCACTGTGGCTCCTGCAGCAGGTGTTCCTCCGGGAGTTAGGCAAGCCTGGCCTGATAGTCAAGATCTTAGAAGGTCTCAGAGGTCTACTGCAGGGGTTCCACCAATCCGATATGTTGAACAATGTACTCAGTCTGCTGTATTGCCGTTGTTGTCTCCTCCACAGATGCTGTGTTCACATTGAACATTCCGTCATTACACTGTGGGCCTGATGTTGTGATGGCCGAGGACGACCATGATTAAGTAGGGAGGCATATTGGGGGTGCTACTGCTATGGACAGTAAGAGAAGCGTTGCCACTTTAAGAAAACTGTGCCTGTGGTGGACAGTAAGAAACACGCTGCCACTTTAAGAGACAGAAAACCCCCCAGGTGTGGGATGATGGTATGTCCTGTTTTCCCCCTTCGGAGAGTGTGTTTTTGGAGCAGTCGGTGGATGTGTGAAGAGAAGGAGACTGTCTGTGTGACTGGAACAGGACAGCAGTTTTTCTTGTGAAATGAAAGTGAGACACAGAGACATGCCTGGAATCCAGTGAGAGTCAGAAGCAAGGAGAAGATTTGCAGCCCATCGACTCAAGACAGGAACCGTGTGCATCTTCGGATCGGACTGCTGTTGTTGGGGGCCCCCAGGACTGCATCCAAATACCTGCATCACTGTGAGTTGAATATTGTGCACCTCTCAGGGTAGAATAGGCTTCAGTAGATAGAACACGGCAGCCGTGTGGCCTGTGTAGCACGGCCAGAAAGGTACTTTGCTTTTGTGAATTTACCTGTGTGCTCTCAACTTGTGATAGTTGGAGAACCGTGCTATTGAGCGGACCAACTAGAGAAAACGAAAAGTTTGTTAAATCTCGTTTTTGCCACTGTTTACCCCTGCTTGAACCTGCCTTCTTCACTCCTTTCCCCGCCTGTTAATAAATTCACCCTTGTGGTTTGCACTCCCATCTTGTGTATTGTACCTTATTCTGCACCGCGGTGGTCCTCCCAGCCATCGCTTCAGTAGTATACAGCAACCACAGAGGTATATACAGCAGCCCCAGTGGTAGTATACAGCAGTCTCCCCCTGTGGTAGTATACAGCAGTCTCCCCCTGTGGTAGTATACAGCAGTTTCCCCCTGTGGTAGTATACAGCAGTCTCCCCCTGTGGTAGTATACAGCATTCTCCCCCTGTGGTAGTATACAGCAGTCTCCCCCTGTGGTAGTATACAGCAGTCTCCCCCTGTGGTAGTATACAGCAGTCTCCCCCTGTGGTAGTATACAGCAGTCTCCCCCTGTGGTAGTATACAGCAGTCTCCCCTGTGGTAGTATACAGCAGCCTCCCCCTGTGGTAGTATACAGCAACCACAGAGGTATATACAGCAGCCCCAGTGGTAGTATACAGCAGCCTCCCCAGTGGTAGTATACAGCAGTCTCCCCCTGTGGTAGTATACAGCAGTCTCCCCCTGTGGTAGTATACAGCAGTTTCCCCCTGTGGTAGTATACAGCAGTCTCCCCCTGTGGTAGTATACAGCAGTCTCCCCCTGTGGTAGTATACAGCAGTCTCCCCATGTGGTAGTATACAGCAGTCTCCCCCTGTGGTAGTATACAGCAGTCTCCCCTCTGGTAGTATACAGCAGTCTCCCCTCTGGTAGTATACAGCAGCCTCCCCCTGTGGTAGTATGCAGCAACCACAAAGGTATATACAGCAGCCCCAGTGGTAGTATACAGCAGCCTCCCCAGTGGTAGTATACAGCAGTCTCCCCCTGTGGTAGTATACAGCAGTTTCCCCCTGTGGTAGTATACAGCAGCACCCCCTGGGTTAAAATACAGCACCCCCCCCCCTGTGGGTATACACAGCCCCTCCCCCGTTGCTGCCGCACACCTGTAAAAAGAAGAGCTTTCATACTTATCCTCCTGCTGTCACCGCGCGCGCATCCTCCGCTCTCCTTCTTGCTTGCACCCGGCGTCCATCCATATGACCGTGCACAAATAATGACGTCATTACTTGCGCGCGGTCACGTGGATGGAAGCAGGCTGCAAGCAAGAAGGAGAGTGGAGGATGCGCGCACGGTGACAGCAGGAGGATAAGTATGAAAGCTCTTCTTTTTACAGGTGTGCGGCAGCAACGGCTGGGGGCTGTATATACCACAGGGGGGGCACTGCTGTATACCCACAGGGGGGGCAGAGGAGCGCTGACAGTGCAATGTAATATGCACCGCTCCCCCTGCCGCTGATGAACAGGGGGATGCAGTGCATATTGCATTGCACTAATGAGCGGGGGCACGTGACTGCCCGCTCACTGTACAGCCTCCCCCACCTCCTCCAGCCCCCGGACACCGGCCCCACACACTCAGCCGTCACTGACTCGTGTATAAGCCGAGGGGGGCACTTTTCAGCACAATTTTTGTGCTGAAAAACTCGGCTTACACACGAGTATATACGGTAGTTTGAATTAGGCTTAACAGAAATTTATTGGTAATAATAATGGGCAAATGTTCACAGTACGCAACTGTAGAAATGTCACATTTCTAAGAACTTCTCCTGTGACATTTTGACATTATTAATCATGAATTGTTGGAAATTAAAGGGGTTGTGCAATGTACAATTGTACATTTTAATTAATAGATCTTAGAATAAAAATAAGTTCCACAATTGGATGTGTTAAGAAAATATCCTGTCCTGAGATATTCTTATAAATGTGCCCCTGTGTAATGTGTGTGTTCGACCATACAGGAACAGATCGGATATACCACAGCTCCTGAGCAGAGGAGAAAGTAAAAGAGAGTATACAGACATTACGGCCAGTGATCACAGCTGATTCTCTCTGTAATGAAAAATATTTAATTGTCTGAATAAAAACTTCTTTTACATCAAAGTAAGAATCAGCTGTAATGTCTGTATACTTTTTTCTTCCTCCCCTGCTCAGGAGCTGTGGTATATCTGACCAGTTCCTGCATTATCGGACACATCCATTGCACAGGGGCATGTTTCTTAGAATATCTCAGGATAGAATGTTTTTTTAACACATTCAATTGTGAAACTTATTTTTATTCTGAGATCTGTTAATTGTAATGTACAATTTGCTCGTAGCACAACCCGTTTAAGTAGGCCTTTGAGGAATGGCTCCACTTCCTTGAATGTGCTGAACACAAAATCATGGACTTATCTGACTGAAATCTGACTTATTTAGAATCAGACAAAAGACTTTTCATGATTTGATTTTGATGTGAAATTCAGACCTTGTACTAAAGAATACAAAATAGCGCACTCTCACAAAATTTCTATCCTTGTCAGGAGATCATAATAGAGGCTTCATTATAGGCTGAAATGTGTTGCTCTTAATGTCCATAGGACTGATATGATGTCCTGTAAAGTGTGTCTTTGACACATTTTTATAATTTTTCAATGAATGGATATTTTATGGAAAAACAATCTCTGAAGTGCTACGGTTCCTCATCGCTGAGTCTTCTACTTTTCCTTGGATCTGATTCTTCTAGTTCCAGTTCCTGTTCTAGCTGAAAATATAGGTGTGTTGTCTGTTTCTTTAGGTCTTCTAGAAGAGATACATAGATGCTGAGAGCTAGCCCCTGACACTACTCCTACGCAAAAACTATTTGTTTCTCCCCAATTTCTCCAGTTTCACCCCATTTTCGATAATTTCACCATGTTCTTCAGGGGTCTCATGACTCTGTGCTTACAGCTCGCCCAGGTATTAACAAAACAATCTGAATGGTAAACAAGAACTTCTGGTAGCCAACCATGCTATAAGACTGTAGGCAATACATGCTCACTTCTGAAACCTGATGCCCAAACCCATCCCAATAGTTTTCTCCAGCCCCTACCTACCCCTAAGAGTTCGTGAACTTATCTGTTCATATACTTTATTTCTGACCTCTCAGCCTCTGAGGGAAGACTGTTACCTGGTTGGTGGTTGATAGGTTCAGTAAACAGTGTCATTCTGTTCCTCTGTCTGGTTTGCGCAACTCTCAAACATTATGTAAGTTATGCATTAATCACATTGTGCACTCATAGATACTGAGGAAGGGACCCAGACCGTTTACAAATTTTGAAGGCTATTCTGAAAAAGATCAATATTGGGTGTCTTTTTCTTCTTTCAACCACCCAGAGGTCAATGGTCAGACAAAACACACTAATCAAACGCTCGAGCAATATTTTTAGTGTTATATATCTGATCATTAGTTTGGGTGGAACATCTCTCGTTAGTTGAATATGCTATTAATATCAAGAAATCATTAAAACTTCTCCATTTTCCTCTTCGATGCATCCTCATTTTGGTTGCTTTTCAATCATCATGATAGATACTCCAGAGGTTGAAAACTCTGTGGCTAAATTAAAGTATTTGTGGTCTGAAGTTAGAGAGAAATTGAGGAAAGCGCAGATAGCCAGCCCTCAACTGTATAATAATACAGTCACTTCAGGCATGCACCTCTTAATGAATCAGGCGCGTCTGCTACAACACACACCGCATCAAGACCACCAAGAAAATTGCTGGACTTGATCATTCCCAATGTAGTAACTGCAAATCGAGTCTGTGGAGCCTCGGTTTGGAGTCTCAAACACAGGACTATGCAGATATCCCTGAAAGGGCCACTTAATATGGTGGTTATGGTGTTCTCGGCAAGGAGCCACCCCTTGACTGGGTCCTTCCCTGGAGGGATATCTGGCTAGTCCTGTGTTTGAGACTCCTAACCGAGGCTCCACCAACTCGATTGGCATATTCATAATTCCCAGGGGGCAATGCACCTAGGAATTCACTGTGTTGAGCGCTTTAGCCAGCTGCCCGCAGTGTTTTCTTGGACTGGTCTCCCTGAGATCAGTGAATACTTTGTGATGTTGGTCTACTAGGCATTGCTCCCACCTAGCCAGAATCCTACTCCACACTGATGAGGGGCAACACCCCAAAACAGCTGTGTGTGGATGGATACCTGGCCTTGGTATTCCCTTGTCATAGCTCTAATCTTGCAAAAGAGCTAGATATTGACTGAAATGGCCACTTAATATGGTGGTTATGGTGTTCTCCGCAAGGAGCCACCCCTTGGCTGGGTCCTTCCCTGGAGGGATATCTGGCTAGTCCTGTGTTTGAGACTCCTTACCAAGGCTCCACAGACTCGATTTGCATATTCATAATTCCCAGGGGGCAATGCGCCTAGGAATTCACTGTGTTGAGCGCTTTAGCCAGCTGCCCGCAGTGTTTTCTTGGACTGGTCTCCTTGAGATCAGTGAATACTTTACAATGTAGTAACTGGACCAATGGTAGAGATTTTTTTAATTTTTACATTTGTTATTTAGAGTGATGTGGTTAAATTCTTACCAACGGCCAACAGACTCTTACAAAATAAGTTAAATCTGGTAATGCTATAAAAGGAGTAAGTATTTTATTTTTATCTGCTGAACAACTGTGAGATCATAAAGTAATTTCCATGGGATTGCAAGTGCACATGAATAAGTATTTTTTTCAAAAACATTTAGAATCTCAGGAAATTTTACAGAAAGAAATTTGAAGGCAATTTTATATCTTAATGTGGCATCCCAGGGGTTAATGTGCCACAGTAACAACCAAGGGTTAATTCCCCACACAACACCTGACACTGCACTAGCACCTCTAGGCCAGAAGTGGGAGCTAAAGCAGCTCCCTTATATATTCTGGTCTGAGGAGGAAGTAGTTATTTGATAGTTGACAGTTGACAGTTCAGTTTAGTGCAGTGAGCACTAGGAGGAGGACCTGTAAATGGGAGCAGTGCTGAGCTCCTGACAGGGACCACTGACTACTTTCAGGCCTGAAGTCAGTGTCTGAAGAGAGGAGTACAAGAAGCAGAGGAACACATCTGGGAGGCTTAGTTACCTCATAACTCACCCCAGAGGAGTGCAGAGACCAGATACCGGATCCGAATCTGTGACTGAAACACGCAGCACAGAAAACACCGGGATAGTGGAAGTTATAGATTTACACTGTACCTCAGCGAAGCAACATGGCGGGGTCAGAAGCACACAGAAATACTCAAGTTGCCTAGCAAAAAGGGGTACCTGTGAGGAGAAACAGGGCCAGCAGCCTAGCTAAAGCGGCTGCAGGGCCACACACACAGTGCAGCAGTGGGAAACTGAGGACCCGGACAGGGTGGGAGCAACCCGGCCCCGGTACAGACTTCGTGGACAGTACTCTACTGAATACCATCACCAGTAAAGACTTGGAAAACTTCAAAACCCCTGTAAATATCCCCCCATTACTTGCGGAACCCAGGACACGGTCCGGACCAAGACCGCCATGATATACCCAACAGTACCCCGGTCTGGTACCGAGTACCCCGTCCCAGTGGGCTCCACATTAATATGCATAAATATCTCAATGTTCTTTTTATATCTGTAAAAATACATCTTCCACTTTAATGCTGCTATGCCTGTTTTACTGTGGTATAAATATATCTTTGCTTTAAAATGTGGTTGTTGTGAAGTAAACATTTCATGTTGTATTTTTATTATGATCCAAATTTCATTATGATCAGACACCAGTTATCTATTTTTGGGCATGCATTAGATATTTACAATATAATTGATTTTTTTCCACATCCTTTTTTTAAAATGTTTACATATTACAAATCTACAAAAAAAATTAAGAAAATTTAACATTGAATAGCAAAACAATGGTGTCAATATAATTGTTTTAATAGTTGAAATAGGGATTTAGTTCTGTACCAACTTTTTGCAAAAGCAGTTACTAAATTAAATCCCATACCATATCCCCAAATATACAGGGTGTACCAATTACCGTATATACTCGTGTATAGCCGACCCGTGTATAAGCCGACCCCCCTACTTTTGCCCCCAAAACCTGGGAAAACCTATTGACTCGTGTATAAGCTGAGGGTGGACCCCAGCACAGGTATATAGCCCCCAGCAGTGTGGTATACAGCAGCCTCCCCAGTGGTAGTATAAAGCAGCCTCCCCAGTGGTAGTATAAAGCAGCCTCCCCAGTGGTAGTATAAAGCAGCCTCCCCAGTGGTAGTATACAGGCAGCCTCCCCAGTGGTAGTATACAGGCAGCCTCCCCAGCGGTAGTATACAGGCAGCCTCCCCAGTGGTGTATACAGGCAGCTCACCAGTGGTAGTATACAGGCAGCCTCCCCAGTGGTAGTATACAGGCAGCCTCCCCAGTGGTAGTATACAGGCAGCCTCCCCAGTGGTGTATACAGGCAGCCTCCCCAGTGGTAGTATACAGGCAGCCTCCCCAGTGGTAGTATACAGGCAGCCTCCCCAGTGGTAGTATACAGGCAGCCTCCCCAGTGGTGTATACAGGCAGCCTCCCCAGTGGTGTATACAGGCAGCCTCCCCAGTGGTGTATACAGGCAGCCTCCCCAGTGGTGTATACGGGCAGCCTCCCCAGTGGTAGTATACAGGCAGCCTCCCCAGTGGTAGTATACAGGCAGCCTCCCCAGTGGTAGTATACAGGCAGCCTCTCCAGTGGTAGTATACAGGCAGCCTCCCCAGTGGTGTATACAGGCAGCCTCCCCAGTGGTGTATACAGGCAGCCTCCCCAGTGGTGTATACAGGCTGCCTCCCCAGTGGTAGTCAAGTGGTAGCAAGCAGTCAAGTGGTAGCAAGCAATATTGAAGTGGAGCTTACGTTACAAAGAGAAGTAAATACCCCCCCTCCTTATTATGTCTCCCCCAGGCTGCGGCACCTGTCAAAATAACAAACACTTTATACATCACCTCTCCGGCGCAGTTCCTCCGCTCCTCCGGTCCCGGCTTCTTCCTTCTTGTGCCGGCTTTTAGTGCTGTGACCGAGCGCAGGAAATGACGTCATCTCCTGCGCCCGGTCACATGACATCGGCACAAGAAGGAAGAAACCGGGATCGGAGGAGCGGAGAAGCTGCACCGGAGAGGTCATGTACAAAGTGTTTGTTATTTTGACAGGTGCCGCAGCCTGTGGGGACATACTAAGGAGGGGGGGCTGTGTGTTACTCTTGGGGGCCAGTGTAGTGCAATATGCATGGTATCCCCGCGCCGCTGATGGACGGGGGGATGCCGTGCATATTCATTACACTAATGAGGCGGCCCCACGTGACCACCCGCGGTCACTGCGGCCCCCTCCTGCCTCCTCCAGCCCCCGGTCACAGCCATCCCCCCCACAGTATACCGAGTGACTCGCGTATAAGCCGAGGGGGGCACTTTTCAGCCCAATTTTTGGGCTGAAAAACTCGGCTTATACGCGAGTATATACGGTATATAGATGCACGTAAATAAAATGGCAATAGTTGGTGATATCAACCTGTTTGTGGCACATTAGTATATGGGAGGTGGAAACCTTTTCCAGATGGATGGTGACCATGGCGGCCATTTTGAAGTTGACCATTTTGGATCCAACTTTATTTTTTTCAATGGGAAGAGGGTCATGTGACTGATCAAACCTATTGAGAATTTCATAAGAAAAACAATGGTGTGCTTGGTTTTAACATAACTTTATTCTTTCATGAGTTATTTACAAGTTTATGACCACATATAAATTGTGTTCAAAGTGCTACCCATTGTGTTGGATTGTCAATGCAACCCTCTTCTCCCACTCTTGACACATTGATAGTAACACCGCAGAAGAAATGCTAGCACATTCTTCTAGTATCTGTTGTTTCAGATGCTGCACATATCGTCTCTTCACAGCATAGACAATTGCCTTCAGATGAGTGATGGGGCAAACTTTTTTGTGAATGGTAAAGTTAACAAACAAAACCACCACTATTGGTCTGACACTAACCCACAGTGGATAGATCCCTCCAAGACTGTTGGAACGCAAAAATTGATGGTATGGTGTGGTATATGGGGTACAAAGATAGTGGGGCCATTCTTCATTAATGGAAACCTCAATGCCACTGGATATCTGAATCATGTAGCAATTTCAGATATCCACTGGGATTGAGGTTTCCATTGATGATGAATGGCCCACTATCTTTGAACCCCATATACCACACCATACCATCAATTTTTGTGTTCCAACAGTCTTGGATGGATCTATCCACTCTGGGTTAGTCTATAGGGGGTGAGACAATGACAAATAGGGTCTTATCTCCTTACAGATATCGGCAAGAACCTTATTGAAAGCTGCTCACCTGGAAAAGTTGTGTTACACACAACAAGTATGTGTGCCTGGATACAGCTGCTGCAGGACCCACACATCCACGATAGAAGTGGCGAACAATAGTTGTATTGGGACGAAGTGTCTCAGGATCCGCGCAGCTGAATGAATGAAACCAGAAACTGGAACACTGGTTTTAACGGGTGTTCTTTATTCCTACGCGTTTCGGAGTGTTATCATGCTCCTTTCTCAAGGAGGAAGCGCGTAGGAATAAAGTACACCCGTTGAAACCAGTGTTCCAGTTTCTGGTTTCATTCATTCAGCAGCGCGGATCCTGAGACACTTCGTCCCAATACAAATCTCTGGGTTAGTGTCAGACCAATAGCGGTAGTTTTGTTTGTTAACTTCCCCATTCACAAAAAGTTTGCCTCATCACTCATTTGAAGGCAATTGTCTTTGCTGTGAAGATACGAGATCTGCAGCATCTGAAACAACATATACTGGAAGCCTGCATTTCTTCTGCGGTGTTGCTATCAGAGTGTCAAAAGTGAGAGAAGAGGGTTGCATTGACAATCCTGAATTTAGAGGAAATTTGAGCATACTAGCTAGTATTTAGACCTCCCTCCTGTGTGGATTTTATCACTGATCTTTAAATAACTCTGCAGTCAGTACTGATCTCATTACTTAGTCCTAAGGTAACGCCAGACAGTAGTGATGAGCAAATTTTCCCAGAACACGTCTGCCATTTTCAAATTCTGTAAGAACATGGCTGATTCAGTTTAGTGATCGGAAACCCAAACACTTTCCCCAAAGGTTGGCGAACGTGGCTAAGTCTGGGAAAAAGTTTGACATTTAAAATGGCCCTAAAAATGTATCCGTTTCTTTGGGGCCAAAATGCTTGTCGGAAGACTCGTTGGCTGGGGACTACACCAAATGGTTAGGAGTGTCCCCAGCCATTGGGTGTACCAGCTTGTATTAAGATGTAGAATTTTTGGGAATTTTTTTATGCTTCCTAGTGTTTGCAGATATTTTGACACCTGCAGAGTCTGAATTTTGGAAACAGTGCCAGATGTGGCAGAAACTGGGAAGTCCAGGAAGCTTATGATGTCCTTCAAACATCAGTTTAAGAGCACTTTATATTTTTAAGGCAATTTTTTGTGAATTTTTTTATTTTTTTATTTTTTTTATTGGAAAGCAATCCTTTGTTATTGTAGAGTCACCAGCATGTGAGACCATCTGTTCTCTACTTATGTGATAGCAATTCATATAAATAGCATATGGTTATTATATTCTTTACATCCATGATATTATAGGTCTGTTGAAACTGATAAACACCATAGTATGGCTATTGCTTCTTAAAAATGTACAATCACTATTTAATGTCATAGTCATAATACTACCGTACTACTAATAATATGTATTCATTTATATGGCGCTATTAATTCCATAGCATTTTACATACATTTGCAACACTGTCCACATTGGGGTTCATATTTCATGTATAATTCATATTCAGTTGTCCTGGCATTCCTGCAGTGCCCAGGGTTCACTAACATTGCTCAGCATTCCACATAAAATGGTGGTGAATAGTGTCCTGAATAAACTTATGTATTTTCATCATTAAGTTTTCTACAAAGATCTCATGTTTCAATAATGACTGCAACTAAGTAACCGCAACCCAGTTGTTATACTTTGTGTCCTCATATAGAGGGGTTAATTAGAAGCTAGGTATTAGGCAACAATAGTGTGCAAACATTCAACTCCAGTACTGATTGCTTGGGTCTGAATCGAGTCCCTCAATGAAAGAGGCGGGGCTATCTAGGGAAATAAAACACATCCAAACCCGCTGAAATTTGTCAGCGTCTACCGCCATCTTACCTGTGCATTCCCAGTGGCATGCAGTAACGCAGTTTACATTCCGCAGTAATATGCTGATGGATCCCCTGCAAGGCATGGATGACCTGGACTCGGAAGATGTCATCTCCCTAGCCACTCCAGGGGAGACGGAGGAATGGCAGAACCAGACCGAGAGAGACATCATGGAGAGAAGATGAGGACAAATGTCACCTGGAACTTCGTCCCACTTCCCAGTTTGGGCATCATTTGCAATGAAGTGCAGATTCAATCCTGGGCTCTGATTCCAGACGTGAAACTGAGGAGTGAGCCCCAGCAGTCAAGTGACACTAACCCTATGGCATCTGAGACCAGGAGCACCACATATTAGACTGCAGATGATCTGGCAGCATGTCTGGCTAGATTCCAGCTGCAGCTGGTGTAGCAGCTACTGGATCCTATTCCTCAATACGACTAGAATGAGGTCCAGAACCTTTATAGGGAACCTGAGGAAGAGGACCACCTAGAAGGCACTGTTTCCCAGCTGTGTGGATGACCCTCATCACCTCCAGAGGCAATCAACTGGGAAAATGTCATGTAGGGACCCCTACCCCCTCTAAGCATCTATCCAACAAAGCATTAACCACCTCGTCCTCCTGTGTCCTTTGTTGAGGCAAATCAAAATGCAGATGCCATCGCCTAGGACTGGCTGCATGGGCCTAAGGCTCTAGTGGTGAAGTCACTGAAGGCAAAGTGGTGGCATTCTGACAGGATAAGGGATATGGGTTCCTAGCGAAACATGGCACTAAACATCGGTGCTACGTCAACCGCTCCACTGTGCAGTGTGACAATCTTACCCAAGGAATACGTACAATCTATGTTAGGGATGAGTCACTTTCATGAAATTGTGGGGCATGGCAGTTGGTGTATGTCGGGTCGGCTGCCTAATTTGAGAAGTGGCAGGAGGAGGCCAACCTCAAGAGATGTTGACGTCAGGTGTGGCCAAAGTGATCATAGAGAAAGAATTGACAAATTAAATAGCAGCACACCACCAGAAAATATATGAAAATGAATAAGGCTTTTATTTAAGGACAAAACACAAAAATATAAAAACAATTAAAAACATCAACACACCACAGTCCATAAGGAAATGGGGCCCCTGCATATATCAGAAGTGGATACACATATCAAGTATTTCTACAATGCCACAGGCCAAATGCGCAAAATCTATAGTAAAAAGCACTCAAAGTCATTTCATAGACAATCTTAAAGGCCATTAAAGGCTGAAACATCCTAATTTTGAGTGCTGCAGTCTTCTTTTTATAAGGATATAGTCTGTGTGTGGTGGCTGATTCCCATTCTAAGACTGATTTAGCACCTAGCATTTTTGCTAAATAAGAGTCGCTGCTCAAAGAATTTTTTAAATTTTTTCAATTTTTTCTATTTTTAGATAGATAGATAGATAGAAAAAAAATGCACAAAAATGTTTTTGGAACAGCTAGAGAGACGGGTGGGACGGCTGTTCACCACATCTCCATCGCAAGGTGTGGTCTGTATAGATAGATAGATAGATAGATAGATACATACAAATATACATAGATAGATAGTTTAATAGATAGATACAGTAGATAGATAGACAGATAGATAGATAGATAGATAGATAGATAGATAGATAGATACTAAAGGCCCTGTTACACCATCAGATAATGTGTCATCTCTTGTAGATCTCTGGTTGCAGTGAAATCATGGACACATTGTTCTATTTGTACACAGCCACAAAATGGAACAATGTATCCATGATTTCACTGCAACCAGAGATCTGTGAACAAGATCTGACACATTATCTGAAGGTGCAACAGGGCCTTTAGATAGATACATAGATAGATAGATAGTTTGATAGATACATGATAGGTAGATAGATAGATTGATAGACAGATACTAAAAATGGATGCTTAGCTGAGTGTAAGTAAATAGTGATAAGTTAGAATAGGGACCCATCAGATCTAAGGTCACCTTGACACTGGTTGATGGGCTTACAAATGTTGGTCAATATGTGTACTATGAACTTTTATTGTTTAAAGATAAGATTTTTCCAAAAAATTCAAAAATTTATTTTTTTAGAAAAGGTCTTTGATTTAAGTGAGTCCTCTCTCTGAGAATTAATAAAAATGGAGGCTTAGCTGAGCCCAAGAAGAGAATGAGAAGGTAGGACAGAGACCCATCAGATGTAAAATTACTTCGAAGCTGGTTGATGGGCAAATAGGTATTGGCCAATATGTGTACCAAGAACCTAGGTTTATGAAGATAAAATATTAAAAAAAATTACATAGATGATAGAGACATAGGTAGATGATAGATAGATATCATGTATTACTTGCATTAGTGTTAAGTTTCCATAAATAAACTATATATATATTCTAGACTACCCGATGCTTTAGAATCGGGCCACCATCTAGTAAAACTAAATAAAAGCGTACAAAGAATGGTTTTTAGATTGAATACTGGAGGTTAAATATCTGCCAATGTTTGGCAGTCCTGCCTAGGGCAATACTAGGAAAGACCCACTTCCTAATAATGGGCACATTATTTAAAGAGGCCCTCATCCACGTATCTTCCCATCGGCATCGGAATGCCTCCCCAATTTTTGGTAGCCCAGCCTAGGGCAATACCAGAAAAGACCCACTTTCTGTTAATGGGCACATTATTTAAAGAGAGGTCTCTTCCCAGGGGCATCGGAGTGCCACGCATTTTTTTTTTAAATCTTTCATGTAATCCAAAAAACTATCATACAGCAACACTCTCTCACAAATGAGTATGAGCCCTTAACATTTTTCCCAAGGAAAATGCATTTTGGTTTCATTTTTGGACGTTTTATTGTGAGTCCGTAAAAGTGTCGTAATACTCAGACAACATTGTTCACAGCAGTGACCTGGGAGTCCGAAATGCTGAAAGGGGTCTTCCCCATGCTGTTCCCATGTCATTTGAGCACTGTTGTTATACTTTTTGTGACATTTTCAGGGTTTATCCAGGCTACCGGGGGTCATGCCGGAAAAATGCTCGGGTCTCCCATAGGATAACATTGGGCTTGGTGTTTGGGTCGAGTACCCGAGCATCTTGAGGTGCTCAACCCGAGCATCGAGCACTCGAGCATTTTAGTGCTCGCTCATCACTAGACTTTAACAAGCACAGGCCTTGGTCAAGGAATAGCTGAAAAAAAAAAATCAACTCAAAAAAGTCCTTCTCTAGCCGAAATGCCAACTAAGGGATGAGTCATCGACCAAATTATATGCTTTTTTTTTTAAGAATGTCCACTTTACTTGGTGTTAAAACTGCATGCTAGCATTTTCAGCACTAGCGTTGGTGATGGTACTTCACTGCTGGACGGTCTGGGTGGGGGTCCCAAGGGCTACTCCTGCCAGACTATTCTCCATCACCAACTGCTCCCCAGCACACTCCATCATAGCCATCACTGGAGAAGATGATGAATTGGGTAGGACTATGCCCTATAGGCCAGACAGGAGCAACTTGTGCCACACCAACCCATCCTGTGGATTTGGGTGCAGCTGGCTGGATAACCTAAAGATGCCTGTTCTCCACCAGGCATCAAATTCTCTCTTGGCTGGCCTCCTCCTGCCACTTCTCAAATTAGCCGGCGGTAGCAACCCAAAATACGCCAACCACGAACCACCCCTTGCTGATCCACACCTTCATGAAAGTTACCTTCTCCCCAACAAAGATGATGCTGTCTTTTAGGAAGATGGTCACGCAGCAATGTGGACCTGTTGATATAGCTCTGATGCCTAGTGCCTTCTTCCACTACAAAGCCAAACTCCTTATCCTGCAAAAATGCCACCACCTTGCCTCAGATACACTGGTTGTAGAAGTGATTTGCCTTAAGCCTATGCAACCAGTCCCTGGCCATGTTTCCTCAAAACAAATCTCCTCAATAAAAAAGGCAGGACTCAGAGTCGGATGTGGTGGTTCATGCTATGTCGCATAGTTGCTTGGAGGGGGTAGGCGTCCCTACATGGCATTGCCCTCATTGAAGGCCCCCGGTGGGGGTGATGCACACAGCTGGCAAACTGGGTTTTCTGCCTCTTCTACCTTGGCCTCCTACTTGGGATCCACATCATACTCATTGTCCTGGTGGTATTGGTGATACAGAAGCTGTGACAGTGGCTGCAGGTTGAATACAGCCAGGCATGCTGCAAGGTTCTCTGCAGCATGACATGTGGTGCTCTCGGATGGCATGGGAAATGGGTCACCTCCTGACTGTGAGCTCAGGTCCTTTACCTCCACCTGATCAGACATCTCTTGCAGGAGACCCATGCCAGCACATGGTAGCAGGTGAATCACAGTATAGTGTGTCGCCCCGGGGTGTGGAATACTCGGGCATCAGGCGGCAGAAGGGTTAACTGTGTCATGGGGGATGGCAGCCACGCCTGATCCCGTGTCCCGGGGGATGTTTCTTTTGAAAAGGGGGTTATGTACAAGGGATTATTTACAAAGTCAGTTGTCGTGACGCCACCTGCAGTTTCTGGTGATTAGCACCAGTGCCGCCACAGTCCGCCGGAGGTCGGTGGTATTGCGGCTGAGATGGTGTAGTCCTCCGCAGGTACGACTGGGACCTCCAGGGCAGCGTAGTGAGGAGGGACAGGTTGGAGTGGAGCTGGGTTTGTATAGGGAGAGTTGGAACAGTCTATGGAGGATACTGGGAGTGGAAAGTAAGGATATACACACGCAGGAAAGTCTCTTTTACCTTTTACTGTTGTTAGGCAGGTAAAATGATCCAGGGCACTGAGGGGTAGACAGGTTGCACAGTGGATCCCCACAGCAAGTGGGTATAAAGCCTCCGCTGTCATGGGCGTACCCAGCGTGGGGCAGGGGGGGGCAGGTGCCCCCCCCAAGAGGCTGCCCCCCCCTCATGAGGAAGGGGTGAGTGCGGCACTGTGCGCGCGTTGTGCGCACCTACTGTAGTATTAGTATTGTTATATGTGTGTCAGTCACACTCGGCGGCTGAGGCTGCTGAGCTGAGGCGGCCAGTCCACCGCACCTCCGCTCAGCCTCCACCTGTCACCATCACCTCACTGTAGCGGTGCCGCGCGGCCGGCTAGTTTACCTCCGTCCTCAGTCAGCACCGCTCAGCTCAGCCTCAGTCAGTGTCTCATGACATGACAGCCGCAGCGTGTGACATGGGGCGGCAGGCCAGCAGCTGCAGCAGCCAGCAGACAGGGGCGCAGGATGGATCATCATCTCACCCTCAGCCTCAGACAGTGTCTGCTGACTGCAGATGATGATCAGCTCGGCGGGCAGGCCTGCAGGGGGACTCACTCGACATCACCACTGAGTGCTGTGCTCGAGGCTGAGTCCCTGCGGCTGCGGTGAAAGCTGGAGTGGGGTCCGTCTGGGGACAGTGCTGTGGTGAGGAGGGAGGCTGGAGCCAGGGGACACTGCTGTGGTGACGAGGGAGGCTGGAGCCAGGAGCACGAGACAAGCTACAAAAGTGAAGAGCGAGTGAAGTCAGAGACCTCAGAAGAGGACAAGTAAGTTGGACAACAGTAACTGGTAAAAATAGATGTATGTAAAAAAGTGATGTGGGGGGGTTGGGGTGATGGGATTATGTATTATGTATATGATACAGGAGCCCTATGAGGGGGCTGAATATGATTTGGGTGCCCTATGGCGGGGTTGTCTGTGTGGATTGTCTGTGTGTGGCTTGTGTCTGTCTGTGTGTGGCTTGTGTCTGTCTGTGTGTGGCTTGTGTCTGTCTGTGTGTGGCTTGTCTCTGTGTGTGTGGCTTGTCTTTGTTTGTTTTGTGTCTCTGTGTGTGTGGCTTGTCTCTGTGTGTGTGTGGCTTGTCTCTGTGTGTGTGTGGCTTGTCTCTGTGTGTGTGGCTTGTCTTTGTTTGTTTTGTGTCTCTGTGTGTGTGGCTTGTCTTTGTTTGTTTTGTGTCTCTGTGTGTGTGGCTTGTGTCTGTCTGTGTGTGGCTTGTGTCTGTGTGTGTGGCTTGTCTCTGTGTGTGTGTGGCTTGTCTCTGTGTGTGTGTGTGGCTTGTCTCTGTGTGTGTGGCTTGTCTCTGTGTGTGTGGCTTGTCTCTGTGTGTGTGGCTTGTCTCTGTGTGTGTGGCTTGTCTCTGTGTGTGTGGCTTGTCTCTGTGTGTGTGGCTTGTCTCTGTGTGTGGCATGTCTGTATGTGGCTTGTCTCTGTGTGTGTGGCTTGTCTCTGTGTGTGTGGCTTGTGTCTTCTGTGTGTGGCTTGTGTCTTCTGTGTGTGGCTTGTGTCTGTGTGTGTGGCTTGTGTCTTCTGTGTGTGGCTTGTGTCTTCTGTGTGTGGCTTGTGTCTTGTGTTGTGGCTTGTGTCTGTGTGTGTGGCTTGTGTCTGTGTGTGTGGCTTGTCTCTGTGTGTGTGGCTTGTCTCTGTGTGTGTGGCTTGTCTGTGTGTGTGTGTGTGTGTGGCTTGTCTGTGTGTGTGTGGCTTGTCTTTGTTTATTTTGTGTCTCTGTGTGTGTGGCTTGTCTCTGTGTGTGGCTTGTCTCTGTGTGTGTGGCTTGTCTTTGTTTGTTTTGTGTCTGTGTGTGTGGCTTGTCTCTGTGTGTGGCTTGTCTCTGTGTGTGTTTTGGCTTGTGTCTGTGTGTGTGGCTTGTCTCTGTGTGTGTGTGGCTTGTCTCTGTGTGTGTGTGGCTTGTCTCTGTGTGTGTGTGGCTTGTCTCTGTGTGTGTGTGGCTTGTCTCTGTGTGTGTGGCTTGTCTCTGTGTGTGTGGCTTGTCTCTGTGTGTGGCTTGTCTCTGTGTGTGTGGCTTGTCTCTGTGTGTGTGGCTTGTCTCTGTGTGTGTGGCTTGTGTCTTCTGTGTGTGGCTTGTGTCTTCTGTGTGTGGCTTGTCTGTGTGTGTGGCTTGTGTCTGTGTGTGTGGCTTGTGTCTGTGTGTGTGGCTTGTGTCTGTGTGTGTGGCTTGTGTCTGTGTGTGTGGCTTGTCTCTGTTGTGTGGCTTGTCTCTGTGTGTGTGGCTTGTCTTTGTTTATTTTGTGTCTCTGTGTGTGTGGCTTGTCTCTGTGTGTGGCTTGTCTCTGTGTGTGTGGCTTGTCTTTGTTTATTTTGTGTCTCTGTGTGTGTGGCTTGTCTCTGTGTGGCTTGTCTCTGTGTGTGTGGCTTGTCTGTGTGTGTGTGGCTTGTCTGTGTGTGTGTGTGGCTTGTCTTTGTTTGTTTTGTGTCTCTGTGTGTGTGGCTTGTCTCTGTGTGTGTGGCTTGTCTGTGTGTGTGTGTGGCTTGTCTGTGTGTGTGTGTGGCTTGTCTGTGTGTGTGTGTGGCTTGTGTGTGTGTGTGGCTTGTCTGTGTGTGTGTGTGTGTGTGGCTTGTCTGTGTGTGTGTGTGGCTTGTCTTTGTTTGTTTTGTGTATCTGTGTGTGGCATGCCTGTGTGTGGCTTATGGCTTGCCTGTGTGTGGCTTTTGTCTGTGTGTGTGTGGATTTTGTCTGTGTATATGTGTGTGGCTTGTGTCTCTATGTCAAAAATATGTATGATGTGTATGTAATGAGCACATGTTGTCCAATATAGGTTCCCTTTAAAGGGTGTCAGCGTTCCTTCTGTTGTTTCCACATCTTTTTTAAATTCCCGCCTCCTGTGGTACTCTGACATGCCGGCCGGAGCGTTATATCTGGTCTGGTGCAGTGTGGGGGCTTATGACATGATCTGCCTCCACAATGCATTGGGCCGGATATGACGTTACGGCCGGCATGTCAGAGTACCACAGGAGGCGGGAACGACCATAGCTTGCCCCCCCCTAGTTTTGATCCTGGGTACGCCCATGTCCGCTGTTCTGTAGTGTTTGTCTGAAGCACAGCCTGCTTGCAGCCTGACTTGCCTCCTCTCTCTTCCTGACTGTAGTGTCTTCCTCTCCTCCTGTGCGGTCTCCGGGATACCTTCTCTTGATCACTGCGGCTCTGCCCTGCTGTGTCTGGCTCCCTCTCTTGACTCACAGGGGGAAACAAACCTGGTTACCGGGCCTCCACGGTGCAACGGGGTTTTCTGTGGTCCTATAGTGTCCCACAGGTGCGGATCCCCAATATCCGGTGTTTCTCCTGGGACAAACTCCCTCAAGTTCCTTGCTCCCTTTTGGTTCTCTGCTCCTAGCCCTCAGTCCCACTTAGGATGGCGGGACGCTGAAGGGTCTCTCCGGGTCACTGGTTCGGGCCTAATCGCAGCACCGACCACCAGGAGGTTCAACCCTGAAAGCTTACAGGGCACCGGAGCCTGCACCTGTGGGATACTCTAGGACCACAGAAAATCTGGAGACCCATGGAGTCTACACTTCTCCCGGGCACCTGAGCGACCAAAAGAGGGTACCAGGCACCACTTGATGGTTTGGCAGTCAGCCAGCAGAAGGTTATCTGACGGGAGCAAAGGAGAGAGAAAGAAGGAGGTCAGGTTGGCTTTAAGGAACCAGACTTCACACTACCACTGGGAAGCAGGAAAGGAACAGACGAGGGTAGAGCACGAAGGCACACAAAAATGGGCCATCATACCACCTAAGATCTGCCTGCAGCCACCCGTTTAGCTACCTGTCCTCACACCATCAGGAAAACTTCACTGTAACTTTGTATGCAACCAATACAAATGCCAGTAAAGAACCCAGAGGAACAGTGACTTTGGACTCAGCTTGTTTTCCTTTCCATGAACTGACTTCCTTGCAGGAACGCTGCCCCGGAGGCCCAGTCCTGCCTGTGGGGGAGTACACCATCCTAGCCGCGATACCATCTACCTCCGGCGGACTGTGGTGGCGCTGGTGGAAATCACCAGAAACTAAAGGTGGCGTCTCGACAAACTTTGTAAATAGTCCCCTGTAAATATCACCCCTTTTTTGAAAGATATCCCAGGATACGGGGTCAGGCACGGCTGCCATTCCCCGTGACACGGTTAACCCCTTTGCCGCCTGACACCCGACTACCCCAAAGCCTGGGCTCAACAACTGGCCCTCATTGACCCATTTTCTGCCTTCTGACCCACTGCATGCCAGTCCTTACTGACTCTTTCTGCCTTCTAACCAAATACATGCTGGCCCTCACTAACCCTTTGTCTGTCTGTTGGCCGTCATTGACCCTTTTTCTTGTGTTATGAGCCACTGCATACCAGCCCTTACTGACCCTTTTTCTTGGTTTCTGACTCTCTACATGCCAACCCTCACTGACACGTTTTCTCTGCCTATTGACCCTCTGCAAACCAGCCCTCACTAACCCTTTTTCTCACCTTTGGATCCACTGCATGCCAGCCATCACTGACCATAATCATTCCCTTCTCACTCAGGAGGCATTAAAAGTGTTAGTGAGGGACAGCATGTGGTGGATTAGGAAGCATTATTAAGAATAAATGTAAGTGAAGCATTTCAAAAGTTTTAATAAGAAGCAACAAAGGCCAGGAACAAAGGATGGTGGATCAGGTGGTCACTTGGTGAAAAAGGGGTGTGGAGAAAGAGCCTAGCTGATGGAAAGAACATATGATAGGCACCACCTGACGTATGTATGAAGAGGGAGCACAATATGGGACGTGAGGAGGGAGTAGCTACATAAATATTTTTCAATACTTATAAAGTCAAAAAAACGGGCACTAGAAGTCATTAATGGAACATCTATAATCGGTTTGGTACTGCCCTTTTGAACCCACGTGCACCTGGGGATGGTGTTGCACGCCAATGTGAAGACGAACAATGATGCTCAGCAAGTAGAAAAAAAGAAAGGTGGCACTCACCAAGTGGATGAAACTATGTTTATTCGATCAGTCCTGCCGGAGACATTGTGGGATGATCAATGTGGGAAGAGGGAGTGAGGAGTCGGTGGACGACGGCTCGCGTTTCGCTGGGTTACCGCTTCAACGCCTCCTATTCACGGCGTCAAACATCAGATCCTCTTACTAAATAGGGAGGATCTGATCACGTCACCGCCCTATTCACAAGTGCAATTAAAAACACAACATAACGACAGATCGAATAAAGGGAGTTTCATCCTACTTGCTGGACATATATATTTTTATTTAGAAGGAACTTGACAAGTCCTCCATGCCCTCCCAATCACCAATATTTGTATATTAATTTATGAATACGCAGCATTGCTTGTCTTTTATACTTGGTGACACATTAAAGGAGTCGTCCCTTCTAAATCGACTTGTTTCCCACATTTAAAATAAACCCTGGACTCACCTCCCATTCTGCCTCTGTTCCAATGCTATCAGTAACTGTGATTTGATGCTCACATAACATTGTGATGTCACATGAGCCCTATGTCTAATTCCTGTCGGCTTCCTTCTCCCTGCCTTTGTACCAAATGAGCTATCAACAGAAAGTGAGTTGCTCAGATCCTATTAATAGCTCGATTGGTACGAAGGAGGCGACAAGTAAGCCAGATGTGATTGGACGCAGGGCTCATGTGACATCACAATGTCACATGAGCAATGAGTCACGATTATTGACAGCGCTGTAATGGCAGCAGAATAGGGGGTGAGGCTAGAGTTTATTTTACATAGGGGACACAAGTCGATACAGAAGGGGTTGTTCGTATAGCAGATAATCCCTTTTATATGTCCGGACGCAAAACACAATCCTGACATCAGCAGAGGAGCTGAACATCAAGCTTCTCCTCTGCATCTGGGCATGTGCAGTGGCCCCTGAAGTTGTGGATCATCATTGTCAGTCAACCTGAGAGTGTACGCCGGCTTTAAAACCTCACTGACATGTAGGCAAGGGACGAATAATAATGAGGGCACTTTGGACTATTGCCCAGGACTTGAAACTCCAGGGAGGTCCATAGCCAGATTTCTCTCATTATGTTTTGTGCAGCAACATATATCCACCTCTCTCCTGTTCCACAAGCGTACATCTTTGGGCAGGGAACTTTCTTGGAGCTTCATTGCCAGCAATTTAGAGAAGCAATGCAGCTCAGGGAAGCTCCTGTCACCGATGTGATGATGTCATAAGCCAGTACCAGCATGTATGCTCCGGCATCAAGAGGATGTGAAGATAGGTGGATCAGAGCAGACCGATGGAAGGGCAGGAGCGAGGTTAGTATGTGGTTTTATTTTTGTTATAAGTGTTTCTGCTGTATACAGGGAGATATGTGGCGCACAGGCTGTATACACAAGGTTATGTGCAGCCTCCAGTTGTGTGCTGGGGGATGTTTGCAGCTTCTTGTTGTATACTGGGGGCTGTCTGTGGCCTCCTGCTGTATATTGGGGGCTGTGTGTGGCCTCCTGCATTATGTTGGGGGATGTGTGTGGCCTCCTGCTGTGTGCTAGGAGCTGTGTGTGACCTCCTGCTGTGTGCTGGGGGTTGAGTGCAGCCTCCTGCTGTGTGCTGGAGACAGTGTGTGGTCTCCTGCTTTGTTTTGGGGGCTATGTGTGACCTCCTACTGTCTGCTGGAGGCTGTGTGGTGTCCTACTGTGTGCTAGGGGAAGTGACCCCTATGTGACTGCAGACTTGTGAATCCTCACAGATTGTGCACTTTATGGATTCACAACTCTGAAGTCATATAGAGTTACATAGAGTGACTGCAGACTTGTTTCATATTGGACATTCTCTTTAAGGCAAGTAGGAGATAGTCAGTGTCCTATATACAACCCTCACCTGTTTCCTGCTTCTCTTTTTCGTCTCCTGCTTCTCCTTTGTATCCTGTATCACTTTATCAGTCTCATCACTTTTTCCAAGAGTCCGCTCTTTTCTATCTTCTGGCTGTATCTGTCTAAATGGTTTCGTCTGGCTCTGACCCCTCTGTTTAGCCTCACCCCTGCCGTGTCGCTCCACAGTATGATAGCTGGGACACTGATGAAGGGGAGGGGTTCAGCTACTCGGCTCGTTTCTGGGTCTACAGTGTACTGCTGACTCCGGTGAGTACTATTTCTGCTCCTAAGCACAGTACAGGTCAGCGCTGAGTACTGGTTTTCAGCAGGTGGCACAGTCAGCATTCCTACGGCCGGAGGATTGTGCCACTTTCTGAGACACTGTACCGGATCAAGACACCTTTTCTTGCTGGTTCCCAGAACAGGCTGTGATTTCAACAACCAGTTTGGAAGAACCAGTAAGAACCAGCTGAATTCAACCCATGTCAGCGATCACATCATGAGGGGGTCAGTAAATACTTATAAGGCCACGTGCACACGTTGAGTATTTGATGAGTTTTTTACCTCAGGATTTGTAGCCAAAACCAGGAGTGGATAATTAAATACAGAAGTGGTGCAGGTGCTTCTATTAGACTTTTCCTCTGATTGCTCCACTCCTGGTTTTGTCTACAAATCCTGAGGTAAAAAACTCATCAAATACTCAGCGTGTGCACGTGGCCTAATGGTGCGCCTCCTTGCCAGTGCATGTTAAATTCCACTGTGATAGTTTGATATTTATAGATTAACAACTGTGGGCAGAACTCCGCTCCACGTGCAGTTTTTAGAGGTAGGTCCTGGCTGTAACACACAGCCATTTCCTTCTGAGTTTAGGACAGGGTCATCTCGTGAGCCTGATCTGTAACATCCTAGCCGACTTGCACCTTACATGTAGTGAAATATCAACCGCACTCATGAAAGTTTGTAAAATACATGAAGATAATTGATCTTCAAAATAATTTTATTTTACAAGGCAAGAAAACCAACACCTACATGAATGATGTTTCGATGCCTCGCGGGTCTTTTCACATGGTTCCTAAGAGAGTAAAATGTGAAGCTTGCAGTACAGCGGATGCACCGTACACGTACAGCAGATATCTTGAAGGGGATATTCTAGCTGAAGGTTAAAAAAAAGTTGGTAAAATGTTGTGCTTGACATGATTCTACCTGTGTGGGAAACATAGTTATGGTTTATTTCTGGGTTACGATCACAATAATGGCAAAAATGCCTGACTATGCTCTAATAGCTAATATGCCTGACTATTCTGCAATAGAACCTAATATGCCATAAATAATCTGAATCCATTACGAATCCACTCTGCTGAATGAATTACCATGGGAGAGGCTTTCATTCATCTTCCCCCTGGCTTTTGGCTAATATCTGTTGACAGTAAGAATTCTGACACTTACGAGTAGATATTTTTATCTTCCAGCATGTGGATATTACTCTGGGCTTCAGTAAACTTTTATTTTTTTATTTATTTTAAGTCTCCTCTTTTTTTACCGGACATCAGCAGAGTTTAAATTCAGATTTGCACCTTTTAATCTTAAACCCATGGAATAATGCTTGCTATGCTTTAATTGTGAGAAGTGAACCGGGCACTAACCTGCTGCAGATTCCTTGCGGAAAACGGCGGTGTCTGGAATCCTGCTGCTGTGCTTTATTTGTGCCAGAACTAGATAATGTTTGGTCCTGGAATTGTACAATAAAACAGTTTTTAGATTTTGCTCTAAATATCATTATATTCATTATATGTTGCCATGTTTTAAAGGTAACAATCGAAGAAATATTCAGACCTCATATACATGTCTGTATTTAAAAACGTACATGAAAAAAAGTATTGGTGCCATTATTGTCTTGTCCAGTGTAGCATTCATGTGTCCGATTTTTATCATCAGTGTTTTTCATTGATGGATCAATAAATAAATAAATTACAAAGCTTCCCTCAAACTTTGCAGTGTAAAACACATACTAAATACACATGGCACACAGGTATCACCCATGTGCTGTATGTGTTTTTCAAAGACCTAAAGACTTGTATTGTGGTTAGGGTCACACTTTGAAAGCACATTGCGATAACCGCATCCAGATCCGGATTCGGTAATCTCATGTGCCTTCAGACACATTTTGTATTCAAATCCGGTAACCGGATTGCTCATAATGTGCAATCCGGTTGCCGGATGCTTTGTTCATCCCTGCTGCTGTGGGGATGAACAAAGGGTTAATGTTAATATTATATGTGGGCAACAAGTCTCCAGGGAGTGTCCACCCTCCCTAGAGACATGTTGTCCAAAACCTGTGGCATGTCAAAGGTTATGTCTATTATTACATTATCGCCGCTATTGTCGGCAACTTCTCAATGAAAGCTGGCGGCTCCTCGCTGTAAAGAATATTATCAGTACGTAATGTGCTTTCTGAGTATCCCGGCTTTCCGCTCTCCCTCTCTCGTGGACTGAGACTCGACTCCGGTGGATTATCCTGGTGTGACTGGTTTCCTTGAGACAGGGTGTCAGGGCCGGTAGACGGACCCACAACAACTGGTGTTACGACTCAGGGGCTGAACTCCCTGTGCCGCGTCTTCAGAACCGGCATTCCAGTGTATGGACCAGGGTTCCCTCCCAGATTACAGTTGCTCCGATCTGGGGGGTCCCTCCTTCAGTCTGGGCTGCCTGTTCTCTCTCTCCAGGCACCCTCTCTTGGAGGTCTATTTTCTCTCTCAGGTCTCCTGTACTCCTCCTTCACTCGAGGCAAAACTAGAATTCCCCGTTCTCTACCTCCCCCCTCCCCTAATTCCCCCCCAGGGAATGGGCCCTTACCATTTGCCTAGGCGGGTGTGTGGGAGTGCTGGGATGGGAGCCTCCTACAAACCCTGCATTCCACTGAGACAGGGGTAACCGCACACTCATTTATCGGTGCAGTACCCCAATTGTGAAGCCTGACCAGTGGGGTGGAATACACTCATCTGCGAGTGTGGTTAACTGAGGTACCGGTAGAGTGAAATTTTCTTTTTCCATTAAACAATAACAATAACGGGTAACATATTTACATTTTTCAAGCATTCTTTTGCATCCCTTTATGGGAGGCACCAAACTTAGAACGTTGCAAAATATCTACTTATGTAATCGGCAGTTTGAGATTCGGGCACTGTAGCCGAATCCCAAAATGCTTTGCGGCACTGCGAGCGATGACGCATAGCGTCATCGTGAGCAGTCTCCGCTGCCCACCCGCCGCCGCAACTCTCCTATCAGCCATACACCCCGCACCTCGCCTGTTGCCCCCCCACCTCTCCTGCTGCCCCCGCAGCTCTCCTATCACCCATACACCCCCCACCTCTCCTGCTGCCCCCCACCTCTCCTGCTGCCGCCACACCTCTCCTGTCATACACCCCTCACCTCTCATGCTGCCCTGTCACACTCCCGCATCTCTCTGCTACGATCAACAAGTCTAAAGGACCTGTGGTGATGTCAGAGTCATGTGATCATTCACATGACTCACACATCACTGCAGCCCCTCTATTCATCGATCACTGCTCCCAAGAAGGGTAAGAAGACACAGAGGGGGCAGGGGCAGCAAACACAGTGCACGGACAAATACAGGCCAGGGGAAACATCGAGGGGGGGGCATTCTGCCCCTCTACATTCTACCCCTCTACGTTCTACCCCTGCTCTGCCCCCACTCCATTCTGCCCCTAATCTGCTGGGGTATGCAGAGCCTGTGAGCTGGGGTATACAGAGGCTGTGCTGCTGGGGTATACAGAGGCTGTGTGCTGGGGGATACAGAGGCTGTGAGCTGGGGTATACAGAGGCTGTGTCCTGGGGTATATAGAGGCGCTGTGCTGGGGTATACACAGGCGCTGTGCTGGGGTATATAGAGGCACTGTGCTGGGGTATACAGAGGCTGTGTGCTGGGGTATATAGAGGCTGTGTCCTGGGGTATATAGAGGCGCTGTGCTGGGGTATATAGAGGCTATGCTGGGGTATATAGAGGCTGTCCCGGGTGTATATGGAGGCTGTGCTGACTGTATATTGCGGCATATGGAGGCTGCTGTTGGGGTATATGGAGGCTGCTGCTGTGCTACATGGAGGCTGCAGAGGTATATGGAGGCTTTGCTGATGTATATGGAGACTGTGCTGTGGTATATGGAGCCTACTGCTGTGCTGTATATATAATATGGAGGCTGCGATGGGCTATATATATATTATTTGGAGGCTGTGCTGTATATATAATATGGAGCCTGTGCTGGCCTGTATATATTGTTTGGAGGCTGCGGCTGGCCTGCCACAGCTTCAAAATAATATATACAGCCTGGCACAGCCTCCAAATACTATATACAGGCCAGCACAGCCTCCAAATAATATATACAACCCGCAGTCTCTATATTATATATACAGCCCGGCAGTCTCCATATTATGTATACAGCCCTGAACAGCCTCTATATTATATATAGAGCCCACCCACGAGCCTCTATATTATATATACACAGCCTGCAGCTTCTATATTATATTAATGTATCATGGTTTGTGCTAAAGGGGCCCACTGATACTGTTTCGCCCGGGGCCCACAAAAACCTGCAGCTGGCCCTGTCTGCCCCCACTACATTCTACCCCTGATCTGCTTCTGTCTATTCTGCCTCCCTCCACTCTGCCCCCACTCCATTTCTGCCTCTGCTCTATCCCCACTACATTCTACCCCTGCTCTGCCCCCACTCCATTCTGCCCCTAATCTGCCCCCACTACATTCTACCCCTGCTTTGTCCCCACTACATTCTGCCCCTAATCTGCCCCCACTACATTCTACCCCTCATCTCCTTCAGTCTATTCTGCCTCACTCCACTCTACCCCCACTCCATTTCTGCCTCTGCTCTGTCCCCACTACATTCTACCCCTAATCTGCTTCACTCCACTCTGCCCCACCCCACTCTGCCCCCACTCCATTCTGCCCCTGCTCTGCTCCACTACATTCTACCCTTCATCTGCCTCACCCCACTCTGCCCCACTTCATTCTGCCTCCGCTCTGCCCCATTCCACTCTACCCCCACTCCACATATACTGTGCTAACCACTGACCCACCATATACTGTGCTAACTACTCACCCACCATATGCTGTGCTAACCACTGACCCACCGTATAGTGTGCTAACCACTGAGCCAGCGTATACTGTGCTAACCACTGACCCACCATATACTCTGCTAATCACTGACCCACAATATACTCTGCTAACCACTGATCCACCATATACTGTGCTAACCACTGAGTCAGCATATACAGTGCTAACCACTAAGACACCATATACACTGCTAACCACAGAGCTATCATATCCTGTGCTAACCACTCACCCACCATATACTGTGCTAACCACTCAGCCAACATATACAGTGCTAACCACTGAGCCAGCGTATACTCTGCTATCTACTAACCAACCCTATACTGTGCTAACCACTAAGCCACCGTATACTGTGCTAACCACTGACCCACCATATACAGTGCTAACCACTGCCCCACCATATACTCTGCTAACCACTGCCCCACCTTATGCTGCGCTAACCACTGCCCCACCATATGCGGTGCTAACCACTGACCCACCATATGCTAGGCTAACCACTGACCCACCATATACTGGCCTAACCACTAACCCACCATATGCTGTGCTAACCATTGACCTACCATATACTGTTCCAACCACTGAACCACCATACACTGCTAACCACTGAGCAACTATATTCAGTGCTAAGCACTAAGCCACCGTATACACTGCTAACCACTGAGCCACCTTATACACTGCTAACAACTGAGCCACCTTATACAGTGCTAAACACTGAGCCACCGTATACAGTCCTAACCACTGACCCACCGTATACAGTGCTAACCACTGACCCACTATACAGTGCTAACCACTGACCCACCATATACACCATATTAATCCCGCAACAACAGTGTACTTTCTGGAGAGAGGACTGTACTATTGAGCGGCTATTTCTATGGCACCTGTTCATTTCACCGCACTCCCGATGCAATAGCATCGGACCTATTTCGCACTCGGCGGCCTGGCCCAATCGGATGTCCATCCTGTCTTTACCACAGAGCGCCCAATCAGCTCCTTCCCCTCAGGTCACACATGTGACCTCAGAGGAGGGACTGATCCCTCTCTGCAGCCCCCACCCCGCCGCAGAGGACAATGGCGTGTGACTGCGGTGCCGATCAGCCCCAGCACGCAGCCACGTCCTGCCGCCAAGCGGTGATGTCGCCACTCCAGCCCCATCTCTCCGCACCCCTCCAGCCTTCCGCCACATCATACTCTGCTATCTATAGAGACCCCTCTACACTTTGCTACCCACAGAGCCGCCTCTATACTCTGCTACCCACTGAGCCCCCTGTATACTCTGCTACCCACAGAGCCGCCTGTATACTCTGCTAACCACAGACCCGCCTGTATACTCTGCTACCCACAGAGCCGCCTGTATAATCTGCTACCCACAGAGCCGCCTGTATACTCTGCTAACCAAAGACCCGCCTGTATACTCTGCTACCCACAGAGCCGCCTGTATACTCTGCTACCCACAGAGCCGCCCGTATAATCTGCTACCCACAAAGCCGCCTCTATACTTTGCTACCCACAGAGCCACCTCTATACTCTGCTACCCACTGAGCCCCCCGTATACTCTGCTACCCACAGAGCTGCCTGTATATTCTGCTACCCACAGAGCCGCATCTATACTCTGCTACCCACGAGCTGCCTCTATACTCTGCTACCCACAGAGCCACCTCTATACTCTGCTACCCACAGAGCCGCCTCTATACTCTGCTACCCACAGAGCCGCCTCTATACTCTGCTACCCACAGAGCCGCCTCTATACTCTGCTACCCACAGAGCCGCCTCTATACTCTGCTACCCACAGAGCCGCCTCTATACTCTGCTACCCACAGAGCCGCCTCTATACTCTGCTACCCACAGAGCCGCCTCTATACTCTGCTACCCACAGAGCTGCCTCTATACTCTGCTACCCACAGAGCTGCCTCTATACTCTGCTACCCACAGAGCCCCCTGTATACTCTGCTACCCACAGAGCCGCCTGTATACTCTGCTACCCACAGAGCCACCTCTATACTCTGCTACACACAGAGTCGCCTCTATACTTTGCTACCCACAGAGCCGCCTCTATACTCTGCTACCCACAAAGCCGCCTCTATACTTTGCTACCCACAGAGCCACCTCTATACTCTGCTACCCACTGAGCCCCCCGTATACTCTGCTACCCACAGAGCTGCCTGTATATTCTGCTACCCACAGAGCCGCATCTATACTCTGCTACCCACAGAGCTGCCTCTATACTCTGCTACCCACAGAGCCACCTCTATACTCTGCTACCCACAGAGCCGCCTCTATACTCTGCTACCCACAGAGCCGCCTCTATACTCTGCTACCCACAGAGCCGCCTCTATACTCTGCTACCCACAGAGCCGCCTCTATACTCTGCTACCCACAGAGCCGCCTCTATACTCTGCTACCCACAGAGCCGCCTCTATACTCTGCTACCCACAGAGCCGCCTCTATACTCTGCTACCCACAGAGCTGCCTCTATACTCTGCTACCCACAGAGCTGCCTCTATACTCTGCTACCCACAGAGCCCCCTGTATACTCTGCTACCCACAGAGCCGCCTGTATACTCTGCTACCCACAGAGCCACCTCTATACTCTGCTACACACAGAGTCGCCTCTATACTTTGCTACCCACAGAGCCGCCTCTATACTCTGCTACCCACAGAGCCGCCTCTATACTCTGCTACCCACAGAGTCCCCTGTATACTCTACTACCCACAGAGCCCCCTGTATACTCTACTACCCACAGAGCCGCCTGTATACTCTGCTACCCACAGAGCTGCCTGTATACTCTGCTACCCACAGAGCTGCCTGTATACTCTGCTACCCAGAGAGCCGTCTGTATACTCTGCTACCCACAGAGCTGCCTCTATACTCTGCTACCCACAGAGCTGCCTCTATACTCTGCTACCCACAGAGCTGCCTCTATACTCTGCTACCCACAGTGCCGCCTGTATACTCTGCTACCCACAGAGCTGCCTCTATACTCTGCTACCCACAGAGCTGCCTCTATACTCTGCTACCCACAGAGCTGCCTCTATACTCTGCTACCCACAGAGCCCCTGTATACTCTGCTACCCACAGAGCCGCCTGTATACTCTGCTACCCACAGAGCCGCCTCTATACTCTGCTACCCACGGAGCCGACTCTTTACTCTGCTACCCACAGAGTCGCTTCTATACTCTGCTACCCACAGAGCTGCCTCTATACTCTGCTACCCACAGAGCTGCCTCTATACTCTGCTACCCACAGAGCCCTCTGTATACTCTACTACCCACAGAGCCCCCTGTATATTCTGCTACCCACAGAGACGCCTGTATACTCTGCTACCCACAGAGCCGCCTGTATACTCTGCTACCCACAGAGCTGCCTGTAAACTCTGCTACCCACAGAGCCGCCTCTTTACTCTGCTACCCACAGAGCCGTCTGTATAATCTTCTACCCACAGAGCCGCCTCTATACTCTGCTACCCACAGAGCCGCCTGTATACTCTGCTACCCACAGAGCCACCTGTATACTCTGCTACCCACAGAGCCGCCTGTATAATCTGCTACCCACAGTGCCGTCTGTATACTTTGCTACCCACAGACCCGCCTGTATACTCTGCTACCCACAGATCCCCCTGTATACTCTGCTACCCACTGACCCGCCTGTATACACACAATTCATTTCACCGCGCTCCCGATGCAATTGCATCGGGCCTTTTTACTAGTATCTATATAAAAAAAAACATTATTGTGAATAACTGTGAATTCGTCGGTATCACGGGGACCGGTAGCTGCGCGGGCCCAGCGGTAACTATTGTCCCGCACAGTCCAGTGTGTCTTATCACCGCTTGTGGGCTGCTTGGATTAAAACATTATTATGTAACAGGGTTAGAGTTCTCACGAAAATTTATGAGGCTCAAAAAGGGTCAAAAGGACAAAAAGGATACATTATTCAAGAAAACAAAAGGCAAGATAAATTAACTATTTACATTCTGGGTTTTTCTCTTTTAGTAACTGTAACAGTAGCTTAAAGGCAGGCTACTTTGATGGCAAACCATCCCATGGGTCCCACATGCCGCTCATAGGTGATCTGGTCTCCCCGGTAAATGACCAGGTCCGGGTGACCGCGGCGTAGATGGGGCTTTACATCTCATCGCCCAACGAAAATGTCGTCTTTTATTCCTGCTTCGCGTATGAACCCCACCCATCCCCATTGCAAAATGGCACAACAGTACCTCTCTTTCTTAGTTCAGTTAACGGGGGTTGTAGACGGGCTTCATCTCTTGCATGGCGGCACCCCATATCAAGTGGGCAAAGGTAGCCGGCCGGGTAGTCTCAGTGGGCTTCAGAGTCTCTCGGAGGCTCCCGTGGTGTGCCTTCCTGCTCTAACCTGTGTCCCATTGCAGCTGCCTGTCCTGGAACAGCCCGCTTAGTACCAGGCCCAGTTGGGGTGCTTTCTGAGTATCCCGGCTTACCGCTCTCCCTCTCTCCTGAACTGGGACTCGACCCCGGTGGGTTATCCTGGTTTGACTGGTTTCCTTAAGACAGGATGTCGGAGCCGGTAGACGGACCCAGGATGACCAGTGTTACGACTCAGGGGCTGAACTCCCTGTGCCGCGTCTTCGGAACCGACACTCCGGTGTATGGACCAGGTTTCCCTCTCGGAGTATGGTCGCTCTGTTCTGGTGGGTCCCCTCCTTCAGTCTGGGCTGCCTGTTCTCTCTCTCCAGGCCCCCTCTCTCAGAGTCCCCTTTTCTCTCTCAGGGTTCCCGTACTCCTTCTTCCCTCAAGGCAAAACTAGAATTCCCTGTTATCTACCTCCCTCCTCCCCTAACTTTTCCCCCCAGGGTATGGGCCCTTACTATTTGCCTAGGTGAGTGTGTGGGAGTGCTGGGATGGGAGCTTCCTACAAACCCTGCATTCGACTGCAATAGGGGTAACCGCACACTCATTTATGGGTGCAGTACACCAATTGTGACGCCTGACCAGTGGGGCGCTACAATACAAATTCACAGATTTGCAACTTACGTGGCCTAATGGGAAAATAGTCCAGCTGTGCTAAACAGGCAGCAGAAAGTGAGGTTTCTGGATCCACCTGTAATATATACATATATATATATATATTAGAGATGGGCGAATCCTAAACTACTGGGAATCGCTAGACTCCGACGAGTCTGAGTCCAGGACTCGCTACTCGTTGCGAGTCTAGCGATTCCAATGTTAATGAATGAGGAACGAGTATTGCAGCGATTCCTCTGCTGCCGGACCCTATAAGGGGTCTGGCAGCAGAGGAAAAACCTGCAAATCCCCATGTTATTCTTTTAACCCCTTCAGGACCCAGCCTATTTTGACCCTAAAGACCTTGGCATTTTTTGCAATTCTGACCATTGTCCCTTTATGAGGTAATATCTCTGGAACGCTTCAACCGATCCTAGCGATTCTGAGATTGTTTTTTCGTGACATATTGGGCTTCATGCTAGTATTAAATTTAGGTCGGTAATTTTTGCGTTTATTTGTGAAAAAAATCAAAAATATGGCAAAAATTTTGAAAATTTTGCAATTTACAAATTTTGAATTTTTTTTATGCTAAACCAGAGTGTTATGTGACACAAAATAGTTAATAAATAATATTTCCCACATGTCTACTTCACATCAGCACAATTTTGGAAAAAAAAAAAATTCTTGTTAGCAAGTTATAAGGGTTCAAAGTTCATCAGCAATTTTTCATTTTTCAACCAAAATTTACAAAACCATTTTTTGTAGTGACCACATCACATTTGAAGTCCTTTTGAGGGGTGTACATGACAGAAAACACCCAAAAGTGACACCATTCCAAAAACTGCACCCCTCAAGCTACTCAAAACGACATTCAAGAAGATTATTAACCCTTCAGGTGCTTCACAGGAACTAGAGCAAAGTGGAAACAAAAAATGGATATTTTAATTTTTTTTATCAAAAATGTTCTTTTAGCCTCAATTCTTTCATTTTCACATGGGCAACAGGATAAAATGGATCTTAAAATGTGTTGTGCAATTTCTCCCGAGTAAATCTATACCTCATATGTTGTCATAAACCACTGTTTGGGCGCACAACAGGGCTCAGAAGGGAAGGAGCGCAATTTGAATTTTGGAGCTAATTTTATATTCAAAAAGTGAAATGGCGCTGCTTTCCTTCTGAGCCTTGTCGTACGCCCAAACAGTGGTTTATGACCGCATATGAGGTATCGATGTACTCAGGAGAAATTGCCCAACAAATTTTAGGATGAATTTTATCCTGTTGCCCATGTAAAAATGAAAAAATTTAGGCTAAAAGAAAATGTTTGTGAAAAAAAAAGTACTTTTTAATTTTCACAGATCAATTTGTAAAGCACCTGAGGGTTCAATATGCTCACTACCCAGCTAGATAAGTTCCCTGGGGGGTCTAGTTTCCAAAATGGGGTCACTTGTGGGGGAGCTCCAATGTTTAGGCACACAGGGGCTCACCAAACGCAACATGGTGTCCGCTAACAATTTCAGCTGATTTCCATTCAAATTGTTAGCGGACACCATGTCGCGTTTGGAGAGCCCCTGTGTGCCTAAACATTGGAGCTCCCCAACAAGTGACCCCATTTTGGAAACTAGACCCCCCAGGGAACGTATCTAGATGCATAGTGAGCACTTTGAACCCCAAGGTGCTTCACAAATTGATCCATAAAAATTAAAAAGTACTTTTTTTGCGCAAAAATGTTTTTATTACATTCATTCGTGAAGCACCTGAGGGCTCAATATGCTCACTACCCAGCTAGATAAGTTCCCTGGGGGGTCTAGTTTCCAAAATGGGGTCACTTGTGGGGGAGCTCCAATGTTTAGGCACACAGGGGCTCACCAAACGCAACATGGTGTCCGCTAACAATTTCAGCTGATTTCCATTCAAATTGTTAGCGGACACCATGTCGCGTTTGGAGAGCCCCTGTGTGCCTAAACATTGGAGCTCCCCCACAAGTGACCCCATTTTGGAAACTAGACCCCCCAGGGAACGTATCTAGATGCATAGTGAGCACTTTGAACCCCCAGGTGCTTCACAAATTGATCCATAAAAATTAAAAAGTACTTTTTTTTGCGCAAAAATGTTTTTATTACATTCATTTGTGAAGCACCTGAGGGCTCAATATGCTCACTATGCATCTAGATACGTTCCGTGGGGGGGTCTAGTTTCCGAAATGAGGTCACTTGTGGGGGAGCTCCAATGTTTAGGCACACAGGGGCTTCCATACACGACCTGGTGTCCGCTAACAATTTCAATTGTTGGCAAACACCAGGTTGCGTATGGAGAGCCCCTGTGTGCCTAAACATTGGAGCTTCCCCACAAGTGACCCCATCCAGATATAGAGCGTAATTACACATATCTGTACCGAGCCTTCGAGAAGGACAGGTCAACTTGTAACCTGGCCGTTCTGCAGGAAGGGATTTGTTGTAGCACACTGGAATGAGACCCCAAAGCCATGGTAAAGACTAAGGGGGCACTTATCAGTGCAAGGTCCAATGTTCGGATGTTGTGCGTGTGTGTGTGTGTGAGTGATGTTGTGTATGTCATGCTGGTGTGGGTGAGTTGTGTAGGAAAGGTCAGTATGTCAGTCTGGGGACGTGTGATGAATTTTAAAGCATTCATTCAAACACAGTCCTGGTTTGTCAGGACACGTTTCACATTGGAAATGAGTTTCCTTTCTAATCCCCCTTTTATAGCAGACCCGACACTTTTTTCTTGTCCCCTCAGCTGGAAAATGTTGCCCTGATACCACACGGGAAACTCAAGTTCCAGGGGTGCTGGGGCCCGCTCCTTCTTCACCTCCAAACATCAGGGCCTTGATCACCTTTTCCTGGAACTGGAGGAAGGTGTTGGTGGTCTGGCCTGCACATCGTGATAGCACGTATGCGTTATACATTGCCATCTGTATGATGTGCACGGCCAGCTTTTTATACCACACCTTCGTCTTCCGCATGGCACTGTAGGGCTGGAGGACTTGATCAGAAAGATCAACTCCCCCTATGTGCTTGTTGTACCCCAGGGCACAGTCCGGTTTGTAGACCTGTGCTGGGGTACCCCTAGTGGTGGTGGCCGTGGTGGTGGGACCATGGATTGTGGTCAAGAAAAGGACATCCCTTTTGTCCTTGAACTTGACCACAACCATGTTGCTGCTACATTGGGCTCTGCTTTCACCCTTTGGAAGCAGCTGCCCAACTAGCGTCACAGGGAGACCCCTCTGGTTTCTGCGCACAGTACCGCAAGCGGCGGTAGTTCTGGCAGAAAGGGACTGAAATAGTGGGATACTTGTATAAAAGTTATCAACGTATAGATGGTAACCTTTATCAAGTAGTGGGTGGATCAGATCCCACACTATTTTCCCACTCACCCCCAGAGCAGGTGGACACTCTGGGGGCTGGATCCTGGAATCCTTTCCCTCATACACTCTAAAGCTGTGAGTGTACCCTGAGGTACTCTCACACAGCTTGTAGAGTTTGATTCCGTACCTTGCCCTCTTGCTGGGCAGGAATTGCCGGAAATGCAGCCTCCCTTTGAAGTGGATGAGGGATTCATCCACACAAATTTCCCTTTGGGGAACGTACACTTCAGCAAACTTGTTGCTGAAGTGTTCGATGACCGGGCGAATTTTGAACAGCCTATCAAAATTCGGGTCATCTCGGGGAAGGCTGTCCGCGTTGTCCCTGAAATGTAAAAACTTGTGAATGACCTCAAATCGTTTTCGGGTCATCACCATGCCGAACACTGGAGTGTGATAGAAAATATCTTTACTCCAGTATTGGCGGATTTCTGGTTTCTTCACAATCCCCATGTGAAGTACCAGTCCCCAATATTTCAACATTTCTACTGAGTCAATGGGACTCCAAGTAGAAAATATGGAATTTGGGTTGGCGGCCACAAATTGTTGGGCGTACACATTAGTCTGCTCCACCATGAGACTCACAATGGCCTCAGAGAAATAGACTTTGAAAAAGTCTATTTCCCTGAGGTTTGCCATCTCAAATTGGATTCCTGATTGGGGAAGGAATTCAGGAATCCGTGGAGTGTAGTTTTCAGGGACGGGGGTCCAAACGGGGGCCCTGGTGCTAGGTTGGGAGTGACTAGCACCAGGTTGAGGATTACTCACAGTTGGCTGTGGGTCTTCCTCCATGGCCTCCGGCTCCTGTTCCTCAGGCTCCGGCTCCTCTTCCACGGCCTCCGGCTCTTCTCCCCCAGTCTCCGGACGATGTCTTGTCCTCCGACGCCTTCTTGGTGGCGAGTCGGTGTCACTGGAGGAGGAAGAATGGGAGGAATAGAGGAACGTGGGGTCCTCTCCCTCACTATCAGCTTCGGAGGCAACAATAGCATATGCCTCCTCAGCTGAGTACACCCTTTCTGGCCGTGACGACTGGGACAAGCGGGACGGGCGGGACATTTTGTGTGTGCTGTGTGCGTGTGTAAAAAAAACCTAAACTTTATTACAGTGTGCGTGTACGTGTGTATGTGAAAGTGATTGGTGTAACTGTCTACTGCAGTCACGTGTGGGGGCGGTCAGGCAGAGGGGGCGGTCAGGCAAAGGAGACGGTCAGGGGGAGAGGGCACAGGGGACAGTCAGGCGCAGGGGGTGCTCAGACGGAAGAGTCTGTCAGACAGAGGGGGCGCAGGGGACGGTTAGGCGGAGGGGGCACAGGGGACGGTCAGATGGAGAAGTCGGTCAGGCCGAGGGGACGCCTGGGCGCAGGGCGCTCGGGCAGAGGAGTCGGTGGCGGTCAGGCGGAGAGGGCGCAGGTGGCGGTCAGGCGGAGGGGACACTCGGGCGCAGGGGACACTCGGGCGCAGGGGACGCTCGGGCGCAGGGGACGCTCGGGCGCAGGGGACGCTCGGGTGCAGGGGACGCGCTCAGGCAGAGGAGTCGGTGGCGGTCAAGCGGAGGGGGCACAGGGGACGGTCAGGCGCAGGTGGCGGTCAGGCGGAGGAGTCGGTCAGACGGGAGGGGGCGCAGATGGCGGTCAGGCGCAGGGGACGGTCAGGCGGAGGGGGCGCAGGGGACGGTCAGGCGGAGGGGGCGGTCAGGCGGAGGGGGAGTAGTCAGGTGGAGTAGTCGGTCAGGTGGAGAGGACGCTCGGGCGCAGGGGATGCCCAGGCAGAGGAGTCGGTCAGACGGAGGGGGCACAGGTGGCGGTCAGGTGGGAGTAGTCGGTCAGGCGGAGAGGACGCTCGGGCGCAGGGGATGCCCAGGCAGAGGAGTTGGTCAGGCGGAGGGGGCACAGGTGGCGGTCAGGTGGAGTGGGAACAGGTGGCGGTCAGGCGGAGAGGACGCTCTGGTGTAGGGGACACCCAGGCAGAGGAGTCGGTGGCGGTCAGGCGGAGGGGGCACAAGGGACACTCAGGCGGAGGGGGCGCAGATGGCGGTCAGGTGGAGGGGACGGTCAGGTGGAGGGGAGGCAGAGGAGTCGGTCAGACGGGAGGGGGCGAAGGTGGCGGTCAGATGGAGGAGTCAGTCAGACGGGAAGGGGCGCAGGTGGCGGTCAGGCAGAAGAGTCGGTCAGCCGGGAGGGGGCGCAGGTGGCGGTCAGATGGAGGGGATGGTCAGGCGGAGGAGATGCAGGTGGCGGTCAGGCGGAGGGGACGGTCAGGCGGAGGGGTGCAGGGGACGGTCAGGCGGAGGGGGAGTAGTCAGGTGGAGTAGTCGGTCAGGTGGAGAGGACGCTCGGGCGCAGGGGATGCCCAGGCAGAGGAGTTGGTCAGGCGGAGGGGGCACAGGTGGCGGTCAGGTGGAGTGGGAACAGGTGGTGGTCAGGTGGGAGTAGTCGGTCAGGCGGAGAGGACGCTCGGGCGCAGGGGATGCCCAGGCAGAGGAGTTGGTCAGGCGGAGGGGGCACAGGCGGCGGTCAGGTAGAGTGGGAACAGGTGGCGGTCAGGCGGAGAGGACGCTCTGGTGTAGGGGACACCCAGGCAGAGGAGTCGGTGGCGGTCAGGCGGAGGGGGCACAAGGGACACTCAGGTGGAGGGGGCGCAGATGGCGGTCAGGTGGAGGGGACGGTCAGGTGGAGGGGAGGCAGAGGAGTTGGTCAGACGGGAGGGGGCGCAGGTGGCGGCCAGAAGGAGGAGTCGGTCAGACGGGAGGGGGCGCAGGTGGCGGTCAGGCAGAAGAGTCGGTCAGACGGGAGGGGGCGCAGGTGGCGGTCAGATGGAGGGGATGGTCAGGCGGAGGAGACGCAGGTGGCGGTCAGGCGCAGGGGACGGTCAGGCGGAGGCGGCGCAGGGGACGGTCAGGCGGAGGGGGCACAGGGGACGGTCAGGCAAGGGGGCGGTCAGGCACAAGGGGCACTCAGACGGAAGAATCTGTCAGACAGAGGGGGTGCAGGGGACTGTCAGGCAGAGTAGTCGGTCAGGCGGAGGGGGCACAGGGGATGGTCAGGCAGAGGGGACGGTCAGGCGGAGGGGGCACAGGTGGCCGTCAGGTGGAGTGGTCGGTCAGGTGGAGGGGGAACAGGTGGCAGTCGGTCAGGCGGAGAGGACGCTCGGGCGCAGGGGATGCCCAGGCAGTGGAGTCGGTGGCGGTCAGGCGGAGGGGGCACAGGGGACACTCAGGCGGAGGGGGCGCAGATGGCGGTCAAGCGGAGGGGACGGTCAGGTGGAGGGGGTGCAGGGGACGGTCAGGCAGAGGGGACGGTCAGGCGGCGGGGACGGTCAGGCAGAGGGGACGGTCAGGCAGAGGGGACGGTCAGGCGGCGGTCGGGCGCAAAGGTCGCGCTTAGGCAGAGGAGTCGGTGGCGGTCAGGCGGAGGGGCCGCAGGGGACGCTCAGGCGCACGGGACGCAGGAGGGTGATCACTGGGGCAGGGGGGTGATCACTGGGGCAGGAGCTAGCAGTAGCGGGGGGGGGGCAGAGCACAGAGGGGGTGTGTGATTACTGAGGGGTGATTACTAGTGCAGGGGATGGCTCTGCTGCTACCTGCAATCAGCACCGGCTGGCAGAAGCAGGACACCAGCCAGTGGATGAAGACAGGAGGGAGCAGCAGAGGACAGAGGTCACAATGGACGGGGAGATGGGGCGGGAGAGGAGAGCGGAGATCGGAGGGGGGGAGAGGAGATGGGGGTAGAGAGGAGATCGGGGGGTGGGGTGAGAGAGGAGACCGGAAGGGGGGGGGAGAGAGGAGATCGGAGGGGGGGGGGAAGGGAGGAGATCAAGGGGGGGAGATCGTGGAGGAGGGGGGCGGAAGAGGAGATCGGGGAGAGGAACAGAGGGGAGCGCACAGGGGAGCGCAGAGGTTACCGGTAACGGCGGCGGTGGCGGCGGCGGTGGCGGCGGCGGCGGCGGCGGCGGTGGCGGTGGCGGCACACTCCGGGCACAGTCAGTGGCAGCAGCAGTGGCAGGGGGTCCACGCTCTTCAGCTTCCACGGACTGGATGAAGCTGAAGAGCGTGGTCAGCTATTGTAAATAACCCCCTCCACATCTGATTGGAGGACTAGCAACACATGGACGCTAGCCCCAATCAGATCTGGGGGGGGGGGACACATAGGTCACATTCCCCCCAGCCAATGCCTGATGCTTCCAGCATCAGGCCATACCCTGATTGTAAATATTTCACCAATTTCCATTGGTGAAATATTTCAATCATTACTATTGGGCATCTGACTTTTAACTGCCCAATCGGAGGGCTCCTAGCAACGGGGGGGCAAAACCACCCCCCGTGAGGTCATCTACAGGTCCTCACGGTCCTGCGGCTCTATTAACCCTTCACTGACCCCGGTTAATAGAGCCGCAGGAAGGGAAAACCGAGAGGACACAGCATATGCGTCCAGGGTCGGGAACGAACTTGTTTTCAGGACGCATATGCTGCGTCCTGGGTCGGGAAGAGGTTAAAGAATAGTAAAAAGAAAAATAAAGGATTGAACCAGGGGGGAGGGGGGGTGAGGTGGAGGGGGCAGGTGAGGTAGGGGTGGAGGGGAGGGTGGAGAGGGTGGGGGGTGCACCGGACCCGCCGACTACTTACCCCTGCCTCTGCCGGCACCGGCCGCAGACTCGCTCCTCGAGACTTTCTGCTTCTGTTTCCGGAGATTCCCAAACACTGACAGAAGCAGTGAATAAATTAACTTCCGTCACCGCTCGGGAATCTCCATCAGCAGAGCGAGTCTGGCTGACAGCAGGGTTCAGCTCAGGTCATAATGACACAGGGATGTAGCAGAGCTGAGATTATGTTTTGGGCTACGTCGGACAGAAGAGGACTTTTTAAATAAAGATGGAGTCCCTAATTGTCTTCTGTTTTATTTCTAATAAAATCATTTTTCTCTGTGTTGTGTTTTTTTTTATATTGATTACTGGAAATTCATGGCGGTCATGTCTAATATTGGCGTGACCGCCATAAATTTCGGGCTTAGGGCCAGCTGATAATACAAAGCTGGCCCTAACCCCTTTATTACCCAGTGAGCCACCCGCCACCAGGGCCACTGGAAGAGCGGGGTTCAGCGCCAGAAGATGGCGTTTCAATGAACGCACCATCTTCTGGGGCGGCTGCGGGCTGCAATTTGCAGCGTGGGGTGCCCAGAAAGCTTGGGCCTCCCTGCGCTGCAGATTGATTTTTCAGAAAAAAAATTACGTGGGCTTCGCCGTATTTCTGTAACCAGCCGGATCCAGCAGGCAGCGACGGGCTGCCCCCAACCCCCAGGTGCCTATTTGTACCTGGCCAGACACAAGAATATAGGGGAGCCCTTTTTTTTTATTATTTCATGAATTTCATGAAATAATAAAAAAAAATATGTGGGGCTTCGCGCAATTTCTATGTCTAGCCAGGTACAGCTAGGCAGCTGGGGGCTGGAATCCACAGCGCAGGGAGGCCCAAGCTTTCTGGGCACCCCCCGCTGCGAATTGCAGCCCGCAGCTGCCCCAGAAGATGGCGCGTTCATTGAAGCGCCATCCTCTGGCGCTGAACCCCGCTCTTCCAGTGGCCCTGGTGCGGTGGCTCACTGGGTAATAAAGGGGTTAGGGTCAGCTTTGTATTATCAGCTGGCCCTAAGCCCGAAATTTATGGCGGTCACACCAATATTAGACATGACCGCCATGAATTTCTATTAAATTGTTTTATAAAAAACCAACACAGAGAAAAAAAATTTTATTACAAAAAAAAAAAAGCCATTAGGGACTCCATCTTTAATTAAAAAAATCCTCTTCCGTCTGACGTAGTCCAAAACGCGATGTCCTCTCTGCTCATCCCTGTGCATAGATATACATATCTGTACACAGGGATAGCAGGCTTGAGAACAATCTCAGCTCCGCTACATCATCTCTGTGCACAGACATGTATGTCTGTACACAGAGAGAGCAGGCGGGCTCTAGGACCCTGGAGCTGCCGCAGCCCGCAGGACCCGGAGCCCAGCACAGAGCACACAGCAGAGAGCCGGAAGAGAGGTAAGGAGCATTTCTCCCCCCTCCCTTCCTTCACTCCCTGCTCGCTCCCCCCAGCCCAGTCCTAACTTAGGACTGGGAAGGGGGGGGCGGACTCGTTACTGTGCGAGTAAGCCCTGCGATTACTCGCAGAGTAACGAGTCGGGCGAATCCCTTACTACTTGGCGAGTACCGAGTAGTAACGAGTAGATTCGCCCATCCCTAATATATATATATATATAATATATATATATACACAGGCATATAAACCTCATCCCAGCAATGTAGACTGCGCATAGTGTTAGAATAGGACCCGGTAAGTTTGATAACACTTTGGCGCAGTTACCGGACTCTTTGCAGTGACGTCAGTGATGGAGCTATGTCTCTCAATTCATTTATTCCAGTATAGTATTTACTAAGTTCACTTATCCCATATGCATTCCTTAGCTGCACAGACAATCCTGCAATTCATGTTATAGCCATTAAGCTTTTTCCCCTCCATAAATGTGTTCAGTGTTGCACCACCTGTAATATTATACTGTCCTAAATACGGTAATTATGAAATGATACCACAGCATGGAAGAGACAAGATGAAGTATACAATTCAAGACTGAGCCTGATATGGATAATTCAGAATGGCTTATTGCAGGGAAGTGAATAATATTGTATGATGAAAACTTTTGATTTGGCTTGAAAGCCTTCTTTGTGGCACTAAAAAACATACTAATTCTTTACTTGTGTATTTTTGAGGGTGGCAGAGGGGGAATGGTCATTTTTTTCTGCTAATTTATTTCATTTGAAGAGTTTTAATGGCTTATAGAATATAGACATTTTACATATCAACATGTGTCAAATGCCCACCAAATGATGCCACCATAGAAGTAACAAATATATGTATTATTTTTATCATCCTAACCCTAATATTTAGTGCTTGTTTTCATGCTGCCAGTGCTTTCTGGGCTCAGTTCCAGTCATTCTTCTCTCACGCTGACTTTACCTCTATTTACAGCTGCCCTCTATTACACAGTGAAAGTTAGTGCTATTTTCACTGCTGTCTGCTGCTCTGAATGTGATATCTACCATCTCCAAAGACAAGGAGGGCGAGAGAAGTGCCAATAGAAGTGGAAATAGACAGAGAAGAGAATAGTATGTGTGACAGCAGGGAGAGAGCAATAACCAGATGATTAGAGCAGAGCATCTTATCTGCTGCTTGATGCAAAAATTGAAACGATGTCCAAAAAAAATCAATGCATATTGTTTTCCAACTCAAAGGGATTTTCCATGCTTATACAACTTTTTTTCGCAGTCACTCTGTGTTACTATAAATTAAAAGATCCAGTTCACCATTTCCAAAAGTAATCAAGTCAGTAGGTAAGCATTGCATGGTGTTTTAAGTAGATAGGTCCAAAAATGATAATGAATCCAGGTGCCATTATATATAAAAAACATAAAAATTTAGTTATAAGTGAGTGTACGTGCCACTGCTCGCCACTCGATCATGCATGGAGGTGCTCGGGTACACTGGTTACTCAATCGAATATTAAGGGTGCTTAAGTACCATGCTCAAGTTCCCGTCCCTGATGTTTTGCAACTATTAGACAGCCAGTCAACATGCAGGGATTGCCTGCAATACAGGGAATGCTGACACTATGTTGGCTACTGTCATTACAGTGATTTGCCAGCTGCATCACATCTTTGGGTCTTATATATACCTGATAATGGTGGACATACTTCCCTCTGGAAGCAGTTCACGGAGACTTGATCTAGGACAGTGTTTCTCAATTTCAGTGTCCAGGACCCACTAGGTCATGTTTTCAGGATTTCTTTAGTATTGCAAAGGTATTAATATCCCCTGTGCAAATGATTATGCAATACTAAGAAAATCCTGAAAACACGACCTGTTGGTGTGTCCTGAGGACTGCAGTTGACGAACACTCATCTAGAAGGAAGAGCTTAGATAAGGGAAGGCATATAGGCAGGTTGCATTGCCTTACATTCCTTCTATAGGTATACTGCTGCTGCAACCTACAAACAAAAGTCCTTTTCTGGGACACATATTTTCTTTACCTATGAATACTGGAAAATTTGCAGGCATATAGAGTGTCTACCTAATTTAAAATGTACAAGGCATGTGCTAAGGGACAGGGAAGTAAATGTGTTTCTGATGGTGTATGCAGAGGAAAAGGCCAGGGGAAACTGTACATTCATCCACAAGACCTAGCTTCTTATCCCACTTTTGCAGGAAGGGTGTGGGACACCACTCTTGAAGCCAGAACAGTATGAACAGGTTATCAATTTGATGGCAGTTAATGCTTCCAGTATGCGGCCCAGCATCACCCTGTCTTCTACATGGTCCAGTTGTTCTAGCCAAGAGTCTGGACCACGTAATTCTCACCTTGATCTTTCTTCCTCCTACCATGAGAAGTTGTCACACGCTTAGATGGCGATGACATTGCTGGATGCTGCTGTGTATATTTGTCTTTAATAGCTGCATGGTTGACAGTTGTGAAAGTCCTGGCCTCCTGTGTTGTGCTCCAGAACTGCATTCACTATTAGGTTCAACTGCCATTGAGGGGTTAATGTGTGACTCACCTGAACTCCCCTCCCCCTAGCCTTTAAGTAGCCTTTCCTTCCACCAGGTGGTGCTGCTGATAGAGTTTCACTCTATGCCTGAAAGCCGTGCTGTGCTGACCTGTGTGTTTTTTTTGCTGAAGTCCTTTCCATTGGAGTTGCTGTATCCCAGTTCTGCGGAGGGAGGTGAGGGGGAAATAGCGCAGGGCTGGTGGAGGAGTTTTAGGGAGAGGCTGGAGGCCCGAACCTTCTCACCTTCAGAGATACCTTTGGGATCAGGGTCATTCTGGTTTCCTAGACTAGGGTCAGATTAGTCTTCCCTGGTCACCATGCCCATAACTGCCATTCCCTCATCAGCATTCTCACTACACCGTGACACGAGTCATAGTAGACAAGTGATGTCACACTCGGACACTCCAAGGAGTTCTTTACATTTCCATTTATTGATTCTGGCCTCTTGCTCTGCACATTTCAAGAGGGATATGAGAAAATCGTGTGTAGGAATTCTCAAATATTTAAGCAGCCATAGTTAGAAGTAGACGACGATAGAGATTGGCAATTTTTGTCTAAAGAGAAAAATGATGATAAGACACAGTTGCCAACAAGTGATGATGTTCAGTTAGGAGGACTAGAGTCACTGACCCAACCTGGAAATATGCCATGCAGAACAAGGACAGAAGTGCAGAGGGGAAGGGATCTACATCACTGCAACAGGCAAGAAGAAGCACAGGGGAGGCCAGAAAGAGAAGGTGGAGAACTGCATACCATAGCACCCACATGCAGAATGTTCCCGTGCCACGGGTTAGGTGTTCTTCAGTCTGGTGCACTTTTTAAGAAAGTGCAGATGATAAAAGAACAGTCATTTGCAACCTGAGCTGTAGCAAGATCAGCAGGGGCATGACCCCTAGCAGCCTGACCACTACCAGCATGCTCAGGCACATGTTAACAAAGCAACCAACTAGTCTTATAGATCCGTTCATATTGTGTCCTAGCTCAGGTGCAGTTTCTCATTTTTATTCTTGTTTAGCAAGACAGGGAGTGCTCCACACCCTCCTATTCTGAGCCAGGCTCATAAGCCTTCTGCTACACTGTGGACTCTGGCCCGTCTTCACCCTGCATCCAGAGGTATATTCATACAGGATCAAGTTTTAAATTAGTTAGATAGGACTGTTCTGATAAGGGTCACCGTGAAGAGGTAGAACGGCTTACGTACTTTTTGGCAAAAATGTATTAACTAAGAACCCTGCTTTTTATAGCGTTTTTTACCAGCACTTGCTTATTATTATTACTTTATCATAGCAGTGTACTTCCACACATTTTGTTATACTGTTTTTTTCTGTGATTTAGATATTTAGTGGTGTAAACGCAGTCATATAGTTCCGTTCACATTGTGTCCTGGCTCAGGTGCAGTTTCTCATTATTATTCTTGTTTAGCAAGACAGGGAGTGCCCTACCCCTCCCATTCTGAGCCAGGCTCATAAGCCTTCTGCTTCACTGTGTCCCTATTGGACTCTGGCCTGTCTTCACCCTGCTTCCAGAGGTGTATTCATACAGGATCAGGTATTAAATTAGTTAGATAGGACCGTTCTGATAAGGGTCCCTGTGAAAAGGTAGAACGGCTTACCGTATATACTCGCGTATAAGCCGAGTTTTTCAGCCCAAAAATTGGGCTGAAAAGTACCCCCCTCGGCTTATACGCGAGTCAGTGCGGGGGCTGCTGTATACAGCGGTATAAAGCAGCCCCCGCATCCCCAGTAATGCAGGGCCCCCCCCCCTCATGCTCCGGTCACCTGTAAAGCAAATTATACTTATCAGTGTCCCGCTACCGTCCTCGCCCGCCGCTGCCGACATCGCGATCCTCCATCTTCATGCGACTTCTTCCTGTTTCTGTGCGCGTCGCAGGCAATGACGTCATTACCGGCGACGCGCACAGGAAACAGGAAGTCGCATGAAGACGGAGGATCGGGACGTCGGCAGATGCGGGCGCGGACGGCAGCGGGACAATGATAAGTATAATTTGCTTTACAGGTGACCGGAGCATGAGGGGGGGGGCCTGCATTACTGGGACTGCCTGTATACTACCACTGGGGCTGCTGTATATAGGGGCTGCTGTATACACCACTGGGGCTGCAATACCACTGGGGCTGCTGTATATAGGGGCTGCAATACCACTGGGGCTGCAATACTACTGGGGCTGCTGTATATAGGGGCTGCTGTATACACCACTGGGGCTGCAATACCACTGGGGCTGCTGTATATAGGGGCTGCAATACCACTGGGGCTGCAATACCACTGGGGCTGCTGTATATAGGGGCTGCTGTATACACCACTGGGGCTGCAATACCACTGGGGCTGCTGTATATAGGGGCTGCAATAATACTGGGGCTGCTGTATATAGGGGCTGCTGTATACACCACTGGGGCTGCAATACCACTGGGGCTGCTGTATATAGGGGCTGCAATACCACTGGGGCTGCAATACCACTGGGGCTGCTGTATATAGGGGCTGCTGTATACACCACTGGGGCTGCAATACCACTGGGGCTGCTGTATATAGGGGCTGCAATACCACTGGGGCTGCTGTATATAGGGGCTGCTGTATACACCACTGGGGCTGCAATATCACTGGGGCTGCTGTATATAGGGGCTGCAATACCACTGGGGCTGCTGTATATACCACTGGGGCCTGCTGTATATCATACTGCTGGGGCCTGTATACCACTGCTGGGGGCTGTATTCCTGTGCTGGGGTCCACCCTCAGCTTATACGTGAGTCAATAGATATTCCCAGGTTTTGGGGGCAAAAGTAGGGTGTCGGCTTATACACGGGTCGGCTTATACTCGAGTATATACGGTACTTACTTTTTTGCAAAAACCGTTTCCATTAGTCAGCACTAGCTGTGGCCAGTATGGCAGTGCTGCCCTGGTGCTTGTAAATGCACTGGTGTACAGCATGACCATGCACTGGAACTCCACATTACATATATTGGCAAGGCTTTGTGAGCAGCAGAGGGCTGTGTAATTGAATACAACATGATCGTCGATTTTCCAGCTAGGCTAGGGCCACACTGACGTTTTTAGCCTATTCTACCGCAATCTGGTTAAAACTTAGTTTTCCCAGAAGCGCATAGTGGTAACGCTATGGGGTTCGGGAAAACACGGCCCCTAGTTACCCGATGTGTACCATAGTTAGTCTGACAACGTGGGAAATGGTATGTATGATGTAAAGGAGTACCTAAGAAACCAGCATCCTCCATGGTTCCTCTGCCATTATACAACTATTAAGTATGCAAGCTGGACATGTTGTATGATCTGTTCCTCTACACCAAGGGTCTCAAACTCGGCTGGGTTGGTGGGCCGCACATAGAAAAACATTTATAGCGGGGGGCCGCATCCCTTGTAGTACTAAGTGATATTTTTAGTAATACCAGAATTTTTTGCTCAATGTATTAAAGTACAAATCCTGATCCCCTTCTTGTAGTAATGTCCCCATCCTGTAGTGATGTCCTTTTCTACTGATGTCCCCCATCCTGATCCCCTTTTCTAGTGATGTTCCCCATCCTGATCTCTTTTTCTAGTGATGACCCCCATCCTGATCCCATTTTTTTGTGATGTCCCTAATCCTGATCCCCTTTTGTAGTGATGTCCCCATCCTGATCCCATTTTTTTGTGATGTCCCCCATCCTGATCCCATTTTTTTGTCATGTCCCCCATCCCGATTCCCTTTTGTAGTGATGTCCCCATCCTGATCCCCTTTTATAGTGATATCACCCATCCTGAACCCCTTTTCTAGTAATGTCCCCCATCCTGATCCCTTTTCTAGTGATGTCCCCCATCCTGATCCCCTTTTCTAGTGATATCCCCCATCCTGATCCCCTTTTCTAGTGATGTCCCCCATCCTGATCCCCTTTTCTAGTGATGTCCCCCATCCTGATCCCCTTTTCTAGTGATGTCCCCATCCTGATCCCCTTTTCTAGTGATGTCCCCCATCCTGATCCCCTTTTTTAGTGATGTCCCCATCCTGATCCCCTTTTCTAGTCATGTCCCCCATCCAGATCCCCTTTAGTAGTGATGTCCCCGATCCCACTTAGTAGTGATGTCCCCCATCCTGATCTACTTTTATAGTGATGCCCATCCTGTTTTACCTTCTTTTTACACATTCACACACACCCTCACACACAAACCTCCCCTCATACACACACACACACACACACTCATACACTGAAACTCACACACACTTTCTTATACACATATCCTCACTCACATACTCATTCTCACACGCACACCCTCACACACACCCTCACACACACTCACACTTTTCTCATTTTAATGATGCATCGCTCCAGAGCAGGGGGCCGCCGCGGCCTCCGCTGTGCTGACTTCTTGCCTCCGCTGTGCTATGACTTCCCCCAGCTGCCGCTCATACAAGCTCTGTTGCTCAGCAAGATTAATGTAATCTGCCAGCCAGAGGCCCGCATGTGACGTCCTATTTCACCATCAGCTGCGGACCTGTCATTGGCTGGCAACTTGCATTGATCTTGCTGAGTGGTAGAGCTTGTTAGTGCCGCGGACGGAAGTCATCACACAGCGGGAAAATGCTGCGGCCCCCTGCACTCAGGCGATGCATCATTAAGTTGTCCAAGGTGCCGCGGGCCGCATAGCAAAGCCCCAAGGGCCGCATGCGGCCCTCGGGCTGCGTGTTTGAGACCCCTGCTCTACACCTTGTAGGTGCTGATCTGCCCTGCTGCTAGTGTTTTGTCATTGTAGGCTTTTTGTGACACCGGGAACATAATAACTGATAGGAGTCAGTCTGTCAGCATTTTCCATTGACAGGTGAATGCTCCAATCAAAATGAATAATGCATGGTTTGGTTCAGACTCTCCAGCACCACTGGATGTCAGCAGAGGAATCTAAAGCCAATTCATTTATTCCATGTTTTTCTGGTGCATTCCCGTGCAGCCTTTCCCACCTAAAAAGACAGGATATGGTTCATGGTTTCTTTTTATTGTCACCCTTGATAAAGCCGGGAACTCCAGACTAACCAGGGTAGACGGATTTGTATAAAGTAGCTACACAGGTATACCTCGTATTGGCTGTACTCAAGTAAAAGACACAGTACCTTGGTATTTCACGAGAGAGTAGCATCGTTTTTATTGTAGTAAGGGTTTATATAGGTTACAGAACCTTAGAAAAAAAATAGATTACATCATACAATGATGAATATGATAAATATGCATTATAGACAGTTTTGAAATAACTGGTGACCTTTAACAAAACTACAGAAGATAAGAACAGTACACAGGCTACTGGTCTTGGCCTAGATAAGAAAGGTACACAGGCTACTGGTCTTGGTCTAGATAAGAAAGGTACACAGGCTACTGGTCTTGGCCTAGATAAGAAAGGTACACAGGCTACTGGTCTTGGCCTCGGGACCATTATCTTAAAAGCAAGGACAAAGAGAAGAATGTGCTGACTTTTGCTCATCCTCAATGAACAAACTGTTACAGAGGTTTTTTTAGTAAGAATAGACATGATAACTATAAGAATGGCTTCTGGAGTTACAAAATGGCCGAAAGTGTAGTACATATGAAAACGTCTTTAACAGCTCCCCTCTTTTTATCATTTCTATTCTCTACCTATTCCTACCTACCCCTGGGTCCGCAGAGCCATCCTACTTCATAACACACAAGGCTACTTCCTACGCATATTATGGAACATGATCATTCAGACAATCCCTGTTAGCCGGCATATTCTATCCCTTAGCCCCCCCTGCCCTAAAGATTAATATGTTGGGTAAATAGAGGGGTTTAAGAAAACATATGATACATTCTATACTGTAGGTTATCATAAGTCCATTATACTGTATGTTTCACACGATATTATAGTTCTCATTTCCAAGTATCTTTGGTGGTGGAGGCGATTCCAGAGGATTTCCACAATGAGTGCAATCGGAAGTTCCTCCAGAGTCTTTTTGTTGCACATTACACACTTGTGTCCCTGGGTAGTGACCATAGTCAGGAGCACTTGAGTACGCAGTGCTTCAGTATCTTTATCTTTATTTTTTCATTTTGTATTTACCTGAAAAACATTTGCAGTTACTTCTTAGAATTTTCTTGACAAGCATCACAAGCAACTTTACCAGTACAGCAATAACCAGTATTCTAAATGCTCCTTGTATACCTTCCAAGGAGGAGGGATCTAGAATGGAACTGAAAATACGTTTGTGAATTTGATGTAACACATTTTGTAAAGCTCCTACATGTGCTGTCATATCAGAGTGTAATGTCTGTAACTGTTGAGGAAATTACAATCCTGTCTTTGGTGGTTCCCCAAATAGTATCTTATAAGGACATAACTTTCTTTTTGTTTGTCTATGACTTCCCTATTTCTGCCATGGCCTTTTGAATTTTCAACTTTAGGCGTTCTACTTTTTCCAGAGCATTGTGGCCTGTACAGATTGTGAAAAGCCTGCTCTATTTCTAGAGCCCGTAGTACCTCCTGGCAAACTTGGGAGGTGAAATGACTACCCCTGTCACTCTCTATTATTTCTGGTACTCCATACCTGCACACAACTTCAGACAGTAATTTCTTAGCAACAGTTTGGGGGTTGGCCTTTTCAGTGGGCCATGCCTCTGGCCACCCTAAGAATAAGTCTGTTCAGGCCAGCACATACTCGTAGGTGCCTACCTTTTGAAGCTGAATGAAATCAATCTGCAGTCGCTAAACCAGGTAGAGTGGCCCAGGCGTACATCTACCTTAGCCGTTTTCCCCGCATTATGGCATGCACAGATCACGCAACCCTGTATATATTCAGCAGCAGCATAGTGGAACCCAGATGCCACCCACTGATGTTTCACCTGTTCTAGTATTGAATCCTTTGATTGGTGAGTTGGTCCGTGTGAGAGAGCACACAACATAGAATATAATGCTCTAGGAAGGCAGTATTTCCTACCAACCCTCCAGACACCATCCTCTTCTCGGGCATCTGCACCTTTCCTTTTTTCTTTCTCCTGTTTAGAGGCCTGAGCTTGCAGGCGCCCTAGGAGGTCAGCGTCCACCCTCCCAGAGACACACACAGTGTACATCCCTATCGGGAAAGGGAGCAGTGCTGCAGCTTTAGCCGCCCTGTCAGTATGGTCATTTCCTTCGGCCTCCTTGGTGCGCTCCTTTGAGTGAGCTCGCACCTTAACCACAGCAACCTTTTTGGGTAACTCTAGTGCTCTGAGGAGTTGAGCCACTGAGTCTGCATTCTTAATGGGTTTCCCTGAAGTTCCCATAAACTGTCTGCTTTTCCATCCAGGGCCGTAATCATGGCAAATATCAAAAAGCGTAACGGCTATCATTAAAAATGCTTGTGCTAAGCCCCTCCCCCATGATACAAGCTTCTGTCAGAGCCGTTAGTTCAGCTTCTTGAGCATCTACATAACATTCTAAATCTGCATTGTGGATTGGGGTCTCTTGAACATTTGCTAGTGATTATGTCTCAATCTTCATTAGCTCAAAACAATTGTGTCCAATTTCCTTTGTCAAGTTATAACAAAACAAACAAAATGGGAGATCATAATTTGGAATTCCCAGTGCAGGGGTGGAGAGAATGTCATTCTTCAGCATGTCAAACCCTTCTTTTGCTTCTGGGGTCATTTCATAGCGTTTGCCCTTGTTACATGCTGCCAATACATGTTATAATGGCTGCATTTTATCTGATGCTGAAAGAATCCATTCCCTACAGTAACCCAAAAAAAAAAAACAAGACATAGCAATCAGGAGGAGGTGGAGAAAAAGACATTACTCAAATCACTGTAAAGAATTTTGAATCTACAGAAATTTGATTTAATAAGGTATGCAGATTAGGCACTATGGGGGTGTCAATAATCATCAATTTGTTGATTTCCCGTAAATCATGAACCATTCTGTACACAACAGATTGGCCTGGTATTTGCTTTTTCTTTACCGGAAAAAGAGGTTTATCATAAGGGGATCAACTTTTCCTCATCTGCCACCTGATGTGAAACGGCGGTGTCTTGGTCTCAGCTCAGGGGATATTGACATACCAACACAATTCCTGGTTTAGATTTAATTTTCACAGGTGTTATTTTCAATAAACCAACATCAGTTTTATCTTTTACCCATAATGCGGCTGGCACCTCTTGCAGCCTCTGCTTTATCTGTATTCAGTTTGTCATCATCTAACTGGACCAGAGACATCATTACAGTAAGCATTGATCCAGATAAAGGACCTTTTTACAATGATACCTCTTTTTTTTTTTTCATAGGCATTAACATCATGCATAGCATTCAACATGTCAGAACCTACCAAATTTAGGGGACAATAGGGGATGCTTGACAGGGTCCTGCCCAAGGTACATATATTTGGTGATAGTCAGTCCCATGTGCGTGTGGTGGGGCAGATGTGTATGGTATTGTTCTACCACTTGATGCAGAGCCTAGTGACAGGCTTAGATCTGCCTTTGTTGGACTTGGAGCTGTGCTTCTGGTGTTGTAGGACTTTGCTGACCATGTGTGGTTGGTGACATAGGGGGTTGGTCACTAGGTGCAGGTGCAGATGGATGTGCAGGAGGTGGTAGTGGGGTTGCTTTGTTCAGTCTGCTTTTATGTCCAAACGTATCATCATCGTCATCTACAAGGGGATAGTGACACTCAGAAGTCCGGAACCAGGACCATACCTGGTACCCGTATCCGTGCTTCCGAATCCAATGGTCATTCTCACGGCAAAATTGTTTCCAACGAAAAACATCCAAACAACCTGTCTGAGGCATTCTTGCTTTTTCTCAACTTTAACTGCCCGCTGTCCATGCTGTGCTTTCACTAAATCAGTCATCTTTGTCTTGGGTCTACAACCCGTTCCGATCTAGGGAGTAGCCTCCTGAAAGTGGTCCCCATAGCAGCTGTCACGGGTAGCGATCCCTATCCTCAGCATCTCGCTATGACCAAGCCAGCTCTAATTCCCCCTTAACCAGCAATATCTTCTAGCCTGGTATCCGAACCATTTACCTGGTTCCCGTAGCAACTGTCACGGGTAGTGACCCCTATCTTTAGTTTCCTGCTACACCAAGCCAGACCTGCGACGGTTCACCTTGAATTAGCGATGCTCTGACTTGGCATCCGGACCAATTGTCCCAACTTCACGGACAGTTAATGCAAACTAAGCCCTCTGATCTGCTCTAAGTCTATTGTACAGTTGTCCATGCAAGTAAATAAACACTAGTGCGTACACTGCAAACTGACTCCAATATATATCCTTCATTCATTAGCATCAGAATCATCTAAAGCAGACACCTCTATTCCTGAATCCACACCTTCCTCCGAGTGCCTGTAATTATGCGTTACCTGGTCCCTAGACCTTGGTGTATACCACCTATATTGGACCACCTGAGTCCAACGTTTCCCTATTGTATGCGAATGGGGCACCACATGGACAGGAAAAACTCTACAATGATTACCTCTCCTATTAATATACTCGTACGCTGACAAAAGGTTCCTGATAGATGCAGTCCAAAAACCAAGCTTGGGACCTGCCCCTTTGTACCAACATCACTGTAAAAAGGCAGTTCCTACATGTCATGTCAAGTCTGAACATTTACACCAGTGTCACTATGTTATCAACACAGTTTTTACAATGTCAGAAACAGTGGAGTGAAATAGGAACTTTTAACAGCTCTACAGTTGGAATCCACTGAAGAGGACAGAAATACTTGCAGACTGAATATAATCTTCTGGATTTCCGTTATTGAGGGGACACCTCAATGGTATGTCAGTAGAATACCAGAGATTATATTCCTCTATCTGGTTTAACAATGTTCCAAGGGGCTACTGAAAAATGGGACTCCCATGAACATTGAGTCGGAATACTTCATACTCTGGGTATCTTACTGACAGAGGTCCAAACCCAGTGCACACTTGACTATAACCGTGATCAATAATTTTAACAATTCTCCAACCTTCAGCAGATATAGCTAACATCAATCCACATTTACACTCAGGGCACGACATCTATAAAATATCTGCCGGGGTCACCCATTCACTGTATTCCAGGTAACACTTAACTGCTAGACACAATGCAAATATCACAATTCCCAGAAAAACAATAGCAGTGCCTTTGGTACAATGTAGATTAACATATTTCAATGGTTGTTGACAATGATTAGAACTTGTTTTTTTTATGCATTCACATAATACCTTGTATCCTGTTTTACAAATCTTTGCTTTTCCCTGTGTGGTTTTTTGGAAATGCTTTGGTTAGTAATCACCTGTCAGCAAAGACACGATCATAACCCACACAGATCCTGCAGCACACCTGCACAAGCGTTTCATATGTAGCTTCCCCAAATATTAGTTATTATATCGCAAACTCATAGGCCACCGGAAACCATGGACAGGACAAGCTGGACTACATTTTTTACAGTCTTTCTGCTTAATCTTGCAATATTAACAAAATACCTGGTTTCAGCTTATAACACTCGTACAATTGTGACTATGTGCTTTTACGTACTAATGTTCCTACGTTTTATCTCCGGCGCCAGATGGCCGTAAAATCACACCTTTGGGCTCCCTTATCAGGCAGGATTTTTATGCGTAAATCCTTATTTCATGCACACGGTCATTCATTGCAATCAAGGAGCCTCATACCTGTTATTCTTTTTGCACACACCTTTTTTCCACATGCATATAACTTCAAAAGGTTAGTAGCATGGAATCATTAGCACATAGCATATGTGTTAAGCAGAACATCGACGGTAACAGGAAAAAGTTTCAATTACAAGTCTGAATTCCTCCACTGCTGTGGGGCAAAGCAATTCTCCAGAGGTACTAGTTGCAAGTCTAAGTTCCCTAATCACTTGCTCAATTGTAAATCCAACGCTTCCCGCTAAGGGGATATAGTGAGAATTGATCCCCACTTCAACAACCCTCCTGTGTCCTTCCTGGGTAAACGTGGATTCCCAACCTAGAGAATCTGACAAAAACTGACAATATTGTATATAATCCAATCAGCGGCTGACAATACCGTATACAACCTAAGCGGATCAGAAGCATATCCAGGTTCCCAAGCTATAGACACAATCAGAGTAATACATAAAACAAAACAATATTCAGTTGTCAGCACGGTTGCACAGGAAGGGAGGGGGAAGAGCGAGAGAGTCAAAGGTGTCAGCGCTGCAAATTCTCACACCAGCCTGCTCGCTATGCACAGAACATTCCAACAGAAAGTAAAACATAAACAACAGATAACAAGAAAGAAGTACCATGCTGTTTTATAACAGTCTACCTTACTTAATTAATGTAATTATTGGGCAGTGAAATAAACAAAGTACCGTATATACTCGTGTATAAGCCGACCCGTGTATAAGCCGACCCCCCTACTTTTGCCCCCAAAACCTGGAAAACCTATTGACTCGTGTATAAGCCGAGGGTAGACCCCAGCACAGGTATACAGCCCCCAGCAGTGTGGTATACAGCAGTCCCAGAGGTATATACAGCAGCCCCAGTGGTAGTATACAGCAGCAGCCCCAGTGGTATATACAGCAGCAGCCCCAGTAGTTATACAGCAGCCCCGAGGTGTATACAGCAGCCCCAGTGGTAGTATACAGCAGCCCCAGTGGTATATACAGCCCCAGTGGTAGTATACAGCAGCCCCAGAGGTATATACAGCCCCAGTGGTAGTATGCAGCAGCCCCAGAGGTATATACAGCCCCAGTGGTATATACAGCCCCAGTGGTAGTATACAGCAGCCCCAGAGGTATATACAGCCCCAGTGGTAGTATACAGCAGCCCCAGATGTATATACAGCCCCAGTGGTAGTATACAGCCCCAGTGGTATATACAGCCCCAGTGGTATATACAGCCCCAGTGGTAGTATACAGCAGCCCCAGAGGTATATACAGCCCCTGTGGTATATACAGCCCCAGTGGTAGTATACAGCAGCCCCAGAGGTATATACAGCCTCAGTGGTATATACAACCCCAGTGGTAGTATACAGCAGCCCCAGTGGTATATACAGCCCCAGTGGTAGTATACAGCAGCCCCAGAGGTATATACAGCCCCAGTGGTATATACAGCAGCCCCAGTGGTATATACAGCCCCAGTGGTAGTATACAGCAGCCCCAGAGGTATATACAGCCACAGTGGTATATACAGCTCCAGTGGTAGTATACAGCAGCCCCCAGGGGGTATATAGCAGTCCCCAAATGCTGGCACTCGCCCCCCTTGTAAGGGCCCCCCCTCCCGCTGCTTATCTTACCATCCTGGTCTTCTGCTCAGCGCCGCTCCTCGGTGCTCCGTTCTCCATGCTCCGTCCTCGCTGCATCCGGGATCCCCGGCCGTCGTGCGATGACGTCATATGCCTGCGACAGCCGGAGATCCCGGATGTAGCAGGACGGGAGCATGAAGAACGGAGCACCGAGGAGCGGCGCTGTGCAGAAGACCGAGATGGTAAGATACGCAGCGGGGGGGGCCCTTACAAGGGGGGAGAGTGCCAGCATTTGGGGGCATATATGCACTGCTTCCCCCTGCCGCTGATTGACAGGGGCAAGCAGTGCATATATAATGAGCGGCCCCGACTACCATATTGACCCGTGCATAAGCCGAGGGGGAGACTTTTCAGCCCAAATTTTGGGCTGAAAAACTCGGCTTATACACGAGTATATACGGTACCAGTATTAATGAGCAGCTTATTGCACAGTTAACAGTTATAACTTTAAACAGATGTATAACAGCAAACAGCAATAAAGCAACAATAACCCTTACTACAATATACAAATGAAATGACAGGACAAGCTTATAACACAGTTGCAGACAAACAAGACACAGGACAAGATTATAAGACAAATTATAATCAAATCAGTCTACCTGAGTTTTCCCGCTTCTTTTTTCCCCTGGAGAGAAAAATACTTTGGTTGAGACAATGGCTCAAAACTTACCATGGTTCCGTATGATTCTGTTCAGGAGACGGGTAGACTTGTGTTCAGTCCAAGGTGAACGTAAAAAGGGGAAAAAATAGAAAAAATAAACAATCTCGCGGGGCTTCCAAGTGATAATGATGGGATCTCAAAACTAACCAGAGTAGATTGATTTGTATAAGGTAGCTACACAGGTATACCTGGCATTGGCTGTACTCAAATAAAAACGCAGAACCTTCGTCTTTCATGAGAGAGTAGCATCGTTTTTATTATAATAAGGGTTTATATAGGTTACAGAAGCTTAGAAAAAAATAGATTACATCATACAATGATGAATATGATAAATATGATAAATATGCATTATAGACAGTTTTGAAATAACTGGTGACTTTTAACAAAACTACAGAAGATAAGAAAGGTACACAGGCTACTGGTCTTGTCCTTGGGACCATTATCTTAAAAGCAAGGACAAAGAGAAAAATGTGCTGACTTATGCTCATCCTCAATGACCAAACTGTTACAGAGGTTTTTAGTAAGAATAGATGTGATAACTATACGAATGGCTTCTGGAGTTACAAAATGGCAGAAAGTGTAGCACATTTGAAAACGTCTTTAACACCCTCTTCCTCGACCACCAGGTCAACATAGGCTAGGGTTACACCTGCGTTTTTATTTTACAATCCTGATCCGGTTTTGAGCTTTCAAAAAGCTCAAAACCGCATCAGGAACAGCTCCCCATAGGAGCCCATTATAAAAACCGGATTGCATTTAATGCAATCCAGTTACCGTATCCGGCTCTGCAGCCTGCATGAAAAATCATGCAGGCTGCAGTTTTCGGAGCAGTTCTAAGCCCCGCAATGCGGTAACCGCATTGCTCAGGATGTGTAATCCTGAGCAAATCGGTTACCGTATACTTCGCTTCCGCCAGGATAAGCAAAGTGTTAACACTGTAGTAAAAGCTTTAATATTCATAATAATTGTAGCCATCATGTCTCTAGGGGGTGCCCACCCCCCATAGAGACATGCTACCCACTCAGGTGGGAATGTAATGTGTTAATTACTCATGTACAGCAAGCCGGCTCCTGCGGCAGCAGGGATGAGCAAACTGTACGGTAACCGGATTTCTCCGGATTACACATCCGGAGCAATCCGGTTATCGCATTGCGGTTCCCTCCACACATTTTTCATAAAAAATGTGTGTGAACGCAATTGCGTTCACCCCATCTGGATCTGGATGCGGTGAACGCAATTGCACTGTCAAATGTGACCCTAGCCAAAGTCTTCATGCAAACCTTACTCTTGATTTTTCCATGGTGTGTATAAAATTCCCTCCTTCATATTGTATTCATCATGTGTATGAGGCCTAGATGTCTACTCCCCAGGTCTAAATGTTTTTCACCCCTCGCACCTTATGCGTAAATGATACATTTCAGGTCCTAATAAAACATGATTCCAGAGATTAAGGTGGAAATTATTACTTTGAGACTTCAAAATTAGATCTTTGGCCTGATGTGATACCTTTGATTAGCTTGATGTTCGCTGCTCCTTTTTGCTGCTGCGCATATTTACGTACAAATGTTGTATCATTTTTCTATTTTTCACATCAAACATTGTCTCTTTGTTTACCACCAATATAATAGCCTGCCAAACTGCGATAAAATCATGGTTCATGAATTCACATTTTGGTTCCACAGATTTCTCAAGGGAAAGAAGAGACAAAACTGTGAGTATGCTATGGGGAAGGTGTCAGTGTGATACAATATATCCCTTTGGGCCACGTCACACACACAGATATCTGTGCAGATATTGTTTGCAGATCTCTGGTTGCAGTGAAATCATGGACATATTGTTCATTTGTACACAGCCACAAAATGGAACAATGTGTCCATGATTTCACTGCAACCAGAGATCTGTTCAGATATTGGACTCAGATATCTGTGTGTGTGAAGTGGCCTTTTGTTTCATCTAAACATTTTCAGTAAGAAATGACACATTGACTATTATAAAGTAAAAGTAATTACATTTACTTTAGGAAACTGGCCAGACTGTTGGAACAACATTTATTACTGAAACACTTAGCACTAGCTATACAGTTAAAGAATTATGTATAAATCAAGATATGAAATTGCTGGTTCTTACAAAACCACAGTATTTATCTCTAAATAAAACTGTTCAAAATGTACACCTTTTTTGTTAGGCTCTTTTCACATCTAAGGTTTGTGTGCGTTTTGCTAAATTTGCGTTTTTAGGCGTTTTTACTGCTAAAAACGCTTAAAAACGCTAGCGTTTTTGGTCCCATAGGTTTTAATGGAAACGCATGTAAAAACGCATCAAAAAACGCATGAGCGTTTTCAAAAACGCAAAACGCATGCGTTTTTGCAAACACGACCCAAAACGTTGGGAAATGCGTCTAGAGTGGCGTTTGCAAAAACGCATGCGTTTTGCGTTTTTTAAAACGCTCATGCGTTTTTTGATGCGTTTTTACATGCGTTTCCATTAAAACCTATGGGACCAAAAACGCTAGCGTTTTTAAGCGTTTTTAGCAGTAAAAACGCCTAAAAACGCAAATTTAGCAAAACGCACACAAACCTTAGATGTGAAAAGAGCCTTATTGATTAAAGGGTCAGTCCAAGACCAGCAACTTTTTTACTAACTACCTTTCTAATATATCCCTCTAATCTAAGCTATTTTCTCATTTACTTCCTTTATAAATTCCCTACAGCTCCCTCTCTACACTAAGGCTACTTTCACATTACGATTTTGAGGGAGCCGATGCTGTCCGATATAAATCGGACAGCATCGGCTCCCTCCTGATGCCTGGAATCGGGTGCCAAATAGGCACCCGATTCCGGCATAAAATCATTCCCTGCGGGGTGAAATAAAGAAAAAAAAAAAGGTTATTCTCACCTCTCCACGAGCCCCCGCCGTCTTCCGCCATCTTCTTGGAGGCTCCCGGTGGCTCCCGCAGGCTGACGGTGTCAGCAGAGGGCTTCCTCTGCCTTATAGGACCTGCGGTGATGTCACAGTCACGTGACCGCGGGTTCACCATGGTAACCCGCAGTCACATGACTGTGACATCACCGCAGGTCCTATAAGGCAGAGGAAGCCCTCTGCTGACACCGGCAGCCTGCGGGAGCCACCGGGAGCCTCCAAGAAGATGGCGGAAGACGGCGGGGGCTCGTGGAGAGGTGAGAATAACATTTTTTTTTTTTTTAAACCCTTGTGCTCCTAGTTAGGAGCAGTTTTACTGTACTGAGCATGCTCAGTACAGTAAAACGGGGTCCGAGGAGACATCAGATGTTTCCTCGGACCCTTCTCCATAGGGCCCCATGTTATAGGGATCGGACCTAATCGGATGTGCACTAAATTGCCATCCGATTTGGTCCGATCCGATTCTGTCCGATTTTATTTTCGGTGCAAAAATCAGAGCAAGCTCCGATTTTTCGACCGATAATAAAATCGGACAGAATCGGATCGGACCAAATCGGATGGCATTTAGTGCACATCCGATTCGGTCCGATGCCCATAGGGCTGCATGGAGGCCAAATTCGGATCCGATGCTGTCCGATTTTGATCGGACAGCATCGGAAATCCGAAAATCGTAATGTGAAAGCAGCCTAACAGCTACTGTTTTGTTTTTTTCCTATTTCTTGCTTCATGACATACCGTGTGAGTGCCCCGGTGCATCCTGGGATCCTCACATGGTGTCAGGCCCCAGGCACTTCCTCAGCCCCTCCATGAAACAAAGTGTCACTGTGACGCTGGTTTCAGAGACAGGGCTGTCAATTACTTCACAGGGGTCTCCGGCTTCTCTTCACCCCCTCACCTCAATGCACTGTCTCAGCCTCCCTCTTCTTCCTACCTCCCTGCAGTGCTCTGTCTCAGCACCACTCTTCTTACCCTCTCCCCACAGTGAGGTGTCTCAACCCTGCTCTTCTTACACTCTCCCCGTAGTGTGTGCTCACATCTTCCCTATAACTCATCTGTCCCCCTGTGCAATGAGAAGTGTCAGCGATATCGGTGACCGAGCGGTCCAGGATGACATAAGTGCCAACCCACAAGTGACATCAGTGGGTTATCAGCGTATCACTTTTGGGCGATTAGGTCCTCTGGCACCACCGATCTGCACTGCAGCTGGTAAACAGACTTTTTAATGCGCTCATTGCACATGGTGAAAACGAAGCACAGGAGGACTCAGTACACTTAAAAGCCAGCAAAGTCTGTAACAGTTCAGAAGTGCTGTGCCTTAGTTGTTTTTTTTCACCTTGCCGATGTGGTGCAGATTTCTTTTTTCTGACCTAAAAT